>BMAV01003755.1:122201-150140 GCA_019973955.1 Trichonephila inaurata madagascariensis | reverse complement strand
TTTTTTTTTTTGTTTTCCCTCACTCTTCATATCTTAAACTTCACATTTAGAACAGTTACGCTATTGACATTAGTAAGTTAAAGAGCTATAAAAAGTTGACAAATATTAGCAAAATTTCTCGATTATTCAAAACCTTGGATGCAATGCCTGAGGGAAAATCTCTACCCTCTTTTGCTTTTTGTCTTAAATTGCTAAAAGGCAACTTTTCAAAAAAACTAAAAAAATTTCTTTTTTGATTGCTATATAGCAATCAAAAAAGAAAAAAATTTAGTAGAACTTTAATTGTTGAAAAACTAAACAGCTTGTATAAGTGTCATATTTCTGTTTTAGAGAAGTTCAAAAGAAAGTTGACTCTATCTTGAAATCTATAAAGCACGAAAAATTTGATGAAGCAGCTGCTTTTTCATTTTTGAATGCCAAAACTGTTGAGGATCTTGAGATGTTGGTGAGTTTCTTTTCATTTGAGTTATTAAATTGTTATGCTTTCGGATATTTACTTTTAAAAGACTTCAATCTATTTTGTTATTATATTGTATTCTAATAATATTGTACTTTAATTTATATATATAAATATATATATATACTTAAAATAGTTCTTAAAAATTATAGTAAGGACTTATCAGAATTTTTTAAAATCACTAATTTATTAAAAATTAAATAAATGACAAAGAAGTTTGTCATCTATTTAAATTGTTATTAATGAAGTGATCGAATATTTTTACAAATTTAAGTGAGGGGAAACAGCCAATGAGACTGCAATCAATTGAATAATACAAATTTATTAATAGACAAGTATGAACAAATTACTTTACAAAGACAATTTGATGTATCGTAAAATCCGGCGTATAGCGCGCACCTACACTTTCAAGCTTCATTTTTTAATTTTGAGGTATATTCGCCATATAAGGTGCTCCCCTTTTTTACGAAGAAACCTGAAATTTTTGTATGCAATATTCTTATGTTTCGCAGTCATTTATTCGAGGTATTATCCCAGGCTTTTGAAAAAATAGTATATTTAACGAACAACAACTGTTTAAATTCCTAAGGTATGCCATTTCTTTTAAATAAACTGTATTTCGATATTTGTTGAAGTCTATTTTTTTTATTTTAATCATTTTTCTTTATTGTTAAAGCTATCATTTTTATACCCGGCGTGTAACGCACACCCATAAATTTCAATCTTATTTTTGTGTTAAAAGTGCGCGTTATATGCCGGATTTTATGGTATATACACAAATTAATATTGAAACAGATTATTTACAGTAATGGAAAATGCATCCATTATAAACAAGCTTTACAGCGCTTCAGAAACGGCTCTCTAGAACAGTTCCACTAGCAGGAACTCAAATAAAGTTTCTTTGTCTTATTGCAGTCAGAGCACAGGCAGATTCTGATCTCGACTGACTTGGCCTTTGTCTCAAAAGTCCCTCATATAGCCTATTGGAAATATCTTGAAGGATCTATTCTGCAGACTTCTCGAAGGTGCATTGGCAACATAATCTGTCACCAGTCTTGTAACCTAGCTCATATTTTCTAGGGTTGCCATAATGTTATCTTGCTCAAGTTATGGTTGGAAAGAGTGCTTTCCCTGTAAAACTCGTTTCCCACAAGCAGCACATCATTGCAGGGAAAACATACTTGGTGTATATTAACACATTATTATTTCAATTAACAGCTAAATAGTTTGAAATAATTTCTTGATTTGCATTTTTTTCCCTTATATTTATCAAAATATTAACAAATTACCAATATTTTACCAAATGTAATCTCTTTTTGTTGCTGTCTTTATGAGTGGTTGCTGTGTAATTTTTTATGAAGCATCCTTTATTCATTGTTTGGTTAATTTTATTAAACAATTCATATGTTTAAATAACATTATTAGCTTTAGATAACCATTGCAAATTAAAAAACTAAATTTTTGTGGAAGTGTACTACACATTTAAAATTATTTTTGAATTTATTTAGCTTTCTTTATTTTGAAGTAATTTTTTGTTGATGTTTTTATCAAAAATTTATTCAACAATGCTGGTGCAAAATTTTAAAGAACATAGAATTAAATCTAAGAAAATTCACTGTATTTATGGGGAAATGTTAAGTTCTTATTGATGTTATAAGACTCTGTTACTATGGAAGCAGTTTGAAAAAATGATTTTTGAAAAATAGTATTAACCTTTTTATATGTTCTAGCATTTAAAATTTGTTACTTTCATTCCATTCAATGCAAGTTAAGAAATTCTTTATCTGTTAAGCATTGCTTTATTTGATTTTTGGAAATTTATTATTAATAATGGAAAATAATCATCATTCTGACTCATCATAGCCATCAAAATGTTTTACTTTTATACCTTAGAAAAAATTGCATAGCATTCTTAATTTTGAATTAATTGAAAGGAAAACTGTAATGCTATATCAAAGTAAATATCTGGTATGAGAACCTTGCATATAGTTTTTATAAGATACTATAAAAGCTTTAAAAGGTAATAAGAAGTACTCCCACAGTTTAACTACTTTTAAAAAGCATTATCAAAAAGTTATTCAGGGTAATACAGAAGAAAAAAATCAAAAGCAAATTCTGCAGCTATTATGTACTGAAATGTTGATGATGGTTGTTTATGAATCTTTAAACTTTGATATCAGTTGCATTAGTGTTCAGAAATTTTGAAAAATGAATGTTTTATTCTTCTAATTTGTAGTAACTTATTGTATAATAAACTGTAATGAACAATTCTGCAATCAGATTGATTTTTCTATGGCCATGGCAATATTTATTTCTAATAAAATATTTTTCCCAAGTTCATTATTTTTAGAAACTTTTATGATGTTATGCATTCAAATTTTTGTCGTGTTTACTAGTCCATTAGTGGGGAAGCTTATGAAATATTACATTAAAATATTTTTGTATTATTAGATATTACTAAGAATTTCTTTTTCTTTCTTTTTCAGTATGCTCCATTCAAACCTCAAAGTAAAAAAACGTTAGCAGAAAGATCAAAGCGATTAGGGTTAGAGCCTATTGCATTACAATTATTAGATATGAACATACTTCTCAAACAGATTGATTACAAATCCCTTATTAAGCCTCAAAAAGGTAAGAGTAACTTTAAACAAACATCTGCCATCATTTGAAATAAAAATCGAATCTGTCTCAAAATAAATACATCCTTGTCAAATTTTGAAGCAGTATTATAATAAACCTGGTATAATTGCATCTAAAGATAAGAATGCATAGTGTTCATTTTTGCTGTGTGTGTGTATCAACCTCTATTTGTATAAATATAACAATAATATAATTTATTTTTGATGCCAGATGTTTGAACTGTTCATATCAGAACTATGATTCATACATTCACGAAGTTTCATTATCTAAAATAAATATTTACTTTTCACTTGAATGCTGAGGAGCAATTTATTTCACTTATTATGTTGTCATCTTTTCACAATTTAATGTCATGTCATTAAGAAAAAGTGTAGATAATACTTTTGTGAAAAGAAAAATTCCCAAAAGTATTGATTAAAGCTAATTCTTAAAATAATTCATTCTATATTTTATTAATTTCCTAATCTATTAAAATTTACTTACAGAAATTTATAATGAAATTTTACTTAATATGACTAATACTCATCTAATACATATTAGATAAGTACAAAGGTATTAGTATGACAATAGACATCAATTCAGGAGAATAGGGAAGGTGTGGTAAAACCTACAGCTTTTCTTGAACTGATATAAGAAACTGTATCTCATATATGCTTTATGGCATATCTAAAAGGAAAATGCAATCTTAATGTTAACTGAAAGTTGTGATATTTACTGTAATATTAATTTTCTTATGAAAGTAAGCGGTACTAGAGAAATGTGAAGTTAGATTATATCATGTATGGAGTTTTCTTCTATGCTACATGTAAAATTCTTCTGCAGGATTAAAAATTTCTTACAAGAATTTTTTTTTTTACCATTGTTTTTTATTTGAGAATTATTTATTAGGTTTACTAAATGAGGAAGAAATAAGGACTGGTATCAAGCACATTATTGCTGATAAAATATCTAAAGACAGTAACGTGCTAGATTACTTAAGAGAAAGGTATGTAATTTTGATTATATCAAACATTTTTTAAAAACATTTGTTAAATATTTAATTATTTATTTGTTACAAATTAATTATGTACTTATATGTATTTTTATTGACCTTTTGAAATGGCATTTTTACCTAAAAATGCCTTTTAAAATATTCAGGTCATGATTCTATTTTTAGTTTTAGTTGCATAATATTTTGCATATATATTTGTGCTCTTAAACTAATGGCAATCACAGTTTTTATAATTAAAGCCACTGAAGAACAATAAAAGTGATGCAAACAAGATGTCTTACATTGTGTCAACAACATCTGGTGAGTCATTTCAGATTGAAACACAGGATTATATAATAGCATATTATTCCTGGGGTTTTGTGGGATTGTTCCCAAGGATAAATTCTTACTCATGTGCACAATTTCTTTGTGGTTTTGAAGCGTTCTTAATTTAAAAGCATGAGTATATTATACCACTGCAAGAATAAAATTTTAGCATACATATTACTATTTGTATGTTACTTCATATTATACATATTGTTATTAAAATTTCTCCTTTTTTTTATGAAATTAATACTAACCTCTTCGCTTTTTACTAGCTGAAACATTTGATGTATAAGGGCAGAATTTTTTAAAGTAAAACCTCATTCTGTGATTATTATTTATAAATCTGAGTTTTAAAAGAAATCTCTCAATAATTACAACCTTAGTCTTGAATACAACTTTATTTAGTTTTAGATAAAATATTGCCATTTAGCATAAAAAAAGAACAATGAAATGTTTCAAGAAAAGACATATCTATTTAAAACTGTGTCATTTATCTTTACTCCTGTTGTGACATAAAGTTTACAAATGTTCAATTCAATTGCTTAAGAAAAGTTGCATGATTTACTCCCCAGTGCCACAATTTTTCATATAGGTGTACACAGTTATGTGGTATATTGAGGGAAAAGAAAAGACATAAATCAGTAAGTCCTTCTCTGAAAAAAGTAAATCCTTTGCAAATACTGTCATGGTCATTGTATTGCATTCCATAGCCTTCAAAATAGTTCTGCAGATAGCAGGGCAAAGCAAAGATTCACTATTTAGAAAGTCATATATACGAGGGTGAGTTTGAGGCAAAGCAAAATTTCACAATGTAGAAAGTCGTATATACGAGGATGAGTTTGAAAATAAGTTTCCCCTGTTGACTGTGGTCAGAGTTGTGTATGAAAATCAAACCATAGAATGAGACGTTAAAGATAAAACATAACTTTATTTTTCCACTTAAGTACCAAGTACATCGAGACAATTGTCATACCATTTGATAAGCTTCAAAAAGCCCTCAAGGGAAAACTCAGAGCTTTGCATACGGAAAAAGTGTTTAATGGCTATGGGGGAAAGACAACACTGCAGGTGAACAAACAAGACACCGATACATCATTTGTTAGTATATTGGGTTCATGCTACGCGGTACTGTGGTGCCCTGTCGAAATCGAAAGAGGCGATTTGAAAAAAGCAACCTGGACTTCTCAGATCGAGTGTTCTGTTTCTGGATGACAATGCAATACCATACTTGGTGACGGCAACGCAAAACCAAATTGCAACTCTTGATTGAGAGCACCTACACCATCTGCCATACAGTTCTTATCTCGCACTAAGTGACTTTTATCTGTTTCTGGCTTTGAAGAAGAATCTCGCCAGAAGGCACTTTGGAAGCAATGCTGAAGTCAAACAAACCGTTAAAACTCTTCCGTATGCAAAACCCTGAGTTTCTCCTGGAGGGCTTTTTGAAGCTTATCAAGGGGTATGACAAGTCTCAATGTACTTGTTACTTATGTAGAAAAATAATGTCTTATCTCTGATGTCTCATTCTACATTTCGACTTTCATACACAACTCTGACCACAGTCGTCAGGAGAAACATTTTCTGACTCCCCCTCATACATACCAGGTGTAATCAACTAAATGGCTAAGTGAGGCGTATATATATATGCCCACAGCAGATAAGGGGTTAAGTTACATTGCCAAGCTATATTGATCCATGATTTCTAGTTAAGATGGCTTCTAACCTACTATATTTGAAATTATTTATAATCTTATTATTATGAAGGAATTTTTCAAGGATTTTTTTAGTGGAACTATATACCGTAAAATCCATGTGATGGGCACATATATTTTCAAGCTACCTTTTTTAATTTTTAAGTATATTTGCCATATAACATGCACACCCTTTTTTACAAAGAAGCCTAAAATGTATGTGCACAATGCTCTTATGTTTTGAAGTCATTTATTTGAGATATTATTCCAAGATTTAGAAGGAAAAAAAATTATGCTTCTAGATCTATAACCCTTTAAGTTTATAAGGAGTGTGGTTTATTTTAATTAAATTGTTTTTGGTTCTTTTTATAAATCTTTTTTTTTTTTTTTTTTTTTATGCTCATCATTTTTTATTTTTAAAACCCTTATTTTAATACCCAGTGTAAAATGTGCATCCGTAAATTTTGATCTTATTTTTTGTGTTAAAAGTGTGTTGTACTCCAGATCTTATGATATATATATCTATTGTACATTTTTAATTTATTTAGGAAACACCGTCCTCAGATTCGTATTCAGTGCTCTAAATCTCCCAGTGCTGAGAAGGAAGACAGGAAAGCCTTCGTGGAAGGAAAGAAAACACAAAATTTTAAATATGAAAATTATTTTAATCTGAACGTTTTGATTCATAATGTTAATGCTCATCAGGTAAATAACTGTACCAAAGGTGCATATTAAATTTGTATTGTTTAACTAAATTTACTAAATGAATGAAATTTTGCATACTTATTTTATTAATGAGTTTGTAGTTATTATAAGTAATCTATTCCAGTTCAATGTTATTTATCAAGCAATTTCTGCACACAAATTATTTCTCAAATTGTACAGATTAAAAAAAGAAAAATTAATGTATTCTGTGTGTTTTTTACATAAAATTACATTATCCAAAACATTATATAAGGTTTGAAGTAATTTGAGAAATGCTAAAATCTTTGCAAGACAGTATAAAAAAAATTAAGCTGATTCAAGTTCACTCTGCTGTATTATCCCCAATATTTTTATTAAAAAAATTATCTGTTTGTTATTATCTGTAGTAAACTTATCTAAAATTAATTATTCTATTCTGTTTTAATAAAAAGTAAAATATTTTATTGAGTAGAATTGTATTAACACTTGCATAATAATACTGTCTCTAAAATTGTTTTAATGTTTCACTTATTTTGGCATGGCTTTTTAGCATTATAATAATTTTTTCCCCACTTATTTAACATTTTTTTCACTTATTTATCACATTAGTATGGTGTGGGTGTTTATTATTCACTGCTTAGGAGGTGTTATACAACTCTATGTAGAGACTGGGTTTCAATACAAACATTAAGTTATGGATTTATCCATTTAAACATATGCTATCTAAATTTTTTATTAGTTAATACATATAAAAGAATTCTAAGACTCTGTTTATCTGCTTTGATATTTATGCTAATGACTTGGTGCTATGGACTTCAGCACCTAGATGGCACACTGATAAAATGATAAGAATTAATCAATCTCTGAAAACTTTTTATGAATGGTCTACAGCAGTGATTCTTAAACTTTTGATAATTTTAGCCCCCTTTTATGTATCAGCCTGTCATTGTGGATCCCCCAGATTTTGCACATCTTTTCCTAACTCCAAACATATGGCTGAGTGATTTAAAGGTTCCTTAATAATCCTAAGATTGTGCCTTTGCAACTTTTACAGACTTTTTAAACTCTTCTTTTTTCCTCTAATCTTTACACAGGAGTCTTTACTGTATTTTTTTTTTAAATATTACATTGTAATAATTAATATATAATTACAAACAATAAAAGTACTGAATTAATATTGATTGAACTATATGTTTTAAAAGAGCTTTTTCGCTGAGGGCAAATTTTGTGATCTGGTTTAGGGTGGCACATCTTCCAATTTTTCCTGTAAGCCTTCCATAGTCTGTAAAAGCAGGAAATTGTAACACTAAATGGCACCCCTTTGCAAACTCCTAAAAAGGCCTTGGAGACCCCAGGGGCCCACAAATCACAGTTTAAGAACCACTGGTATACAGAAATTCAAATGGAGGCAAATATTGTTGAGACCATGTACTAAATTTTTACTCTAAATCGTCAACCAACTCAAAAAGACTTAAAGTATAATGGTAGTAGTATCCAAAAAACAGATGAAGCAGCTTATCTAGGTGTGAAATTTGACAAAAAAAAAACTCTTGGCAGAGATATATAGATGTTGTAATTGATAGAGCTCAGAAAAGGTTAACAGTGATTAAAAGACTCGCTGAAGTAAAATGGGGCTGTGGAAGAGAAACTTTAAATGAAACATATAATTTGTATGTAAAACCACTGATTTGCTATTGTTGTGAGGCTTTGATTACATGTAGCAATGTTTACATTGCTAAATTGTGAGGTCATTCAAAATGAAGCACTTAAGCTAATTACTAGAGCTGTAAAATCTACTCCAATAAATACAATGTTGGCTCTCACAGGCAGCAAACTAATAGAGATAATTATTCAGGAGAAGGCCTTAATACTATATGAGGAACAAATCAGATTACCATTGACAGAGTTATGGAGAAAGTGTGATATCTCTAGACCTACAAGATTGAAGACTCAAGATGGATTCCTGTAGAAAGCTTTCAAATTGAAACCTGACTACTCCCTTCTGATTGTACACATAGAGGAACTCTTGAAACTAATAAACTCTATTCACCTAGTATCTATAAGAAAGGAATGCTATTTGATGAGTGCTTTGACTAAGTCAGCATCATTTGACTGTGAATTAAAAGCAGCTGTGGATGACTGTTGTTTTGCATTGGATTCCAGCTAATGTAGGAATAACTGGAAATGAATAGGAAATGATTTAGCTTAAAAGGAAATTGAAATTTTGTAATTAATTAGTGGTGAAATGCCATTTCTATCAATTAAAATAATTATAAAAAATACTATGGGGAAAAATTGTAATGCCAAACTATTAAATGGAAATAAAACTAAAAAGTAGAGGGATTTGATTTTTAAAATCTCAGATTCCCCGAGATCCATCACAGTAGCAGCTTTCTGCCTGGAGACTGGACATGATTGCCTTGCTAAGCATCTATACAGCATTGGTATATATGATGGTCTTCTGTGCAAACAGAATTTTGAAATGGACAAAGATCATTTATCAAATTGTTCTTCATCGAATAAAGAAAACTCATACAGCCGATATTGGCAGATTAGGGAGTCAATACAATTGACTTTCAGTGATTAATTTTATTTTTTTGTTTTTGTTGTCACAGTTTTGTTGTTTATTATTGTTCTTGTATTTTTTCTTGCTCCAATCTCATGCATCTTTGATGTTTGGGAGCCAGTAATGCAACTATCAAGTGCTTTTGCAATAAAAAAAAATTTTGATATTTATTTGCAGAGGCTTGGTTAATGTTAAATATTTTTTAAATGCTTTTGCCTTTTCTTTTTAGGTTTTGGCTCTAAATCGTGGTGAGGAAAAAAAAGTTTTGACTGTCAAGATTCAGATTCCTATTGGCGTAAAAAAAGATATTACAATATTCATATGGAATGTCTTTTTTAATAAAAAATATGTGGAATCAGAAACATATAACTTCTTGAGATCATGTGTTGAGGATTCTTATGATCGACTCATTGAGCCATATTTTTGTCGTCAAATTAGGTAAATATTTTTTTAAATTCGCGCACTATGGATGAATCTTATAACTTTGCTGAGTAAAAGTTATTGGATTTCAGTATTCTCATTGCATAGATGTAGGTTTCATTACCTTTGTTTACTTGACTTGTTTTGTGGCCACAAACCCTGAATGGTCATGACCACAAACTTGTGACCATTGTTATTTCTGATGAGCCCTGTGGTGTGACTTAAGAAGGCCTCTTTGTAGAATGCTGTACATTAAAATCATCAGGACTGAAAGTCTTCAAGGTATGGTGTGGAAATTTAGTAGTGAAGTTCTAGCTCAAATATCATCCTCTTCATTTAACTGTAGTGAAACATTATGTGGTCCATTGTCAATTGCCCTTAATTAGTTTCAAAGTATGGTGAAAAAATATTTAAGACTTGTTTCCACTAAAAGCATATAGAAATTTCTGTTCTAATTTTTACACCACACGATGTAAGAACTTTGAGGTCTAATTTAATTCATGTGTAGGTGTCACTCACTGGTATAGCTAGTCCTGAGTGGGCTCTGTATCAAAATTCCTTGGAAACCCTTTTTTGGAAAATTGCTAAAAGTGATCTTATTAATAGAACTCACATTTGAAAGTGTCAAGATTTTATAGGGACCCATGTATTTTGGAGGCCTTGTATCTTTGATATGGCTAACACGGCGGTAGCTTCACCCGTGGTTCCAGTGCTGAATGATACTTACATTATCACAATGACAACTTATTTATGACTGCTAAGACAGTCTAGACCCGGGGTGGGCATTAAGTCGATCGCAATCAACTGGTGGACCGGCAATGCATTTTAGGGTGACTGCCTTCACTAAGACGATATAATCATTTCATCATATGAAGATCTAGAAATATTTTAAAAATACGGAGAGAAAAAATTGAATCACTAGAGGAAAAGTTTGTTAAATAGAAAATATACTTAGCTATTTGGAGGTTATTTTATGAAGAAAATCGTAAAATTTTCTTATTTCCAGGAAAAAGTTCGCAAAATAGAGGTCCGACTTTATTGTAGACTTTTTATCAGTTCACTACACCTATACCAGAGAGTGGGCCACAACACCTTGAAAAAGTTAGAAGTTGCCCGTACCCTGGAAAAGTCTGCCCACCCCTGATCTAGACAATCAATTCCAATTATCTAAATAACTGTTTGGGGAACAGTTCTATTTCCTTTTAACAGTCAAAGAGATTGATTAGTAGTAAAACCACTCTCAGAAACTGAAAACTGATTTATCAGAAGTAAAACTTGTCCTTAAGCTCTTTAGTAAAAGGTGTGATAATCTTGCAACCTCTTTAAAGGATATTAAAAAATGTTTTTTTCTATTTGGGGTATTTTGAATGTTCAGAATAATTTTCAAATTCTCTCAAACTATCCTCAATATGCTGTTATTCTAATATTATGCTTGTTTTGCAATACTTGTACATGTACCTATTCTACTGAAAATTTATTCATCGGTGAAATTATTCTTAGATTTGAATTTTAATCAATATATGTTTGTTGTAGAACTGAATTAAACAAGAAAGCTGAAAAAGAATCTATCACTATATTTGGATCCAATGTGCGAAGCCTTCTTCTAACCCCACCAGTGAGAGGGAAGACAGTGATTGGAATTGATCCAGGCTTTAAACATGGCTGTAAAGTTGCATGTGTATCATCCAAAGGTATAATGGAAAGCCTTTACTTATATATAAACGTCTAATTCTGGTTTCAATTGAATACACCCTACTTTTTTTTACACAAGTAGATACATTACTTAGAAAACCATGTAAAAAAATACATGCAACATATAGTAAATTTGAGGATATGTCCCACAACATCAAAAAATCATGTAAGATGAAAAAAATTCAATTAAAACCATGCAAAAAAAGTAATGAAATCCATGTTACATATTTATAAAACAAAAACAATTTATTTTATATACAAAAAAATTTTTTTATTAGTGTACAGTAAAAATTCAGTATTGAATTCAATACAATGTATTTTATTCAATAGTTGTTAGATAGTAGTTTATTCCTAATTTCAATTTGAACTTTTATACATTGTATTTGAACTTTTATACATTGTATCCTTTGTCACAATGAAATTTACAATGTATAAAAGTTCAAATTGAAATTAGGAATAAACTACTATCTAACAACTATTCATCGCTACTTTATAACAAGTGTGCACTTTTATTATGAACTGGATCAAAAATACTATCATCTGTAGATGTGTCAGATGTCTAGCACAACTGTTGACTTTGATTCAAATGAAGATTTTAATTCTTTATTAACAGCCTCTGTTGATTTTTTTGTTATTATAAAGTCTGCTATTATCAGCTGTTTTTTGTTTCTCAAGTTCTTATATAATACCTGATATCTTGCTACACAAAACTTAGGATAACTGTGAAATTTTAATGCACGCTCTATGTCAGGATCATGAGTAAGAAAATGTTGTTCCATACTTGTAGCAAATTTCAAGACTTTAGGAAGTAAATCAGCTGTTAAAAGCTAACTCCAGCTTTGACTTCGTCATTGTCGACTTCTTTATTAAAGTAAACTTAAAAAAAAAAATTAAAAACATTATTTTGGAATTCTTGCTAGAACAAAAAATTCTTGTAAAAAAGTATACTGGTGAACTGTGTTATTTCAAAATCCTATTAAAAAAAAGTGTTGGGTGTACTTTTATTTGAATGTGTTGTTTCTAATTCCACCTGATCAGCAGTGTCAGATCAAGACCCACGAAATTTCATTGTGACAAAGGACCAGTTTAGATTTGTTAGCCATAGCTCTGAGCACCATGTTGGTGACTGTATGCTTTGGTTCTGTTCAACCCCAATTTTGAGGGAGAACACCCTAGGGGTGATCAGGGGCCACCCACCTCTCTTCCCCTTCCACCAACTTCTCAAAAGGTCTTACAGCTCGACAAATATTTAGAGTGCTCTATGCTGCACAGGCACTATACATTTACAAATATCCATGTCTTCTCCAAGATTCGAACCCAATCCCTATGGCACACCAGTCAGTGGCACTAATTACTGTATGGATTGGGCGGTCATTGAAGAAAATAGAGCATCCTAAATAACTTTTGTGATTCTCACTGTAGCTGAACAAAATCGATATAGATGTTAACACCTCAAAGGGAACTAGGAAATATCTCATAACAAATGCCAATTTTTGTGCACATGTGTGTGTTTTGATAAAATAACCTGAAATATCCAGTTATGTGGATTCAAAAATGTGTTCCCTATTGTAAGATGAGTTTTATACATTTGACAACATGAAAATTTATATCCAACATTTTTCAAAGATGTTTGTGCTAATAAATTGATAATTATTTTCCAGTTTAAAAAAAATATGAATTATTGGATACGGTAACAGAAAAAACTTAATTATAATGCTCTAAAATTATTAAATATTTACATTCATTATATTCCTGAAACCTTTTAATCCAAATTTCCATGTACAATTTCCTCCAATGTCTGTAGGAAATAAAATCTGAGGATTTTATCAATGCAATGTTGGACAAGGCAGCTTTACTGAGGAATTTAACTGAAGAGGAGCGCCTAGAATGAATGTTGGGATAAAAAGAACAACTAAATAGAATCACATAATACATGTAAACAACAGTTTTAAAATTTGAGCAATGAGTATGAATAGTTGTTTAATTTGTACAATGGGTGTTGATTTGCCTTTAGGTTGATAGGGGGTCCCCCCCCCCTCCTAGTCTTAATAGAAATGTTTATTCAAAAAATATTTCATGTTGCATTATAAGTAAGAAATAAAATAAAAATATAAAAAACTAATTAAAAAATTTTTAACTGAAAAAAGTTAACAGGTTGTGAGTAAGTTATTTTTTGTGCATAAGATTATCTTTTTTCTGTGTAGGAAGGGTTTACTTACAGTTCTTTTTTTTTAATGTCTTTAGAATTTATTGCCAAATTTGAATGAATAAAACATGGAGCATTCTTTGAAAATTCTGCAAAAAAATAAGTATAAAGAAAAATATTACTTTCCTGAGAAAATCATTGTTAGAAATTAATGTTAATCATGTTATTCAATTCACTGATATAATCTTATTCCATCTGAACTCTGAACAATGTTATTGGTTTTATCCAACTGAATTAAAAATTGTAAAATCGTTTTTCTTTTTATTTGCCGAACATGTATTCTGGATCAATCTAGAGCAGTTCTCCTCCACCTTTTTATTGCTGCAAACTGATGAATGTTTGGTAATTTTACTACAACTTTTTGAGGGGAGAACATTGTTTATATTAGATTATTTTGATTTAATAATTTTTATTTTATTTAAATGTACCTTCAGAGTGAAATACAGTTATGCCAAAAAATGAATCTAAAGTAATCTCATGAAAAGTCTCACAAACTTGAGAGAAATACACCTTAGTAAATAAAATGGAAATATAATTTAACGTTCCTTAAGTGGACCACTGGTCTAGAGAACTCTGGTAAAATCCTACAGTAATTGTTTCAAAAGTCAAAAGTGCTCTGTTGCTTTGCATTATCTTTCAGTTAATTTATAAAATTAATCATCTTTGTATTACATAACATGACTGTTCAGAAAAAACCTTTTTTCTTAGTATCTCATATTTAGTTGATTCCATCATTTGATTTCCATTTGTTGATTACAATTTTGGGAATTCAGTATTATTATATTGGCTTTTAAAACGATGGTTATTGCATTAACTATGTTCCAATGTAGCATTTTTGTTATTTACCTTATATCAAAACAATTATATTAAATTTCCTTATGTTTTGAGATGAGAATTTTTTACCAATCAATATTTAAAAAAAGAGGGATTTTTAACATTTTATTTCAGGTGAGGTTCTGGCTACAGATGTTATTTATCCTTTCAGCGAAAATAGATCTAACAACAGCGTAAGTGATGCTGAAAGAATTCGGAGAATGGTTTCATCGCATAGGTTGGTAATAACTACACACCTCTTTCCTAATTGTAGTGACTTTATGAATTGTATTTGAATTTTTATTGCATAAAATAAAAGTAAATATCTTATAACCTTAAAATCAGTTGTTCATATTAAAATTATCAGGCATTTTTTTTCCACCCTCAAATTTTTATTTTCATTTTTTTTTTTTTTTCCCCACAAAAAAGGTAAATTAACTTAAAAGCCTTTTACATGCATACCACATTACCTGATGTAAGATTTGTTTCAAAGTTCTTAATAAATCTTTACTCCTTCTCAATGAAATTGTGTTGATTTTATTTTAATGGAATACAAGAAACATGTATTAGATTTCATGGTAATTTGCTTTGTAGAATTGAGAATAAAACAACCCAAGGAACTGCAGTGAAAAACTAGTGAAAACAATGTCATAATTATGTTAAACTATTTACAAATAACAGCACTAGATTTTATCCATGTGATCTGGTATTCATTATATAAAGAAAAAAAGCAGGATGCAATGCAAAGCAGTGGTGTATACTGATCTCTCTTATGGGGGGAGGTTACCCCATTCTAAAAAAACATAGAGGATAGTGTCAAGGAGTATTCTCTATCGTAAAAATTAAAATGTTGGTCTGAAGGGGTGACCGCTCCACTCCCTTCAACTAGTTTCTGGATTTAAAAAAGAAAAAATTATAATATAACAAGATATAATGGTACTTTGATTAACAATGATAATTTATTGTAAGATTACTATCATTATTCAAAGCAGTGATTCCCAAAGTGGTCTATATAGACCCCCAGGAGTCTATGACGAATTGCAAGGGGTCCACACCTGTAAAAAAAATAATTTGGGGGTCCATGAAGTGTAAATGGGGGTCTATGATAATGGTTCTCATTAAACCAGATCATGACTTTAATTTTTAAGAAAATTTGATCTAGTGGAAACCAGATTTTACCAATTTAACATTTACTAAATTTAGCGAGGTTAATTTGTGGTTATTAGGTGACAGCATAAATTTTGTTTAGAGAAGGAACATTTCAGCATCTCTTTCCAAAATTAAGCTGAAAAAGTATAATATTGGACATCATGAATTCTCTCAATTTGTCACATATAGTCTGTCAGGACATTTCAATCTACGTTCAACATTAAAATGCACTTACTCAGACTTTGAAACAAGGTATTAGATTGCTTTTTTTATAGTAATACAGCAGTTGACAATGATTTCATTTTGTCACTTTGGAAAAAAAAATGTCATATTACAATAGGAACTGATCAGAATAGGTCTTAACGAAGATCTAAAAATAAAGTTTAGAAACGGATGTCAGCAGTTTTGGCTTTAAAAAGACATACCTGATATTTGTCGCAAATTATGTAACATCATGAGAAAGTTTTTAATTGCTTTTCCTAGTGAGAGGGAGTTTCACTGAGTTTTCCAATCTCAAAGACAAAAAAATAAAGGGAAAGAAAAGAACTGGGCACTTACTAACAAAAGGAGATTTAGGGTTAAACCTGACTAGATTGATATTAAATGTTGAAAATTTTTTATTGAGGCACCAGATTCATCCCTCTCATTAAAAGCATTTGTTTGTTGTTCAGTTATTTTATGTATTAGTTTGATTTTAATTTTAATTCATTAACATGCGCTTCGTAAGTTTTAAACGCTGTACTTCATTGCAGTTAGAAATTTAATGCTTTTAAAGTTGTAGCACCAACTATCAAACAGACTTTCAAGTTGATAAATTTGCAAAAATTTAATATTAGGTAAGTAGGGGTCTACCCGAAACCGAAAAACATGGCAAGGGGTCTATGAGACAAAAAAATTTGGGAACCTCTGATTTAAAGCATGATTTCATGGAAATATAATTATGGTATTAATATATAAATGATGTACTGTAAAATCTGGCATTAAACATGCACTTTTAACCCAACAAATAAAAGATGGAAATTTGCAGGTGCATGTTACATTGCCAGGTATGAAAATGATAGCTTCAAAAATTAAAAAAAAGAAATGAGCATACAAAAAAAAATTACATTTTTATATAGATTAGAACTCTATTTCTTTAAAAGAAATGGCATTCTAATTAACTTAAAAGGTTGTAGTTCCAGAAGCATACTATTTCTTAAAAATTCTAGGGTAATTCCTCGAATAAATGAATTGAAAACATAAGAGCATTGCACACATACATTTCAGGTTTCTTCATAAAAAAAGAGAATGTGCATTATACAGTGAATACACCTAAAAATTAAAAAACACAGTTTGGAAACACAGTGTGCATTATACACCTGATTTTATGGTAAGTATAAATGTTTTACTAAATTTAAAACATATATCAGCGGCTGCTTTTTTACCCAAGACATACTTTTACTTACAGAAACTTGTCATTGGCTAAAGCTATTGTAAATAAAGGTTCCTGTATATTATTCCTAGAATGAAAAACCCTAATAATTCTCTTTTAAAAAATAACCTACATTATCTTGTTAACGAATTAACTTTTCTTTTACTACCCATTTTAGCATTAAAAAAGCTGTTAAGTAGGGTAAAAATATTCTTTGCCATATACTTATTTATTTTGTAAAAAAATATTGTTGGGATATTTTTATCTTTGTATATAATTCTCCTTATGAATTACTGTAAAATCCGGCATATAAAGCGCATTTTTAGCACAAAAAAATACGGTCAAAATTTGCGGGTGTGTGTTATACGCCAGGTATAAAAATGACAGCTTTAAAAATATAAAAAAGATATGAGTATAAAAATAAATTAGGCTTCTACATATATCAAAGCACTTTATTTAAAGAAAATGATATACCTTATGAATTTAAAGAGTCGTAGTTATAGAAGTACACTATTTTTTCAAACACCTGAGATAATACTTAAAATATATTAGAGCATTGCTTATGTACCTTTCAGGTTTCTTTGTAAAAGGAAGGTGCTCGTTATAAGGCGAATATACCTAAAAATAAAAAAAAATACAGCTCGAAAATATGGGTGCGGATTTTACAGTATATCATTATATATAATTTTATTTGTACAAAAGTATTTTAAGATGAAAAAATCTGATTACATGTTTTATGCTGTGGGCACTGAATGCTTAATTTTTTAAAAAAAAATAATGGAGGAGATACATATACATATGATAAGAATTTCACAGAGAGAGGATAAATATTTTATTAAAGTTTAAAAGCCATTTTTTATTATTGTGTTCATGTTTAAATAAATAAAAAATCTTAATTGAACAGATTTTATGCATATAAGATGATCAATCATATTAATTCATCTTAGTAAATAAGCTGACATTTATTTTTTTTAAAAAAATATAAGTAATATTGTGTGAGAAACTTTTTTCTTGTTAAAGAAAAAGAGTTGTCTTGTTTCTCAAAAGCAGGCTTTCTTTAAAATTGTAGTTTTCGTAGTAGAATTGCTTTTAACAATTCATTTATTATTTTTTTGTTTCTATTTTATTTTAATGTTATGTTATTTTTTTAGAGCGGAAATCATTGCAATTGGAAATGGAACTGCATGTAGGAAAGCAGAAGAATGGTTTTCTAATTTGATTCAAAATAAAGTTTTTAATCCCTATGTGGTCAAATACTGGTAATTGTATTTGTTATTGGCTTTAATAGTTTTATTTTGTTTTAGTTTTTCGAAAGACACTAATTATTAATTTTAATTTGTCATTTAAGATCTGAAAGTAGCAAATGCTATTTGATAATTTTTTTATTCACGTTAACATAAATAGGTATTATAACTTGATTTTATTATTAATTTCTACTCAGTTTTTTAAACAATTGTATACATTTCTCAAAAAGTCATGTGGCTATTGTAGCCAAATGGTCATGATCATGAACTCATAGTCTGCATTTTTTTAATTGAGTTATGAGTGTAAGCCCTGATTTCTTTAAAAACTCATACTGGGGAGGGAAGGCTGAGGCACATTTAATGTGTTGAAGCTCAAACATTGGTGTGGTGCAGTAGTTTGGTAAAAGGGGTGCTATCTTGGGTGTTACATGACCAAGATTCAAAATTACATGGTCTGTCACCAATAGCCCTCTTGTAGTGTATAGGTGAAAAATAAATAAACAATCGAGGAATAAGAAAATCACTAATTATTATAATTTTTCAAAAACCTTTAATTAGTATTTAATGGGTAAACATTCAAGTTTAAACCCATTTTATTTATACTATATTTTAATAAAATGTAGTGAAAAATTTCCTGAGAATTTATAGCAGTAAAAATCCAGTTTTTGCTTGATTAGAAATAATTGTTAAGAGGTGTAAGGTTAAGAGGTAATTTATTTATTTTATAAATTAAATTTTTCTCTTTTGTCATGAAATGTTGTAGTGTTTTTGTCAATATATAAAAAAATATTTTTCTTTTTTTTTAGTATTGTAAATGAAAATGGTGCATCTATATATAGCGTTACAAAAGAAGCAGAGGCAGAATTTCCAAATATGGATCCAAACTTAAGGAGTGCAGGTAAGTAATGCATTCAGCTTATTCTGTTTTATGAAAATTGAAATGGTGTGTTTTAATCGAGATTTAAAGGAGAAATGGGATAGTATAAAAATGTCAACCATCTCCTTTTCATCAATTATTCATATTTTTAACGAGATGCTGAAATAAAAATCTTTTGTAGAGGCTCTTTCAAAATGTCCATGGAACTCATGGGCAGCTTTTTGTGTGTGTGTGTGTGTGTGAAATCTTGGATTAAGGACTTGATCCTCCTAAAAATCCAACATTTAAAGAGGGTTGATATGCTTTAAATCTATCGAGGCTCAAAGCCCTCATATTCATCTGCTGTAAAATTTGAAGAGTGGGATGCCAGCTTAGCTGTCATCCTTGTCACTTGACCATGGCTCAAAAACATTAGGTTTGTTTTCAATAGACCTGGTGTAGCTTCAAACTATCTGACATTAATTAACAATGAATCAACTTCAAGATTGCTATATATTAGTGTAATTGTATTTTTGTGATTTAATGCTATATTTATATAATTAAGTACAGATTTTGATAGAATTTGTTTCTTTTTGTGTGAATATATCATGATTATATATTTTTTGAATTTGCTCGGAATATAAAAGAGAAAAATAGTATATTTACCTTTTACAATTCCTATTCCTTGTACTGTTTTCAATTAAGTTTTCAATATTTTCAATTATTTCTTTAAATCAACAAATATTATGTATTTCCTTGTTTTTATACTCAAATCAATTTTCATAGTTTGATGAAACCATAGTCAATAAAATATTAATTTTTGGCGAAGTGTGTTTCTTACTATTGAACTAATATTACTGCTTTATACATGCATATGTACAAAATTAAAAGAAAGTCCTTATCCCCCTTCCATTTAGTTTCTGTTGAAATTATATAAGGAATAAAAAAAAAATTATTGTACTTTCTGATAGTTAAGGAAATTGGGATAAACAAGTAATCATATTTTCAAGCTGGTGGCTGGTGATGTTTTAGTTGTGTAATAGGATTGATGCTTGTTAAATTTGTCAGGATTCTGAATTCTCATATGGTCAGTCAGGAGAAGTATCATTCTTATCAATAATCCTAAGTTGCATTTAATTTAGACATTCATATACAATCAATATATTGTTAAACTCATTAGAATATGTTATCCATTAATATTCGTTATATGTTTCAGTGTCCATTGCTAGAAGACTGCAGGATCCTCTTCTGGAATATGTTAAAATTGAACCTAAACATTTAGGTGTTGGAATGTATCAGGTATTGTAATTTTTTATTTCAGTTTGAGATGTGTAAACAGTTTTGTTTCTTTCAAATAAAGATGAGGATGTGTAATACTTGTTTTTCTTTTAGCATGATCTTCCTGAAGCACAGTTAAAGAAAACTCTTGACAGCATTGTTGAAGAATGTGTTAGTTTTGTTGGTGTGGATTTAAATGTGTGCCCAGAAATTATGCTAAGGTAATAATAGGTGTATTATTTGTTTCTCAATCTTTGGCCACATTTATGAAATTGGCAGTCTACTGCAGTACTTGTCTATTTCATTGAAATGCATTCAATTCCTCTGTTGTCCAAAAAAAAGTTAATCCCAGTTTTGAAATAGCTTAAAATACTAATTTTTCACTCAAAAAAGAAGATTGTAAAGCTTGAGAAAAGCTTTCATTTTATCTAACTATATCATTTTTTTTAAAGTTATTAGTTATTATTTTATAGTTATCTGCTTTTGATACTGAAATAGTTTTAATTAGAATGTAGAAGAAATTAATAGTTAACTGCAAAAATTCATGTATTTAAGAACACATGAAAACTAAAAAAGTTTCTTGTGCATTGAACTACTAAATGTTAATTGTAATAATATAGTAATTGAATGAAAACTAAATGCATTATACAGCCATTGAAAGTCCTTAAATAGATTTGTTTACTTTGAGAAAAAAATTTAATAAATTTTCTTTTTTTTTTAGTACTTTATCTTGAAAATTATTAAGTTGGAAAATTCAAATATTTCTATTTGTCCCTTACTTTGTGTTCATTGTTTGAAACTTTATTGTTATGTAACAAATGCTTTTAAATTAGAATTACTTTGATAAACTTTAATATTTTATATTCCACACATTCTCTCTTATTAGAGATGCAATGATGTAGAGATGTAATATGTAGCTATAAAAACTAATCTGAGGCAGAGAAATTTCTGCGTTGTGTACTTCAAAAATGGGCTATCATGCTTACTGAAAACTTCATTTCTTATCAATACGATGAAATTACACTGTTTAAACCTCAAAATTTAGCTGGAAAATTAATTTATACATAAGACAATCTTACAGTGTCAAAATGTTTTAAATAGTCCAAAGTTTCTTAGAATTTTAAAACTATTTAAAATCTTGCTTCACAAATTTTTTTACGGTTATTTTTGCAAGTAATATTTTACGTGTAGCTAACACACACACTACAGGTACCATTTTCAACATGAGTATTAGAATAAAAATGAAATATATGTACATAAATATGATTTACAATATCCTTTTTTTTATTCTTATTCTTGCAGCAAAATACCTTTATTTACTTCATAAACACATTTTTATACATTTTTTTTAATGCATTACATTTAAATAAAACTTGATTATTTGAAAGAAGATTATTTAAAGTAACCTTTTATGTGAGTCACAAAATTAATGCTTTGATATTCTGTTCTATTTTCACTCTGCCTGATCACATGCTGTTGACACTTTATGATTGTCATCTGAATTATTCGTTAGTTGAAATTTTCACCAGTTTTAGGGAGCTCAGTCGTCTAGAAACCTAAATAACCATTTTTGTTGTAACACTCATTCAAATAATCTAGATTACTATGATGAGAATTGTTATAATTTTTTTATTTTCCCTCTGAAGTATATAAAATAATGTCCAATCAAAATAATTAATTGCATATTGGTCTTCTTAAATTATTTTTATCTCCTTCAACACATTTTTTAAAACTTTAGTTGTATAATCAACATAGTAAATGACTTATTGGACTAAATTTATGATGGTCACTTGATAATGGCAATCACGTGTTTCCCATTGATTAAAAACTGACATAGTAGTTGTCCAACTTGTAAGGTTTAGATAACATTTAAAATATGATATGATTGGGTAAAGAGTTCACGTGTTACAATTCTTCAAACAGTTTTCAAAATTTTTTTAAAAAAAAACTTACATTATACGAATACTTTTAAATTACCGTAAAATCTGGCATATAACACGCACTTTTAACACCAAAAATAAGATTTAAATTTACAAATGTGTGTTATACGCCGGATATAAAAATGAGACCTTTAAAATTAAAAAAGAAAGAGATGAGCATAAAAGAATTATGCTTCTACAAATTTCGAAATACTGTTTATTTAAAAGAAGTGACATTCTTAATGTAATTAAAAGGTTGTAGCTCGAAAAGTATTCTATTTTTACAAAAGCTTAACAAAATAACTCAAATAAATTGCTTCAAAACATAACAGCATTGTATACACACATTTCAGTTTTCTTCATAAAAAAAGGGGGGATGTTATACGATGAATGTACCTGAAAATTAAAATTGCAGCTTTGAAAGTATGGGTGGGCGTTATATGCCGGATTTTATGGTAAGTGCATTTTGTTTAACTATGTGCATTATCATATCGTTGACAAATATGTACTTACTAAAAGAAAGTTTCTGCAAAAATCAAAAGGTGGCAACAGTGAAGCACATAAACTAATTGGTTGGAAACACGTGATTATATTTATGATATAATTATGACGTCGCATTGATTTATGAACTGATTGGCCGAAAACACGTGACTCAGTTATCATGTGACTATAAAGTCACATGAATTTAGTCCATTGTTTTATCATATGTTTGATGTTTTTTCTAATTCAGTTCAAGTCTTTAGTTTGGATTAGGATAATTTTAAATTATGTTTTATCTAATTTTTGATTGTATATGCTTCTAGTAAGGTAGAATAAGTAAGGTCTGTTCATATTTCAGATAAATCTTTCTCTTAAAGAAATATTGTAAACATGAGATATTAGAATGTCTATCACACAGAAAGAAGAAAAATTAAAAGGAAAAAGTTTTGTTAGAAGAGTAAAATCTATGTTTTGTTTCTTATTATTATAGAATAGATTTTACATAAGTTATAGAGGTTAAATTAATGATAAATGAATCTTTTATGCCATGGATCCATCCTTAATTTATATAAAATATATTATATACCAGGCCAACAACTTCTAGGTCTTTTTCGAAAGTTATGTATCTTCATTCAGGTATCCCAAAACTAATTTTGATTACCCTCTCTTTCTTGTTAACCTTTTAAATATAATTTATTTAAAATTACCTAAAAGTAACAATTGTTTATCTTTCAGGAAAATATCCGGTTTGTCTGCAGCTAGAGCCAAACAAATAGTGGAATGGAGGAACAAACATTCTTGTTTTGTAAATCGAGAGCAATTGTTGCTAATCAAAGGGCTGGGTCAGAAATCTTATGAACAATGTGCAGGATTTGTTAAGATTTTACCTGAAACTTGCAATCCTTCTGCGTAAGCTTCAATCTTTAATTATTAATTTTATAAAATGTACCATATATTGGTCATGGCTTTTGTGTATTTATATTGTGTTACTTTGAGATTGGCAACTCTCTTTTGTTTTAAATGTAAAAAATATATTTTGACAGATAAATTTAAAGATTATTTAGTTTTAAAGTAATTTTAAATTGTGTGGTTTGTATCCTGATTGTTTTTACAGAACTGCCTTTAAAACATTTCCTTGTGTGTAAAAGCAATTATGTTATTTTAAAGAAAATATTTCAAAATTTTGATGATAACACTGTTGTAAAATACTTTATAATTGATGGAACTCTATAAAAATTAATTAAATAGTTAACATTTTTGTTCAATATGTACAACTGTTTATATTTTAAAAAGGTTTTATTGAAATACTAAACCTAATTTTTTATTAACCTTTATTTGTGTATGTGTTACAAAATTTAAAATGATTCATTTTTATGAACTAACAGAAATTCTGTAATGTGTATTTAGGGAGTTGTTAAAAAGAGGTTATTTGTCTAATTTTCATTGTAAAAATTTTTTTTATCTTTGAATTTCTAAAATGTTTTGGGTGAGCAATTTAAACTTATAAATTTTATTTTTGAATTGAGTTCAAATACACTGAAGTGCCACTGGATTAGGGATAGCAAAGGTTATGCAAATTGTGCAATGCTGCGCATCATTTATGCACAAGTGAGGATGCTGTGGTAACTGCATATATAGTATGTACTGTGTGGTTGTTCTGAATTAGTGGTTAGAATTGCCAGTGTATGGTTAAACTGCCTGATTTAGATGCCTTCGATCGCAGACAAATTGTATGTGGACGATGCATGAACCATTCAATTTCCAAAATTATATGACAGCTAGGATTTTTAAGATCAACAGTGTAAAAAGCATACCAAGAATACATTTATAATGGACAAAAAACTAGTGATTGGGCAAACTGCTAAGAACAATTAGCCTTGACAGAGTGTGGTGAGAGACAGCTCAGGCATATTGTACGTAGCCAGCAAAGCCAAACATTAAATCAAATTACCACCCAGTTGAATGAGGGTGCCAGTTGTACAGTCAGTAAACGGACTGTGCAACGCTCGTTTCACTGTGTAGGTTTTGGGAGCCATTGACCTACAAGAGTATCATTGGGCTGCCCGTCTCACCTGGGCAAGATTGGAGTGTAGAGGACTGGAAACGAGTAGCATAGAGTGATGAGTCTCAATTCTGAATACTTAATGCAAATGGGAAGCTGAGAATATGGCTTCAGGCTCATAAAGCCATGGATCCTGCATGCCAGGTTGGAACTGTACAAGGGAAGGGTGGCTCAACCATGCTCTGGGGTGTTTTTTCATGGCACTGTTTGGGATCTTTGGTGTGTGTACTAACCTCCCTTAATGCAATTTGGTATATAAAGTTGCTGGGTGATCACCTCCATCCGTTTATGCTATTCTGTTATCCACACGGTAATGGAGTTTTCCAGCAAGACAACTGTACCTCTCACAAGTCCTAGTTGGCTACTGGCTGGTTGGATGAGCATTCTTCTTACTTTTCTGTCATAAATTGACCACCTAGAAGCCCAGACTTAAATCCTATTTAGCATCTTTGGGATGCTTTGAAACAAGGCATCAAAGGTCATCACACAGCACCAATGAACCTTACTGAATTATGGATAACTTTAGCCAATATTTGGTAAATCATTCCAGTGAAGGTTTCCAGAAACTTATTAAATCCCTGCCTCGTAGTGGGGCAGCCGTTATCAAGGATAGAGGAGGCCCAACTCATTATGTAGGGTATCCTTATGCAGTGGCACTTCAGTGAGATTTTAAAAAAAAAAATTCTTTAAAATAGTTTCATAATTGTTAAGTATGAAGTCTTTGGATAACCCAGTACTAGTTAAGATTCAATTAATTTTACTTAGGTTTATGGGATATTTTGTAAATTCATAACATATCAAAAAAGGTAATGCACTACTGCTTCTTCCCAAAAGAGGTGTGTTTTAATGAAGACTGCTAATATTTATGATAAATAGGACACTCATTTTTGTAGTTGAAATATTTCAAAAATAATATATTTCCTGATTAACATAAATTAATACTAATTTTTAAACCTTTTTATAAAAATGAAAAATTTGTATTCATCAAACTAAATGCTGTTTCAGCTAACTTCAAGTGGGACCTTTTGATCCTCAATCAATATCAGAAATACCTTTGTGTGTAATCTCTCAGCAAAATTATATAATGCTTGCTTGTTTTGTTTTTTTTTTACTATTAAAAAATAGCATTTTACATGTGCATTATATCATAAAACTACTTTTGCTTATGTCAATAATCCAAATTTTCTTCTCTAAAGTTTTATTCCTGGAGAGGAAGAAACCAAGAAAAAAAAGAAAGCTTCATCAAAAGTCAATCCATTAGACAGAACTATAATTCATCCAGAATCATATGATACAGCTATGAAGTAAGCATTCATTTTTTTTACATAATTTAACAATTAAATTTTGACTGTTTTTAATATCAAACAAAATTTTTATTTTTAATTTATAAGTTTGGTCTTGTACATTACTAAGCGTATAAATTAAACATAAATTAATGGCTTTTGGAAGAACTTTTAAGTTCTTTTATTTTATATTTATACTAGTATATAATAATATTCTCATCTTTTGCTTCTAATTGGACTTTGAAATTCGTATGAAAAGTGTTATCTATGTATCATATCAAAAGTATTACCATACCATAAAATATGGCATACCATAAAATATGGCATATAACATGCACCCATACTTTCCAGCTGCATTTTTTAATTTTTTGGTATTCGTCATATAACACGTGCCCCCTTTCTTATGAAGATACCTGAAATGTACGTATGCAATATTCTTATGTTTTGAAGTCATTTATCTGTGGCATCATCCTAAGCTTTAGGAAAAAAATAGTATGTTTCTAGAACAACAGCCCTTTAAGTTCATAAGGAATGTCATTTCTTTTAAATAAACATTATTTCGATACATGTAGAAAAATAATTTTTCTTTTATGGCCATGTTTTTTTTTTATTTTTAAAGCTTTCATTTTCATACCCGGCGTAGAACGCACACCCTTAAATTTCTATCTTATTTTTTGTGTTAAAAGTGTGCATTATATGCCAGATTTTACAATATTTATTTTTAATAAGGTCCATTGCCGTATTAATAAATAATGGTGAACTAACATGGTATTCACTATAAAAATATTTCAAGAATTAGTTGAACTGTACTTTTTTTCTTACAAGGGGAGGGCACGACTAAGGAAATTCATTTGGGATTGAGACTTGGTGTAATAGTAGTACCCTTTTAGGGTGTTAACCCCTCAATGTAATTCCGTCGAATGGCCAGTCAATTCGGAGAAATCAGGCTTCGAAATTCATGCTTAGTTTTTATACAATTAAATTTTAATTTTCCGCAACGAGTTCGTAGCTTGATTGGTAAATCGTCTGCTTCTTATGCTGGAGGTTAGGGTTCGATTCCACGCGATCAATTTTTTTTCTTCAATTCATTTAATTATTTTTTTAAATTAAATTAATTTATTTATGAAAGGTTTATTAAATATTAAATGATATTTTTTGTAATTATTTTGAATTTTACAAAATAAAAAAAAAATTAAAATATACAATTTAAATTTTTTACTAGTAAAATTATTAAAAATTATCATTAATTAAAAATATTTAAAATTAGTATTAATTAAAAATATTTAAAATTATTATTAATTAAAAACATTTAAAATTATTATTTATTAAAAATATTTAAAATTATTAATAATTAAAATTAGTAAATTAATTATTATTTATTAAAATTAATTAATTAATCCCTATTTATACTAATTAATTAATTAACAATTATTGAGCATTAGTATTAATAAGAAATATTATTAAATTATTATTAAAATTATTAATTTATTATTAAAATTATTGTTTATTTTTAAAGTTATGATTTATTACTGAAATTATTATTAATTTGTCATAGAAATTATTTAAATAAATTTTTAAAATTATTTAAATAAACTTTTTGAAACTAAATAAATTTATTTGAAAAGGACTTATTAAATATTTTATAAAATTGTAAAATAATTAATTTAATAACATATAAAAAAATACATATTTTTTATTGTATTAATTGTAAAATAATTAATTTAATAATAATAATATATTTTATAACTGATTTTATAATATATATAATATTTTATTTATAGTATATTGTAT
>BMAV01003755.1:82475-99430 GCA_019973955.1 Trichonephila inaurata madagascariensis | reverse complement strand
AGGGTGTTAGGTAACAAAAAGCTTTGGTAAAATGTTATTTTTGCAAGCAGGAAGAAATAGCTTTATCAGTTCATTAAGAATAAGAGATACATAATTTTTATTTAATACATTTAACAACCTTTATATATATATATATTTGCTTTAATTTTTTTTGTTAGATTGCTAAGGTAGAATTCACAAGAAAGACATGATTATAAACATCAGTGCCTGAATCTGCTGATAGAACTATATAAGTTGGCAGGTTTGAATAAGCACAGATAAAAATAGAATAATTTGAAATAAACATGTTATTACTAATTTTCTATAAAAAAAAAAAAAAAAAAAAAAAAAAAAAAGACTATGTTTTCTCTCCAATAGTTTAACATTTAACAAGAGCAGTGGATAATACTTATTAAAAGAATAAATTTATGATTTTCAACTGCTTCTTATTTGTCATGTTTCAAAGGAGCATTAATTTAGATATCATATGTACAGTGGCATAACGGAGAATACTAGGGCCCCCTAGCAAAGTCAGGTTTTGTCATTAATATTTTACAAATTGGTCAAATATGTACTTGGCATCAGTCAGGCTTTGGGGTCCTCCAAGATATGGACTTGTATGTTATGCCACTGCATATGTATGAGAAAATAAAAATTATGATGCATTTTTTACAATTAGCAATGAAATATAAGTAAACAATTTTTTAAATTACCATATTTATTGAATATTTCTCATAACTGACAACAATAAAAACCCAATGTTTGATATCCTGTTTTCCTTTTACATAATTCTTCAAAATTTTGATAATAATCACTTCTTTAAAACATCTTTGAACCATTCTGAAAAAATTGTTGTCCCTACCCAAAAAAAGTATTTGTGTCAGTTTTATCAAAAATTTTTGTATGAAAATGAATAAATATGTGTGGTTTAAAATAATTTTAAAAATGAGGATATATATAAAGAACTTTAAAGAGTAGGAAGAAAAGGATTTTCCAGAAAAACATTTTGTTTTATGTAACAGCATTACAGATGAGATCCAAATCATATTTTAAAAAAAAAAGTGTCATATTACAAACCTTTTATAACAATTAGTGATGTACACAAGGACTCAAACCCTACCCATACACCAACAGATTTTTAATTTTTAGCACAAAGATTGCATCTCAACACTTTTGCCTACGTTTAACATAAAACACACCTACGTTTAAACATAATCACTCCTATAAAAATAGTCTGTGTATACCACTGTTAGAAATTATTTTTTAATTAAAAACCGGTTTAAAACGGAGTGAAAAAAATGACATGAAATACAGCCTGAATATTTAAAAAATGGATACAAGTAACTCATATTGTAAAAATGTGTTATAACAAATCTAAAAAACAATGAATTTTTGCAACAATTAAAAATTTTTTTTAAGCAATAAATTATTTTAATTTTTTAAATTCCCCTTAGGGATGATTATTCCTAATGCCTAACTCAGAAGCAACAAAAAAGCTATTTGTGATAATAATAATTCATCATAATTCTGAACCACATTAATGTGGTGAAAATGATATCCGAGTTTGCACCCCTTTCTCTAAACTTCCACACCAACATATCTTTAAGCTTAGATAGATTTCAGCCAACTTTATGATGGGTCTTGCCCTTCCTTTTTTATTTGAACATTGTTTTTAAAAACATACATAGAACAGATGAATATTTAGAAGTAACATGAGGTTATTAGCACATAATAACCTCATGGATCTCATAATTTTGAGCCATAGTCGAGTGACGAGTCATCTGGGCGTGTACCCCACTCTCCAAACTTGCTCACCAACCCAAGATTAATATATAATGCTTGTGCTGGCAATCAGATTCCTTTTCATCCTTTATTAACTTTTCATGTTTTGGGGGTTTAGATATAATTAAAAATAATAAATACATTTAAAAAAAAACAAATATAATAACTAATATTTATCAGAAAATAAAAATTCAATAAGTGTAGTGGATTTGACTATTAATTCAGCAATTAAGATTAGGAGGTGTAATAACAACTCTAAAAAAAAATATCTCAAAACTATAAAAAAATATTGTAATTATTATCAATTTAAAAACATCTTGAAACAATTTTTTATTATCATTTCAAACAATTAAAGTAAAGAATCGGGAGCTTTAACTACAAACATTTGGAAGACACTTACAGGACAAATTAAGTAAGTAAATAAAAATATTTAAAGGAACCAAAACATTTGTTACATCTCTATGTATCTCTTCTCTTTGATAATTAAAAGCTATTAATAAATTTATCCACCTGTATAATACTTTTTTAAATAAATATTTTTAAAATACTCATAAGATCCATATCTCAGATTTATATTGGTTCAAAATTTGTTTAAATATACTCTAAGGGATATCTACAAAAATCTATACAAACAATATACTTTAACTCACAATAAATTTCCTTGCATTTCATGCAACATTCAATAACATCATTGAGCTTTATTTGTCAAATACAATACTTTTACAGCTTAATGTTTAATTTAATGCATCCCAGGATTTGATTAACTTTTGTTATAATATGTTCTGAAAGTTTCACCTCCTTTTGAAAGCTAAAAATTATATTAACACGTGAGCTTTTACCTATACATTAACCAAAAAAATTATTTAAAAAATGCATGCTCTTTTGAAAATAATCATGCTGTATAGGTATTGCACTTTTTTTTCTTGACATTTCAGCCAATATTATTTACTTTTGAATGTCTTTTGCAATGTTTCAACAATTTTAAATTTACTTAGAAGAGTGTGTAATGCTTCTAACCAAATAATTGTTCACTTCTCATTATAATAAGATACATCCACCAAATTTGAAAAAGAAAATGCCATGAATAAAAATGCAACATTGATACACAAATATAAGAAGGTGTGCTTTGTCACAAAATTAAATGATCCAGTGAAATAGTATTCATTTCACTCCACAAGTTTTGGATTTCTTAATATTAAAAATTATTTAAATGAGATACTATAGTTAATTTTTTTTTCTTCTTCAGAGACACTTAACTTTGTCCATACATACAACTTCATTAAGAATATATCTTTACATCGTAAATATTTTGTTTTGAATTGGTTGTTACTGGTTTTGGCAAGGTTATCTGTTCTTTCAGTTAATATTTAGCACTAAATGCTCATTTCTTTCTATTTATATAATAATCGATACACAATATGGAAAGATAATTGACATATTATACATACATATTACAAGCAAATTAAGATTTTAGATATTCCTTTTTTAAAATTCATTCCTAAACTAAATTAATGATGCCTTGTTATATCATACAAATTTTCTTTTAAACTTTTATATGCCCCTTTTCACAATCTAAAAAGAATTCTGTTGATGAAAAACATAATATTTTTTTTACTTTTAGGCAAACATTTTACAAACAATATATTTCCCAATATTTATAATTTTGTTACAAACAGATCTTTAATATGACTATATCAATAACATACATGAGTAATAAATATCTAACTTTTTCTTTTTCTTCTTCATAAACAAATTCATCCTTTTACAAATTACTTAAAGGGAAGAAAATAAATTTTTGGATTTTAACCCAAATATATGCATGTCAAGCTTATTTCAAAGAGCTTCATAAAATAAACATTTTTTTTTTTAAGTTTTCTAATTGATAACACCACATTAGTTTTGGGGGGAAATGTCCATCTTACAGTATCCAATATACTCTCAATTTCTGTACAGAAGTTATTTCCTAAAATTTCTTTGAATGCATTGAATATCAACTTTTTTTTAACAATTTAAACAAACTAAATGAATAACAATGTATAACATCATTGATTTGAACAAAACCATTTTACTTTTTGGATATAGGTACAAAAATTCAAATAAATCACAATTTGTAAGATTTCCTTTTTTTTAAAATGCCTGCTTTTTGGACAAAAGTAATGATCAAAGGGTAGTATACAGGTGAGTTACATAATAATCTAATTTATATTGAATTATTGGATTTTTTTTCCCTTCTATTACCAAATTAATCAAAGCACACCCTCTTCATATACAAACATTGCTTTGAGGAGGAATCAACAATTGAATGATTGAAACTGAGAGTTCACACTAAATACAAAAGCCCTCTCTATTTTCATTTTCCTTAATAGAAAAAGCTGCAAAAGGAACACCGGGGTAATGAATAAAACCGGAGGATTCTTGTCTCCAGTTTTAAGTGTCATGCAGAGTGAAGCCTAACAATTGATTATAAGTCCTTCTAATCCAACACATTAAAGAATATACCACAACCTCACAATCTTTTTCTGGAATCTATGGCTACATTAAGCTCGGAGACAGTACAGCACACTGTTTGATGAAGTGCCACTTATTGGCTACTTATGTTTTAAAGTCACCACAGCCAAAATTTGCGCCACCTGAATCACATCATGATATCATAACACTAAAAGAAGGCACACAAGAACAGATTCTTGTGAGATCTATTTGAGAAAAAAAAACAATCAGTAAGGTTTGGGAGGAAAGTGGTGCAATTCGCATAGTGCCAATTTAGCTGTGGTGACACTAATACTAAGTACCATTTATTGAGATATTTAAAAATTTGTTCAGATTTTAAAACTTATGATATCAATTTAAGGTACTTATGTACTATCATAACCATAACCATATTGGCGGCATTGAATAAAACCCTGCAAATTCTAAAAATAGAATATGCTGACAGGAATATGGAGCACATTGTTAAAAAATACTATGATAAAAATAATAAGCAATTATAAATTAATAATAATCAATAAAAGAAAAAGAATAACTAATTTTTTAAGTTTGATTTTATTTATTTTATTACTCTCGATAATTTTATATTATACTATTATTATTATTAGCAATAATTTGTGGGTCAATAAATGAGTACCAAGCTTGCTTGGAAACTAAACACTGAGGGTTTTTGCGTAAGACTGACCACCTGACCGGAACATCTGCTCATGCACCTCAGCACCCAAGGTCATGAAAACTGAGATGGGCACAGTACGCTTTGGCCCTCATGGGCTGTTGCACCACTGAGTTTAGTTTAGTAATCAATTACTTATTAATTTTATTCTTGAATTTTACTATTTAAGAATTTTGTAAATCCCAAATACGCATTTAGCATTCAAGCTAGTCATATCAACAAACAGTTAGACTTAGAATGGCAGCAAGTGGAGAAATATGAAACGAAGCCCATGGTTGTGAATTCAGCATCTATGACACATGAGAAATTGGATAGCCAATAAGGAGTTATCTTGAAAGTTAACAGGGTTGCAATAGTACACAAGTACCCAATTTAAAGAAATGTAATTTAAACAGTAACAGAAAAATGAGATTTTTTAAACTGAAGAGAGATACTTAATATTTAACACAGATCTAAAATATAATAAAAATATCTATACAGTTTTAAAATTGATATACTTTTATTTTCCCTGCTTTTTCATTTTTTACTAACTTTATTTATAAATATAAATGAATCATGCTTATAAATTATTTATTTTTCAACTATATATGCATTTTACTTCCTTACTTTTAATAGGAATATATGATTAGTAATTTGATAGAGTTATATGATTTCAATCATATAACTCTGATCCCAAGTGTTTTATAAAGATATATATTCGAAGAATTTTATTTTCATACAAATATACTTAATTTCTATTAAATATAGGATTTTATTGTAAATACATAATAATTCTGATACTTATAAAAGGAACAGAAATTTTTGTCGAGTTAAGTTTTCACTTATGAATTCAATTGTAATTTTCCTTATTAAATAAGAAATACTGAATCTAGATGCTCTAATGTGAATACTATCTAAAAAAACTATATGAAAATCTGGACAATCATAATATTTTATGTAATTACTTTAATGAATATTATACATCTTTAATGTAAAATTTAACTAAAATACATATTCTATATATACACAAAATCATACAAAATAAATATTTATCACATAACTTAAATAAAAATATTAAAAATGACATGTTAGCTCTCAAAACCTGAAATTTTGATTTTCATTATGCTCAATTCATTTTTAGTATACTTTCAAAAATGACAATCCTCAATTTTTAGTAAAAGGACCATTACATAAATATAAACTTCTTAATACAAAACAATATATTTAAACAAACTTATGATATTTATATGACAAAGTGGACCCTCCTTCTGCATTTTTTAAGTATTTTGTAATCAACAATGGTTGATTTAATTAACATATAAAAAATATTTTATAAAATAACTAAGAACAATTAATCAGTTCAATTTATATTTTCTCGAATTTACAAGATAGTATAAATTAAGGATCCAGTACAACATATATGCAATATTTTGTACTAGATGATAGATTGATTTTTTATGTTTTGAAATTCAATTACATTAGAAAATAATGACAATATCTTCTGAAAATTATTTCAGAAACACAGAAGGATGCCAGAGTTTATAAATACAAGTATCATAAGCTTATAACCATTTTTTAAAAATAAAAATAAAAGTTAACCTGGTCCTTAGAGTGACACAACATCAAAGGCAGCTGTACACAGTTTCACACACACTTTCACTTAAGGCTTCCAATCAAGCAAATACTCTTTGAGGGGTAGGGGTAAAGGCAATTTATTTACATTCGGCGCTACCTTGTTGTTCATGGCATTGCAAATAGCCACCCGTGTGATTTGCTTCAGAGTGCGAGGGTGAGAGCGCATGTACCGCAGGAGACCAGCAATCACACTGCCCATAGGGATGAGTGTTGTCTGTGTGCTCAGCATCTTGAAACACTTGAAGAGCTCTTTGTGGTTCATGCAATAATAGTAGAGCCAGATCAATTTTGTGAAAGTCTGTTCTTCATCATTCAATAATTCTTCTTTGCGGACTATTAATTGGATATAGTGGCACAACACCTACAAAAGAGAACGATTTCATGAAGTGCAGTACAATTTGCAAGAAATTTAAATTTCGACATATTGTTATGCAGTTTTATAGATATCCTTTGTTATATATAACAGTCAAAGTATAACAGTGAAATAAAAAACTTATTTTTTTTAGGTTTCATTGAAATAAATGATTCCTTACATAAATTGATAAGCAAATGAGGGGTGAAAAAGTTCTTTTTTTCTTCAATTCCTTCCAGAAGGGATATTCTTCTCTGGAAAGCAGTTGAAGTATATTAATATAAATTACTATTCTATATCAGGTGTGGGCAACTTTTTTGGCTTGAGGGCAACATTATGAAAGTGGAGGATACCAGAGAGACACACCTTTTTAAAATGTGATTGCATTTAATAATTAACCTGTAAGAGGTCTTGCGGACCACAGAGTCACCCCAGGCTCACAAAATCTTTCTGGAAAAAACTGTTTGTTTACTACTAATGCCTGGCTTAAGTGTAGTACAGGGGGGCCACTTTTTGATTTGGCGATTTTTATCTAAATGTCATGGTGAGATATCAAATTCATTCTAAAATAAATAATAAATAATTCCAAAAAAAGTACCTTAGCAACCACTTTTAGTCGCCCAAATAAAGAACTGCGCCAAGTGGGCCCCCCTATACTACACTTTAACTCCAATGCTCTTATCAGTATCCTCCAATATGACAGTCTTCATAAGAACTAAAATGTCTTTGTCACATATTTCCCTTTTTTTTAGGAGTAGCAATCGTTTCTTATAATCTAAGGTACTTGGGGTGACCGAGTTCCTTGTGTGACTACATTCGTTCCAAAATATTTTCTACGAACAGTCCACATCTTTCTTCTGTGAACAATTTAGCATTTTTGTTTGCAGTGTTGTACTACTCATTATGGTTTATAAATGTAAATTCAGAATATAAACAAGAAATCAAGCACCTACATTCTCTATTGAATGAAGTTGAAACTTTGGAAAAAGAAATTGATTAAGCAAGGAAAGAAGAACCTGATGAAATAGTGGATAGTAATCATGATAGCAAAATTAAATTTGAGAAAAGCCATGAACATGAAACATTTGAATCCAAAGGAAAATTTTGCAAATGTATTTAAAGAGTTCCATTGAAAAAGATATATAGCCACAAGTGTACCACAAGACACACAGTAACCATCAAAATGACACAAGCAAGAAAAAGTTCAATATGCTATTTGTCCAAAATCCAAGGACATTATAAACTATGATAACTTGTAAAAAACATGATCTTTTCCCTGCAATGTTAATACAAAGTGCTTGTGTGTGGTTTGTGTGCTTTATTAAAGTCACACACATTTGAAATATTTCAGTTCAGTTTGATTGGACTTTTTTTCAAATTATCAAAGAAAAATTTGTAAGTCCTTAAAAGTAGGTAAGTATACTTTCTCTAAATTAAATTATTCACTACAATTATGATTTTTTATCATGAGCAATAAAAATAATTATAAAAAAAAAGGATTGGGGTGTCTACCTCACCCCGCACGACCACTAATGTTAGTACTGAGTGCGGGACTTCTCCCGGGTTAACAGTGCATCTCAGAAAATAAATATCAATCAATAAATATAAATTAAATATAATAAATGGCAGTTTAATTCAATTAATTTATTGTGCTAGTTTTATATAACCTGTAACTGCAAGCACATTAAATCATAGAATCAGTTTAACTAGACAAATGAGCCCCATCACACTTCTCTACATTTTTCTAATATCAGGTTAAAAGTGCTTGTTAAAATTTTCATCATAGCCTGTAAGTTAATGTCAGTCAACTTGCAACTATATTTACTTTTGTTGGCCTTCATGGAAGAAAAACTTTGCTTATAAATATATGTTGACCAAATATAGAGAACATTTTCTGTTTATTTGGTTTTCTGACTTGATGGGCTAAAAAAACAAACATTGCTGGCTGTTATTTGCCTACTCCTGTTCTATATGAATAAATTCATAATCTAGAAGAATTCAAAAATCATAATTTTGTGTTATGATAAATGACTATTGTAAAGGACATACAAATACTATGCACCAGGTAAATTTTCTTTCCAAGGATGATTTTATCAAAAAACGACACTATTAAAATGACTTTCGTAAATTTTAACCAAGATTATATCCACATGAAATTTTTATAGCGCTTTTAGTGAGGTTTTACATAGAAAGAAGCCCAGTGGCTGAGTGGAAATGTTTCACACTTCCACACCATGGGTCCAAGGTTCAAACCAGGGCTTTGAACTGTAATTTTTTTCATTCTGGTTCAACTGATAACAAATACATCAGTTCAGTTCTGAATGAATAATTTTATTTTACGTGTATTCTTATTTGTACTAAAAATAAAATTACATTTCTTGTGTATGATAGAATTATATCAAAATTTAGAAGTTTACATTATTTTTCTAATTGACACACTATGTGATATTTTTTTTAAGAAATAATCTGTACTATTAGTTAATTCAAGTGAATTAAATCTACCTTATATAAGTAATTTCATGCAAAAATGAAAAAGGAAGGTACTAGCGAACATCAAACAGGAAATCGAAAATGTACGTGTCATGATGATAATTATATGGTTGATTTTAAATTGGAAAATATTGCTAATTTGGTAACAATAACAGAATGACTGAAGATATATCGAACCAAATAAACCTGTATTTTTTTGGTTCATTTCCGGTTTTTGTTCCGACCAAAATAATGGTTTCTTCTGATATTAGGTTCAGTTGTGGTTCGAAGTCCTGAACTGGGAAAGGTCAACTCTAGCCTTTCATCCCTTTAGGGAGTTGTTAAATGAGTACCATGCTTGCTTGGGAATTAAACACTGGTGGTTTGTGTCAGTACCTCCTGACTGGAACATCTGCTCATGCACCTCAGTGCCCAAAATCATGAAAACTGAAATAGACACAGTAGGCCTTGGGCTGTCATGCCACTGAGTTTAGTTTATAAAGAAAAATACATTACATGTTAAAACAGGCCAAGCCACTTCAGTATTAATACACAAATCAAACAACAGATAGTAATTGCAACATTTGCTTAGCAAAATATTTTTATTACGAAATACTATTTTTTTTATAAATGGAAAATTACAAATTAATTTTTTAGCATAAAATTTATTGAAGCACCTTGTATTATTTATTTTTAAAACATGTTTTGTGATATATTTTAAAACCATTTTGTTTTGAAAACTGGAAAAAAATTAATAAAGGCATACATTTTACACAAATTTTCAAATCTTAACTTACCCAATTGGACTGTACATATAAAAAAACTGAGCTCTGGGAATGGCAGATCGTAGCCTCTGAACTACCAATACTAGCATTGGGATCAGCTCCATACTGAATCAATACAAGTGTTAAATCATAAACATAATGTAAATCACTTGGGACTCGGGCATTGGTTACCATGTCCATCAGAGCTTTAAGTATATGTTCATATCGCTGAGAAAACTGTACATTTGGGTCAAGTCCATGTTGAAGCAAGATGACTAGTAATTGTCGTATGAAGGCAAAGGCTTTATTCTTCTCCACCTCACGATTCAAAATAATGTATTCACTGGCAGTGAAGACAAGAACATGCATAGGTGTCAGATTGCTTCTAGAGGAACAGTTTGGATTAGCACCATACTTGCACAACAGCCGCACAGAGTTCAGGTAAAAGACCTTTTTGTTGTGGGTCAAATAGTGCAGAGGGTCTTTATTGATTAGTGGCACAAGACAAACCATGAGAGGCACAGATCCATCTCTGCCTACACTGTTTGGATTACCACCATTCTGCAAAAGCATCTCCAAGAGCTCATACCGGAACTCCCAGTCCTGGATATGTCTCAAGACACATGCTAGTGCACTATTTCCTTGGTGGTTAATACTTGGACTAGCACCATTCTGCAGAAGATATCTGACCATATGCAACATATCCCATTTATTCCAAGGTTTAGGTTCTTGATTGTACCCGTATCGGGATTCTTCAAGGGCATAACGAACAATCAATGCATGAAGGGGTGTATTGCCCAAGGTATCTGGTTCATTGATTAACGTCCGGCAGCCATGATCTAACAACATTTTGATGGTTTGCAAAGTTGCCTCAGCAGACTTCCTTCCTGACAACAAAACTACATGGAGAACACTCATTTGTTGAGTTGCTGTTTTAACTAAGACATTTGCTCCACACTGAAGAAGTATCTCCAGAAACCTAAGATCTTGCATGGCTGCCTGGTGAATAGGAAAGTATTCATCATAACATTGGTTAATTTCATCAGATCGCTCTGCAACCAAAAACCGAGTACAATTCCATGCTCCACGCTCGCAGGCAAGATGTAGGAGTGGACGTTTCTGTTGCCAAGGCAACCAATTGTCCTCTCCCTGTGCCAAAAGCAGCTCCAGAATTTCTGACTGATCACCGTCGATGGCATAATACTCAGCAGACTGCAATCGATCAGAAATCCGATCCGCCGTGCCCATTCCTGGGACTAGGCAGGACCTCAATTCACAGTTGTGGTTGTGAGGACCAGGAAAACACATCCTGGCTTCAAGGTCCACACGAGCGCCATGCTTTAGTAAAAGTTCGACGATTTCCTCTGTGCCATGGAAGGCAGCAATGTGTAAAGGCAAACTGCAGGCTCCCCGATTGACATCACATCCACGATTCAATATCCACTTCACAAGCTCGACACAGTTGAATCCAATGGCTCGTTGTAACAGATTATATCCATCCTCACTCTGTATTGATAAAATATTTTCCCCCTGTAAATATATATGTAAAAAACACTCATTCAGCATGAATTTCCTTCTAATTTACAACCTAATGAAATAATATTAAAATTTCTTAAATGTTTCCAGTCAAATTTAAAAAAAAAACACTTTCAAACAAAATAAAAAAAGTTTGTGGAACTTAAAGTTTATCAATAGGAATTTAAATGTAAAATTTTATTATTTTTCAGATTCAGACTTATTTAGAGATCATAAAAATTATTTATTAATAAAATAAAATTGTCTTAACAAATACAATAATTTCTTCCTTAAAATTATTTAAAAAAATTATTTTACTTAAAAGGAATTTATCATCTACTTTATTTAGAAAAAAGAAATAAAGAGTATTTTAATGTCATAAATACAAATACATAAAAATGAAAACAAACATAGTCGTACTTATTTTACATCCATTACATATATTGTTAGTTATTTGAAAAGATATAATTTGATGACACCACTTTTTAATATTGGGAAGGAGAAATTCTTTAATCCTTAACTGCAACCATATCATTATCAAGATAAGTCTCGTGAAATTGTTTTACTTGTTTAAGAATTATATACAGAATACAAGATGTTAAATTTTTTTTTTAAATATATTTTATTTGGCGATTTATTTAATGAATAATTCATTAAGCTGGATATGCTTATTGAATTTCAGCACATCATTGTTTTATCAAATTCCTACAACATGTCATATCTTATAGATAATTATTTAAAATAATGAAGACATTTATATAAATTGAATCATACCTGTTTTATATAAATGTATAATATTCTTCTAATATTACCATTAATAGTGCATTTTAAGGATCTCAAATGTAACTTTTAATATATTAAATTGTATTTCACAAAAAAAAAAAAAAACTCCCCCCATTTAAAAGGTTATTTTTTTTTTTGCACAATTTACATGGTTTTTAAAATATGAGATTTTAAAAAAAATTTGCAGTCCTTTTTAATTCTGTCTGCTTGGTAACATTGGTACTTTTATTGGTATATTTTTAGCCATTTTTTTTAATTGTATTCTATTCTGAATTTCTTTAACAGTTCTCATACAGTTGGACCCTGATTTAATGAATTTTTCTCTTTTCCCCTATTAAAATGGAAACAAAAACCTATACTTAATGAAAAATAAACCCTAAACTAGGGATCATTTCAGCAGTTGGAAATTGTTTGTATTAGAAAAAATTGGATTTTTTTTTCGAGTAACATATTTTTTTATGTCCGGAACACAAGAAGACTTTTCTTGTAAGCAGAACATTTCAATGGAAAAGGGTGAAAACCATTATTAGATTTTACTGGTTGAGATGAGTCATGAATGTAACTTATTCCATGAGACTTGTGTAGAATAGGAAATTTCTTTCTTATCTCATCCCAATCCATAACGCAGTGATTTTAAGATTCTTACGACTATGATATGTTTGATGACAGACCGAGTATCACTGCAACTGAAGCCGAGAAAATTGTTGATTTGCTGGAGCCAATGAGTAGCGATTCTATTGCAGAAATCAATTATGAAACCTATCAAAATTGTTGCAATTTCTAATGTTTTGCATTGTTTGGAAACTATGAAAACATACCCCTCTCTTATACACCATGATGTACATGATGTAGTATTTTCTTCTTTGCATAGCATAGAAAAAGAACTCTTTCGAGTCAGGAATCAAAAAAATTTTCAAACATCTATTAGTCAGTATTTTAAATTTCCTTATTAAATGGTGCATAATAATTCACTAACAGAATTTTTAGTCGTTAGTTTAAAAAAAGTGTAATTTTTAACTATGGATATTTTTTGTGTAGTTTCTTATAGAATTTTCAAAAGACAAAATTTTTTATTTTGTTTGGACCTCAATATAACAAATAACTGAATTAATGAATAAAACGTTTGGTCCAGAAAAATTCATTAAATTAGGATCCAAATGTATGTATGTTTAAACTTTCTGTTAATGTGATTTAGTGCAGTCAATTTTTAGCAGCAGAAATGTGTACATAACTGTGTTTTTTACTTGGAATTTTTCAAAACTTCATATTTACGAGTTAGCGATAAGCAATTATTGTTTAAGTAGCATCTTAATGATTTTATAAAAATTTTAGGGGGTTTTACCATATTTTCAAATTATTATTATTATTTTAAAATGAAAAGAAAAATTTTTTAGAAAGCACCATTAAAATTTTAGATTATCTACATAATGGAAAAAGAGTAACAGATTTTGCTATATTTTATTTCAAGAATAAAGCCACAATACAAGGGGAAAAAAATGAAGAGTACATTAGAAAAATTGTAGCAACTGGATCTTTTACAAGTATGAGCACACTTGCATACGTAAGAGATGTTGCAATGGAAAGCATGGAAAAAGTATTCATGATATGGCTAGAGGACAGCACTCAAAAGCAGATTTCAATATTTTAACTCGACACTTTTCAAAGTACATACTTAGTGCTAGGCTGTGCTGTATGTGTGTGTGCCAACTAGCTAATTTTCTGAGTCCTCATTTCCGTGTGGATTGTTGACCTGAGTTGAATTACCAATCTACCAGTCTGCTTGCTTCATGTTAAGACAAGTGAGCTCAAAGGAAATTTTTTTCTTGGATCAGTCCTTAAGCACTTTTACATCAATCCCTTGCTGTTTAAGAGTAATAGGATAAGGCATTGTCACAAAAAATTTAGTAAAATAAATTAATAAGCCTTTGATTAGCATGGTCTATAAGCCAGGCATCAGCAATCTATGACATATGGAGCAATTCTCAGTGGCATTCTACAAATTTAAAAGATAAAATTAAATAGTTCTTTCTCTATCTACATCCACACACTTTTATTTAAAGGATATTTCTTACTTTCGATTCTTAGTCATGCATAACAATTCTGCTTGTGTGTAGTTTGTACAATTTATGTAAAAAACAACATCCTCTGTTAAAAATGTGACTTATAGTTTAATGTTATATATTCAATTCAAATAAAAACGATCGTGTAATACCTTTAAAATGAAACATCACTCATTACTGCATCATGGAAAAAAAAATCTTCAGATTTATGGAAAGCAAAATGTATGGAATCATGAAAAGACATGGAGGATAGCTATTGATAAATCAACAGCTATTTTAAATTTCTGTGTGTCATTGTCGAATAGATTTAATTGTTTGAAGAAAATTGCATGTCCTCTGCTTTGCTGCTTTTGGTTCTACATATTTATAAAAACCAATTACTTCTCAAATGAATGAGTCCACATAGAAGTTGTTTAACAACTGAACATTCAGAATTTAATTAAAAATTTTTATTTGGAAGGAAAAATTATATTTTATGTTAATATCTTTAAATGACGTGTAATCAACATATAAAATAAAGCTCTAAATCTGAATTCTTTTACCTCTATTTCTAAACTCTGCATGTATTGCCATGGGAATCAAATTGTTTCAAATATTTCCCACAGCATGGTTCCCTGAATCATATTGGTAGATTGATTTGGCACATAACAACTATAAGCTTGTCGACCCATGGTCTATAGAATACCTAATTAGCTATATAATAGTATGAATTTGCAACGGTTTTTGGCTGAATCCAGAGACAAACTCAAGATCCTTTTAGTAGTCTTATTGGCTTTGAAATAATGTTAGTGAGACAAGCAAAAGGTTTAAATTAATTAATTACAAAAGTTAAATCATTAAATCCTTTGAAAGCATGTTAAAAATGGATCTACCATGCATAGCTAAAGCACATATACCTACAAAGCATACCTTAGGTATGTTGCTAATATATCTTTCGATGTGACACCACTCTATGTGAGACATTTCCTTCTCCCTCATGTCCTGCAGCAGAGCCAACACAGCCCCCTGGGTTGCCTTTGAAGTCCCTGGGGACAACAGATGCCCCCCGGTCTGGAAGAAGCTGCTGATCATGGAGCCCATCTTGCACAGCAGTCCAAGCAGGGAGCAGCCCTCCGTGTCTCCTGAATTCGGCTCCAATGCTCAAGCTTCTGCAATACTATGCTCCAGATGAATATCTCTGACTACTGGCCAGAATGCCGGCATATCTCTTGCACTCAACATACTCTTTTGGAAGGATCAATAATCAGGTGGATGTAGACACCAGTATAAAAAAACTAGAAGAATAAATACAAAGTTCACTTATTAAACTTGAAATTGTAAATAAAATATCCATGGAACAATCTTGAAAGATATGGGGGTAAATATTATTCAAAAAAATTATTTAAGACCATGAGTATACTTTACAAACAATTATTGCAATAGCCAGAATTTTAATGACTTAAAATACTTTAAAAGTAACATTATCGAAATCCAATTCTTAGACACAGTGTGTTTTGATATCCCATTTCTTTCATTATTTTTCTTTATCAAATTCATACAATTAAACATGAATGTATAATTTCTCAATACTGATATTATAACATAAAATCATATTCTATAAACATTATCAATTTATAACAAACAAGAAAACAAGCAAATAATTATCACATACATGATTACATAAATTTCTTCTTTTTGTCAGCATTTATAGCAAAGGATGTAATATAATTTTGAGAGCTACTTAAGAACAGCAATAATATTTTTGAAAGCAGATTGAATTTTCTATTTCATTAACATATATGTTCTACAGAGAAGATACCATTTTTTATTTCACTTTGATTATTTTTCCAATTCAAGCTTGTATTTACTGCCTTAATATATTTAAAAAACACAATAAACTTAATAAAAATTCCATCCAAGGGCAGATAATCCAAGAGGACATCAAATCAGAATTTATAAGGGTCCTTAACGTATGAAAAATATGTATGTACTTCACTTTCTTGCAAAAGCTTTCATTTGAATTGAGAATTAATATGAAATTGTATATATTCAAAAAAAAAAAAAAAATCATGCAGTATTAAAAGAATATTAAAACATTCACTACTAACCCACCTTTTGGGGAAAAGGTAATCCTTATTCTATTTTTAATCTCTGATTACAACGATGATGCCCAGTGGCAGTGCATTGCGCTTCTATGCCACAGGTCGGGGTTCATAACCCAGGCTGGGCAAGGTCGACTCATCCTTTCAGTGGATCGATAAATGAGTATCAAGTTTGCTTGGGAACTAAACACTAGGGGTTTTGCATCAGGCTGACCATCTGAGCAAAATAATGCCCAAGGTTAAGTAAACTGAGATGGCACAGTAGTTCTTTAATTCCTGCTATTTCTTTTACTTAGTGCTCTGCTTTAGTAATCATGTTTAATGAATATTTAGACAAGTTTAACCTATTTTAGCACTTTTGGATTAAATGTAGGCCTAATATTCAATAGTATTAAGCAT
>BMAV01003755.1:59015-75342 GCA_019973955.1 Trichonephila inaurata madagascariensis | reverse complement strand
GAAAAGTTTGTATAAATACGTACTTTTAAAAACCAATTATAAACTATTACAGATAAATTACACTTAGAATATCGTTACATATAAAGCGAGAAAGGTAATCTAAACACAATGGATCTCACGGAAAAAAACAGATCAGACCAGTGACATTTAATCACTAAACACAGGAACTGAGAGCTAAGGATGAGAAGAGTGATTTCTCTAATATTTTAAAACGGATACATTTAAACAAAATAATTGTTCAGTAAATTTTAGCTCAGATTTCGTAAAACTCACCATTAGAATTTTACAAATTAACATCCGAAGAATTCTAACATTAAGTTTTGATCCTCTTTCAATAATTAAATAACGAAATTAAACAAATACTTTTTTTTCTGATTATGACATCCGAAAGTTGCCAGAGCCGCAACGGTGATAGGTTAAGCAGATCATCCGATCAGATGATGATAGTGGCCGAACGACGTGCTCAGCATGCAAAATTCATTCATCCAGTGAGTGAATTTAAGGGTCATCAGCGTATTTTTAAATAATCTTCAAAATGTACTGAACTTAAAATTTCATCAGAAAGAATGAAAACTATAGTAAAAAAAATCAAGAATTTTGTATTTTAGAAAATTATTTTTTTGATAAGAGCTTTACAAAAGTTTGAATGAACTGAATTCATTAAAAAAAGTTCTGATAAAAAAAAATCAAAGAGATGCTCACTATTTTCTCAGTTTTTATGAAGTTATATTATGCATCATATTTATAAATATGTATGAAATGAACGTAATATATCGTTAAGGGCTGATTTTGACTCTATATTGGGAGAAGCACTAAAATAAAATATTTGCCAATATGGAGTCCTTGTTTTAAGTCATTTCTATTTGTGAGGTACAAATTTTTTTTAAGAGTAATAAATCTGCTTTTAAATAAGATACTAAAAATATTTCAAACAAAATATTCTCATTTACGGTTACTTTCAAATGAAGAATTCTTATTCATTTGAATTCCCATTATGCAAAAGTAATTTTACTGTTATAAACTTTTTTAAAACTATAATATTGGAATGAAGCACTTTCTTATATATATCCATCATTTAATTTAAACTGATTTTTGTAAATCGTATTTAGTACACTAACTACTTTACTTTGAAGGCGTCAACAATTTTGATTCGTTCAGAAAGATTCGGTTATATTCTCACAACATTACGTCAATCGCGTTCACTTTGCTCGTCTGCTATTTGACGGGCCAAGTTGGGTTAAGGGGATGTTTTGAAACTAGTTTTTCAGCGTAATGTGTTTACCTTTTTTAAAATCTTTTATAATATGTCAACAAGGTCTTAAAGCTTTAACAATTACTTCATTATATTCATTCAAATGTTAGGAATTTATTTCAAAGTTTGTATTTCAGTTTTTTAAACATAAAACTTAATTTATTTCTGTACATCATTATTATAAAAATGTCTAACAAATCAGCTGTAGCATATCCTATTGTCAGTTTAGTTCAGAAGATAATTCTGTACAAAACTAAAACGGTAAGTTTATTTGAACATGTATTAAAGTATAAATTTAATACATGTTGATCAATTTAATTATCTATCTACAACTATTTAGCTACCATATCTTTTAGTGAAAATTCTGGATTGGTGATACTGAAGGCTAACCAGTGATAAAATTGATTTTGATTTGAAATGTTTGTTACATTTTTATGTGTGAATTGACAGTGCATATTGTGTCTTTGTAATATGTGAGTCATAATTTATTAATACGCTACTCGTTTTTGGTAAGATTTTGAAACTGTACCTCTTGCATTTGTGGCGAGAAATTAATGCTATCATTCCAAATTCGCGAAGAATAGCTGCTATTTAGTGGGAAATTCCGTAGCGTACTGATCTTAAACTAGTTCCAAACTTTTAGATAAGCTATTAACTTGTTCAAACTCTTATTCTAAATATACATTTATTGCACAGGTAGGAAATGTAATTAGCTTCCATTATAAAATTAATTTTCGTTGTTTTATGTTTGATCTATTTGAATTTATGTACACTGTAACAAGATTCAGGCTATATAGTAGAATATTTACTTGTAAAGTCTTTATCATAAATTATTATTTTTCTATGTAGAACATTACTCATTGTCAACTGAGTATTAACAATACCAAAACTTTTTAAAGTGTAGTTATTAGTTATCCACTTCATAAAGATTTATTAAATTCTAAAGTGTGCCTTGAAGTGTTTTTGTTTTTCTTTCACTGTAACACTTTTTTTTGGTACATATGTATTATCACAACAATTGCCAACTCTATTAATAACTCGCCAAGTTGGCAAACCTGATTTCTTGTGTGTCATACACACTGAATTGGCAACAATGTGCTTCGTTTCATGTAATGTTGCCAATAGGTTGTGATTATATGTAAGTATCCTTTTTTATGTCAATTTTTTTTCCACAAAATTATAAATTTATAATTAAAAAAAATAGTTTGAAATTGGCATTAAAGTCTTTTTCATTTCTAGTTCAATATTTTTTAAACAAGTATTTTATATAGTGCAATTTAAATTTCAAGGACTAAAAATTGTATATTCTGCTTACAATTTGATTTTTTTAGAAAATTCTTTTCTTAACATGTTTTGTAATTTGTTGTGCACAATTATTAATCTTTTTTAGAAGAATAAATTTAAAGTTTGTTCATACAAATAAATTAAAAGTTACTTATTGGGGGACCCTGGGCTGGAAACCGCATTTCCAAATTGTTGCCCACACAAACATTGGCAATAATACCAATTAACAGTTATTTCTGGACTAAAATCTGCCTGTGATTTCATGACATTTAAGCATGGTTATCAGCCCAACAGTAAATAAAATATAAGATTTCTGTAGACAGAATCTAGATCCCAAGAATCAAATTGTTAGACGAAAATCAAGTGTACCCCAACAAACAATGATGTTACACCTCCAGCGGTACTTCTCATCTACTTCCATCCTCATGTTTGGTCAAAAAAATTTCCTTCTGCTGGAAGAAAGCTTATTTCACCTTCTTTGTTCTTGGGTGGTGGTAAAATGGTAAAAAAACTACCTAACACTTATAAAATCTTTTTTTTTACATATTGCTGTGTTTGGCTTCATAGTACCTGAAAGCAATGAATACCAAAAAAGTTAGCAATTTTTTTGGTTATCTGTTAACCATAATAAAAATTCATACAAGTAAATGAAACAATACGCTTCATCTATTAATGTGAAATGTATTATATCATTTGTTGTACTGGAAGAAAATTTTATTTTCAAATACTTATTAAATAAATTTTAAAGGTGTTTTGCGTGTGTATGTGGAAAAAAGTGTAATGTTGTTTTAAGAAAAAGCAATTTTTGTAAGTTAAAGTAAGGAAAAATCTATTAAAAATATTTTTTTTGGACAGTTGATACATGAATACAGTAATACCCCGAACTTACATGACTGGTGGGACTGAGTGATAACTTCATAAGATAGGTTATGATTTTGAATGTAAATGCATATAATTACAGTTATTTAGGACTAGAGACAAAAGCAAATAATAATATAGGGGGAAAATAACATTTAATTAAATCTGAGAACACAAAATCGCAAATCAAAGTTATTTTGATGTAGAAGGTTTCACAAAATCTGACAAAGTAATCTGCCTTTCCAAGAATATTTTTTTCCCCTGCAAACTTCCTCTTAGCATGCTAACATTTTTTTTTATTGCTTGTTTTGTTAAAAAAAAAAGTTGATCATTGGAGTCTATATTTTATAAAATTTGTAGCCTCTGTCAAATTCACAACTGTCTTTCGATCTGATTGAACTGGGTATAAAAAGTCCTTCAATGTCTTGCTCTTGTTCATGCATTTCTATGAGCTTATCAATTGTCAACTGTTGATAGTGGGAATCCAGCAGTTCTTGAACAAAAGTACTATTCACTTCTAAATTTATTTACCTGGCAAGCTCCACAATTTCTTCAAACACATTACCAATTCTAACAATTTTTTTAAATTTTTTTATGAGATTTAAAAATCACATTACTCCAGGTTCAAGTTAGTCAAGGTATTACTGTATATGCATGTATTAAATATTTCATGGGATGGTATTATTTTGTTAAATGTTATGATGCAGTCATGACAGTAGAAGTATGGTTTTTTAATCCAATAATTGTTTAATTGTAACATCAAGAGTTATTTTGAGCATGTGCTTTACTCAAGAACAAAAATACAAGCAAGGGAATTATTCAAGTATTCCTCATTTAAATATACAAGAAAAACAGGAATAAAACATAATATATAAAAATATAATCATGTATTTCAGTGAAGGGAAATATGTTATTTTTAGAAATTACATCAATGTTTTGGGAAAAATTTATCCAAGTTAGTAAGAGCCCCATTATGATTCTATTCTTTGGAATCACCAATAAATCTGTCAAAAATTTTAGGTCTAATCTTTTTAATGAAGAATGACTAATAAATCGATCACACACACAAAGTATATTCTTTAATCCTTTAATTCCAGATGAAGTGAGAGGCATTTATTAATAGGGTATTTGAATTTATGAATTAGATATTATAAATGATTATATATATATATAAGATTCAAATTTTGAGAGTAAATAATTGAAGTTATTACATATATGTACTCTAGTTTGCAAAAGTTCAGCAACTTGTTTGATTTTGCTGTAATGCTTCAATAAATCAACTGGGAGATATGAAATTCATACTATGGAAGCACAGTGTAGTACTTAAAGGTTAAAGAAAACATATGGGCAAGGGGAAAAAAAGGAAAAGGATGCACACTGTATAAAATGAAGCAAAATAAGACTTACAAAGAGGGGTTACTAAAAAGCCCCATCTGCCCAAGAAAGAAACCAGCAAAGTCCTTTAGTGAAGGATATGATCTCCCTTTACTACTATGTATGCATGGCATTGTCTATTCATTCTCAATAGCAGATTATCCTACAGTTTTTAAGGAAAGAGCTCTCATTCCCCTCAATGAGAATCTGTGTCAGCTGTTTGACTTTCTCTGAAGGATGTAATTGTGCCAACAAGTACCTCCCCAAAGCATCCCACATATGTTCAATGGGATTTAAATCAGAGAAGCATCCTGATCAATCCATTTTATAGATATCTTAACTCTCGTAGAAGTCCTTGAAAAGCATTTGATCTATCTGGTTATGTGCTGTCATCTATAAAAACAGTCTGAATCAATGGCACCTTAAAACCAAAGTGCATGAAGTAGTTTGGAATAATCACAGTAACAATCTCCAAAAGTCATCCTCTGACAAAAATATGGTGCTTATTTTATCTGTTGATCATATTGACTTCCCTTGCAACCTTGCCAAGGCTCAAGTGATCAACCCATTAATCTATTTTTCTGATGTTAGTGAGATGAAAGTGTATTTCTACCTTTTTCTTTTTCAAATTGCGCTGAGAACCATTAGTCAAGCTGAAATGACCCATCAATAAAGAGAATGTGGCTCTATTGATGAGTCCAGTATTTGTGTCGATGAGAACTGTTAATATTGGCATGTGGCTTTAGGTCAGCCGACTTAAGGAGGGAAGCGTTATATTCTGCTTGCCTTCTTAAGCAAAATATTTTGTTTTGGATTCTTCTTCTACTAAAAACCCACCACATGGAAGAGTAGACTCAAGTTAAATATGTCAAAAACTCTTAAGTACTCACATTGTTTTGGGATGAAAATTTGGAATTCCCACTTAGGTGTTATCTTCATAACTTGACCATGGCTTAAAATTACAAAACTTATCTCCGATGGAAGTCATTTAACTTCATAGCGCAACATCAATAAACAGTCGGTTCACAGGCACCTTTCTTATCAATTTACTCAGATAATCCAAACTCTATGTATATTAACTAATAATTTTTCTCCTAGATATTTTTTATGTCAGTATATTTAATTAAAATTATTTATAATCGGTATTAATTATAAAATTTAAAAAACATTCAACCACTGTGCCTTGCAGGACTTATATTTATATAACTGTGTTTTATTCATTTTTTCTAGAGATTTTATCTAGTAGGATGCAATAACACTGAAAGCAAATTTCGTGTCCTCAAAATTGATAGAACTGAATCAAAAGAATTAAATGTTGTGGATGACAAGGTCTGTTAAATTAATGTTATCTTATAATTTTTTTATAAAATAATATTATACATCTATGAAGCATTTACATGAAAAATAATTTTTAGGTACTAATTGCTTGTAAATCTAAGAGCAATATGTATTAGATTTGAAAAGCTTATTTTATTTTATGTGAAATGTGTACAATTCAACATTATTAAAAAACTTAGTATTTTATAAAATTCAAAATATAAATTTTTGCATGTTATTTTTTATTTAGATTGATGTAGAATACCATAGACTTGTAATATATTTTCTAATATTTGAAATAAACTAAACTCATTGGTGCAACAACCCATGTGGACCAAGGCTTACTGTTCCCAACTCAGCTTATGTGATCTTGCGCAATGAGGGGTTTGAGCAAATGTTCCAGTCAGGTGGTCAGCCTGGCAAGAAACCGCCAGTATGTAGTTCCAAAGCAAGCTTGGTACCCATTTATCAACCCACTGAAGGAATGAAGGGCTGAGTCGCAACCTTGCCCAGCCTGGGTTTTGAAACTCGGACTTGTGACATTGAAGCACAATGCACTACCACTCAGCCACTGGGCTTTATAGTTGAAATAATTTGAAATAAATGTTTAAAGTATAAAATTCAAAGATTTTGAATCCATATGTTATAAATACATGCAAATTCTTGTAAATGAATATAATTTTTTATAAAATTTTCTAAGTAATCTTTCAATATGTTCTGTTAGATACTCCTTTAATTTTATGTTGCTGCAGTAGCCATATTAGTGAACTTACGTTCAGCAATATTTCTATCAAATTGTGAGTTTGGTTCTGGGTACCACTAAAACATTAAACAGAGAGCTGATGTATGTTAAATCTTTCAAGGCTCGATGACCTCACATTAGCATAAACTAAACTTAGAAGCACAACAACTCATGAAGGCCAAGGCCTACTGAGCACATCTCAGTTTTCATGACCTTAGGCACTAAGGTGCTTGAGCAGGTGTTCATGTCAGGTCCTCAGTCTGATGCCAAAACCCCAGGGTTCAGATCCCAGGCAAGCTTGATACTCATTTATTGACCCACTGAAGGGATAAAAGGTTGAGTCAACCTTTCTCAGCCCGGGATTTGAACCCTGGACCTGTGGCGGGAAGCTTGATAGGCTACTAGCCATTGGGCTTCTTTCATTCAGTACCCTTTTCATTATTCACTGAATTTATTTCATTACTTGGACAAATGTTTTTAGAGTTTTAGCTTGGAGAAAACGAAGTAAATGAAACAAATGTACTTGGTAATGTGATAGATTTCCTGTGTTTTTTATTTGTCAACTTGAATTTAAGAATTTAATGCCTAGTTTGCATTCCTTCATAATGCTGATGACATAGTGAAAAAGTCTTAATTTGTAAAAGTAATTCTTACTTACAGATCACTTAACTAGAAGCTGTTAATATCCAGCTATTTGTTTTTAATCAGGTTTGAACTAGAATGGAATATTATGGAATTAATAAGCTCTCCCCATTCCTCAGGCTTAATTTTAAACAGCCTTATAGATAATAAGATATTAGTCAAATTACTTCTGTTTAAATTCTTTAAAATTCATTAATTCTTATTTTAATTTTAAATTAATTTTAACAAAAATAACTGATATTCTATCTAGTTTCTGAATATAAAGATATATTGTTGGAAATAAAGTATTATTAGGAAAATTTTGTCAAATTTCTTGTATTCATAATATTAAAGGGTTTTTTTTTCTAGGTTGAGTACAGCAAGCGAGAAATTAGAGATCTATTAAACATGATTAAATGTGGCAATAGATCTAAACAAGGACAAAAGTTTGTTACTGATTTAAAGGGATCAATTTCTTCTTTTGGAATTGTGGGTATGAATGTGATTCTTGTATATTTTCTTTTTTAAGGTTTCTTTTGCTTTGCAATTTGGAATAATTTAATCAGTATTTTAATTATATATTTATCTTATAACAATTCCTTTATAGTAATTTATAGATATTTCAAACAAGACATATACTTATGTTTATGCATATATACTTTCTTATTTTTTAATTTTTAAATACTTTTAAGTAATATTTGATTTTACCCTCAACTCAAAACAGTTAATTTCTGCAAATTTTATTAATTTAATGTCTGTTATAACACTGGATGTTGCTCTTTGGGGCAATAATTCCATAGGGATTGTGAATGTTCTTTATATTTTCTTAGAACCAGAATAGAATTTAGCCTTAATATTAAAAATTTCAGAGAGGTTTTTTTTTTATTTTCTGGTTTAAGAATACCATGTTCAGCTATATTTTAACTACTGTTTAAAATACTTTTTAAAATGGGCTTTTACTTATTTAATAAGTTCTGTGATTATTTTTCAGGTAAAACATTTTACTGTTATAAACTTAAGAATGGTTATGGTACAGTGTTTGTGTGGATATTTCTAAAACAGTTACAATTTCTAATTCCAAGTATCTTCATTAGTTTTTAATACAGCATTTCCAAAAAATATTTGTTCCTCAAAATATTACTTCATGACATACGAATTGGAACATTCATACTTCTGAGGTAAAATATTGTATTGTTGAAGTAAAATTTTGTAGTATTTTTTTTTCTGTTAGAAAAATCCTGTTATCTCATATTGAAAAGTTTAAGTTTGAATTTAAAATAGGCTAATAGGAAATATATATGCATTAAAACATAAAAATCAAACATGAATGAAAATGACCATTTTTTTTTTCAAAACACAGCTGGAAATCACAGTGTGGTTACCATTAAGAAATAAAGTAGAGTTGCCACATTGTTTGGTAACTTTTCCATCAAAATGATTGCAATATTAATCAAGTACCTATTTCACTGCATTTTTCTCTGTATTAAAATTTTTTAAATTTCCCAAAATTTCTCTGAATTTGTAGCTTGTAAAATACATTTTTGATTCAATTATTAAGTTCTGTTTAAAAATAGTTAAATAACATAATTAGACTTTGAATTTATATTTTATACAAATACATTTGTGTTTGAATATACATACCCTATTATACATGCTAAGATGTAATTATTGTTTTAAAAATATTCAGTTCTGTGTCTGAAAGGGATATGTGAAAAAAATTAATATATATGAAATTATATGTGTTAATTAGCCATTCTGTATTTTTTTCAGAAAAAAAAATTATGTTTAATGTAATTTTTTGTAGCAATAGCTCCTAATATTTTGTTAAAACTCTCTTGACAGTTTAATTATTTGATATCTTTCTGAATTTTTTTAGTAAATGGCATTTTACAGAATTTGTAACATATAAATTTAATATCAATTTTTATGACATTTCAACTTTTTCTTAGAGTCTAATATATATTCTAACTTATAGTTTTAGAAAGCAACAATGATGGAGTGTTACTTTTCTGATGATTAGGGAAGAGAGGTGAAAACTAGAGAAAAATATTTAAAATTGAAATATTTTTTATTCAATAGATGTTATGTTTCTCTTAAAATAAATACATCATTTTTTAAGCTTATGAAATTTGAAAATATTTAAGTCAAAAGGACTTTGTTTTTGAATGCAATGGGCAAAAATACATTTACTTTTGGAATTTAGAAGGATTTAGTAATCATTTTCTGTATTATTGCTTAACTTTAGAAAATCATAGGTAGAATTCTTTTATTATATAATTGCTTAGCTTTAGAAAAGTAAAGGTTGGATTGTTAATATGTTACTTAAAAGTCAATTTCCTTTTCAGGTTTTATTAGATTTCTTGAAGGTTATTATCTAATCCTAATAACCAAGAGGAAAAGAGTTGCTTACATTGGCCATCACACTATTTATAAAATTCAAGATACTTCCATGGTTTATATACCTAATGATAATGAGAAGAATCTACATCCACATGAAGCAAAGTATGCTTATTAATCTAATACTTATTTTTATGTTCTGAAAGTAATGAAATATATATTGCTATCAAATATTTAACCACATGTATTTTATCAATGATATGATTTTTTGTAGGTATGTCAAGCTGTTTCAAAGCATGGACCTGTCTAGTGATTTCTATTTCAGGTAATATTTTTTATACTTTATCAAAAATTAACATATCTGTGTTATTTAATCTTTTTTAATTTGGTGATCTGTCTTTTTTTGTGTGTCACTAGTAGATTTTGAATTTCATATGACATTAAAGGACATATCTTTATGTCCGTTTGATAAATATTTTATGCCATAATTAGCAAGTATACTCATTCAAAGAACAAGTAAATTGAAGAATATAACTGAGATGGAAGAATAATTAGTTTGGAGATAAATGTGACATATCACCAGAGCTCTCACCAAAAGACAAAAAGATTGTTTAAAATGCAAATTATCATAACCTGGAGTTCCAGTGTACCAAATTTCATGTGTTTGGATCTTTCCCATTTTTTGTAATATCATGCATACATGCATAAACTCTTTCTTAAGTAAATAAATGCTGCTGCCATTAAAAAAAATTCTCCAAAAATGAAAGAATTTTTGAGGGAGAGGGGGGGATAGAAATATGTTGACAGCTTCTTCAAAACATCAGTGAAGCTCCCTGAAAAGATTTTGGAAATGATACAATCAACTGTGTGAGTTAGTAAATGACAATTTTTCGGTCGGGCCACGTACATATGACAACTATTTCACGTGGGCCCCAATATAAATATTAATTGGAAGGGGGACACTATACGATCAAGGATGTTTAAAATGTGGAAAAGGGATCAAAATATTAAAACTCATAATTTTGAATTAAATTTTCAAACTGTACTAATCTCTATCAAACTACTTACAAAAGTAAATTATATGCATTTTTTATCCGGATATGAGATAATTTCAATTTCCTTTCATCAATGATGCCAATCCCCTTGTTTGTATTTGATTGTCATGAAATCAAAGCTGCCATGTACTTTGATAATTTGATTTTTCTTTCGACAAAGCCTCACTTATTTTTATTTCGGATATTAAATTATCAAGTGCAGGATGGTCGCAAAGAGTTTTTACTGAGTTCTAGACTGAAATCAGTATTATTTGTATAAAATTGGCTCAAACTTTTTTTTTGCATTTTTATTTCAAACTTATGCAAATACTTTTTGATTTTACTAAAAAATATATAAGAAACAAATTGCTGAATTTATCATATAGTACATTGGCAGCTTTTAAGAAACACTCTGACAATTTCTGTGTCAATTCATGTTATCTTTAACAATTTCATATGTTTATCAATATTTATAATGTAACAAATTTTGTTGTGTGACATTACCACTGACAAAATATTTTGTTATTGTTGCAAAGTTGTTTTAGAAAGCCAATTTGTCTCATCTTGAAAAAGATCCTCAAAAAAAAAAAGTTTTGAAAGATTTGTGCTTAAGGGTATATTAAGGAGCAAAATTATATATTTTTATATATAACATTTTTATGACAAATCAAACAAGTTGTTGATCCATGCTTGTTTATCTCAACGAAATAGTCAAGATCCCAATTGTCTTGAAACAACATACATTCTTTTGATATTTTTCATTTGGAAGGCATGAGGGTAATTAAAAATGTTTTGTACCCATAAAATGGTTGCTGCTTCATTGTAATTTGTTATCACTAATCATTATAATTACAAAAAGAAAAAAAAAGTTAAATCCCAATTTGAACCAGCACGATATCGATAGTAAAATTTATGTATTTGATTGCCTGATTTATACAATTTCTGGCAAAACTTTTAATGCATTGATCTTAAATAATTGAATCTGTTAGTGCAATGAATGATCACCGTGCTACTCAGAAAGATCCGGTGGGCCACATACAGCCCACGGGTTGCAGGTTGAATATCGCTGGTCTAGTTGATTGTAGCTATATATATTTTGTGTTCTTGTAGAAATGTGCTTGTGTCGTGTAAAATCAAACAAAATTTGAATTTATAGTGATAATTTATGTGGTCAATATAAAGGTTTATAATTAACATTAAAATAATTCAATTACCCACCAGTTGCATGAAATATGGTCCGTGATTCAGTTTTTGGTAGAAGGGAACATTTCAGCTATCAGCATTCATTGTGATATGTGGGAGGTATACAGTCCCAATGTAATAAAGGTCAGAAAAGTGTGTAATTAGGTGCTGTTGTTCAAGGATGAGCAGAATAATGTCCATGATGAACCACAAACAATATTTAAACATACAAAATCATATCATTACAAGCTGTTGATTTGAATAGCATCTACCTTTTACACTGTAATAAATATTTAAATGAGGTAATTGCAAAAAATAACTTAAATTGCAAAGAATAATATATCCTATTTTTCATGCATTTGTTTTTATTAACAAATGAACTTTACTTAAAAAAGAACCTTTGTACATAAAGGGTTGCTTGCAATACCTAATTTCAAAAGGTAATATTCTTTATTGGAAATTAAAAGTGAAAATAAACAAATGATTTGAGAATTTGTAAATTAGAAAATAGTATGATGCATTTATCTTTTTAATTTCTGTTTTTAGAGTAATTTTTGGATTTTCACAAAAAAAATTTTCCTCAGTTACAGTTATGATTTGACTCATTCTCTTCAGTACAATATGTCTGTATTGAGAGAGTTGTCCTCTTTCAATGTCTCTCAAGATGATGACCAGTCAAAAAGTGCACCATTTTGGGATCCACAGTTAAAGATTATTGAAGGGGCTTCTGAGGAAGTGGCTGATAACTTTCTGGAAAGCTTACGGGTATTTATTTAATTTGTTATAGAAGTATGTAATATGATAGTCACTGATGAATAATATTTCAATTGAGGTATGAAAATATAGTGTGCTTTAATGCAAGTAAATAACATTTTAAGAAATTGCATATGCAAAACAATATGAAATAAAATCACTACGACTATGTGTAGTGTCAAAATAAAATAAAATTCAAAGTAAAAAAGGTTTAAATACTAATTAACACTCTTTCTACCTAGGGTGTTAAAAGGTATCTTTTAAAATTTTAACTGGCTTTGTAGTTAAATCATCTTCCTTTGATTGATTATTTTATTTTTTTATGTAATGAATGTTAAATTGTGTTAGCAATGTTATTTTTTTCTGAATTTTTTTTGGGAAAAAATAATTATACATAAAATTTTACTGCTTGAAATAGTCAAATATGATAATTTGAATAGGAAAGTTATATTATGTAGTTGTGTAATAGTAAACAGACTGAATTGAAGACATAATCAAATTCATGTGATTTATTAATAAACTTTTAGAAGCTGCATTTACTGAGACTTAATGTATAACCATATATGGTATTAGGGAATATTTTAAAACTTTTTGTTCTGGACATGTGGAAAGAGAATATTCTAGAATCTATGAGCAGTCCATATTATGCTGATCATTATTTGTACATAGGAACTCGCATTTTTAAACTTTTGCTGCAGTAGCCAATAGTCAAGGTAATGGACTTGTGACTGGTGTGTCATGAGTTAGCCTTGTGTTGATGAAGACCTGCCTTGTAGAGAGGGCCATTGCATGTTAAATCTGCCAAGGCTCTAACATCCTCCCTTGGCGTGGTATGGAAGTTAGAAGTAGGGGGTACCAGCTCAGATGTCGTCACTGAACCATGGTTCAAAATTACGAGGTCCATCGCGAATAACCCACATGCAGCTTTATAATGCAATGTAGCTATAACTCTTATTCATTCACTCTCATTTTCAAATTGAGTACTGTATCTCAATGTTATAGATGCTTGCAAATTTCTTTACAAAGTGTACATATAATTTTTCTTTAGATAAGGAAGATTTCAGGTTATTATATATTAGTATTCACACTTTAAACAAATCATTTAAGAAAAATAATGTAACTTGCATATTCCACTGAAATGAAAAACACATACATATATTGCATTTAAAGTTTTTTGTCAACATAAAAATATTAAAATTTGAAAATTTAAAAAAAAATTGTATTTGATGTCAAAGTATGTTAATAAAATGTTTGGAAGATATCCCTTTATTTTTATTTTTACTTATTCAAAAAAATATATATAACTATATGGAAAAGAGTAGTTTTCTGAAACTATTGAAATATCATAACAATTAAATTTCTGACAATAATATTTTACAGTTTAGTGAAATTTGCATAACTATAATTTTTAATTTGCAGAACTCTGTAGATAAAGATAGTCCAATGAAAGCTAGAGGTAGTACAACTTCATCTCAGTTTGATAATTCTTCAGAAAGTGATGCTGTATGGTCAGAATTAAGATCTAATGAAGATTTGACCAATCTACCTAAAGAATCAGGTCTGCATATTCTCCTTAATTATATATCTATTGAAATCTATAATATTAAAAGTATCTAAGCGTTTTAACTGGAATGTTTTCAAGTGTTAAGATTTCTTTGCATGAACCTAATTATTTTCTCAAATTTACTTTTTAATTAATTTATTTAACCCTTTATCTACCGCAATATGATTAACTGCCGTTTTTTTCGTACAATATTTTTTTTATCACTACATTGAAAATTAAGTGATATACGTAAAAAAAATACTCAACTTTGGGAAATTTCATCTGTTAGAGCTAATTAATTAAAGATTATTCTACTGTAAAATTAATTATACACACTGTTCACTTAAAATAAATAGTCAAATCGTTTTCTAAGGTTTTCATTAACATACAAAAAAGAAAAAGACACTTACCTTTTGACATTAATTACTTCTTCGGAACAAAAATGACAATCTTCGCAATCCGCTAAAAAGGCAATTTCTGCTATAGAACTATTCGCCTTCCCCACTAAAATACTCACTATAGAACCTGTGCTGCCCTATATCTTGGAAGAGTGGATTTAAAAGAATTATCCTGCTAAACATCAGAGTATTCGTAAAAATGGTTATTCTATGTAATTTTAATGTGAGTGGTACTTATAAGTACCATCGGTAGATAAAGGGTTAAGCAATATTTTTAATGTTATTTCTTCTAATATTTCTTTTAAAAAAATCTTTAGATGTTCAAACTTCACAGTTTTTAGAAAATTTAACATTTTGAAATTTGAGTGATTGTTATCTAGCCTCACACTTTAAGCTTAAATTGCTATAAAAAAAAATTTATTAATCTAATTTAAAATGATGTTTTTATTTGTGAAGTTTTAAACAATTTTATAACAAAAAAATATTAAATGATTAATTGTTGGATAAAAATCTTATTTTAACTATACTTGATTTAATAAAATGTTAATTTTTTTTCTTTTTTTGCAAAAAAAATATATTTATATCCCATTACCTTTTCCATGTACTGGCTTTTAAAGTGATTTTGTATTTGTTCTTGATTGGAATCTTTTTGTTTATATATGCTGGAAGATGGACATTAATATTTTTTTTTAAAAAATGACACATGAATTATACTTGCGAGAAAGAGAAATTTCTATTTTTTAAAAAATACCCACTTCTAAATTTCTTCCCAAGTGACAATTCTTATTAAGGTAAAACATTTGCAAGTTAATTAAGTTCTAAAATTTTAATATTTTTGCTTATTTTATTAAGTTATCCTTGTTAGTTTTTCCTGTTCTGTATAGTCATTGCATGTGATATGTGGGATACTCTAGATTAATGTGAATGACTTCGTAATTTATTCTGTATTTAGGTATTACACCATCGAACAATTTCAAAAAATCAAAAGATATTGCTAAATGCTGTCATCAGTGTTATTGTGTTTGAGTATATTTGGGAATGGTTTTTCACTATTGGCTACATGTCGCTTCATTTGGTAACGCCTTTTGATTGATGGAATTGGTTCATGGTATATAATACATAAGTACCCTATATTCTTTTCTTTACCTTATACTGTAAAGTTATTTCTGTTCTAATTTTTTTTACAGAGCAAGACACTTTACAGTTGTAAAACATGCGATTTTCAGTACATTTTTTCTATTTATTTTAATAATTTGTTATTCTCTAAACTTAGGTCAGGCCACTTATGGTGTGAAAGTAAAACCACATTTGAGATTTGTATGGAATTCATTCTTACTAGAATTAGTAGATTTGCATCCAGATTGGCTTCTGTATCTAACTCATGGATTTGTTGGTCAAGCTAGTATCCTTTTGAACATACGTTATATTTTTCAATAATTCCAACCAATAAAATTGCATAATATGATATATTTTTTCCATTCCTATTTTCATTCTTATTTAAATGTATAGTTTTTTCCTGGGACTATATTATTTTTAAATTCAGCTTATGAGCTTTTGTTCTATAAAATATTCTCTAAAAATTGTTATTATTAATATAGGTGTTTCAATTAAATAAATAAGAATTTTTTGTTC
>BMAV01003755.1:39727-55923 GCA_019973955.1 Trichonephila inaurata madagascariensis | reverse complement strand
CCCCCCCCCCAAAGCCCTTGATTTTTTTTCCGATTGATTATAATTCTAAGTATATAGTACATAAAATTTAATTAAATATTTGTTATTAATGATTAATTTTATTAATTAATGCTAATTATTTATTCAATAACTAGTTTTTTACTGTCTTTTGTTCCCGAAAATCAACAAAATCGAAAGGAGTATGATACAAGAATGATGAACTTTCGACCCCTTGAAAAATTTCTGTGTGTGCTGCTGTATACAATACTTACATTATTATCAGGAAATTACTGTCATGTGAATTTTACATTGTGTGTATTTTCCAGCGAAAATAAATTGATACTATTGAGTTAGCCTTGTACAAATCTTGCTGATTTGACATATTTTTTGCAGTTATACATGAATATACAAAAATCACTTACTAATTTTACTGAATTGTTATTAGTTACTAATTTTATTGAATTATTGAAATTGTACTAGAATGATAAAGGGTTGTGCAGTTGAAGTTATTTTACTTGCAGTAGGTAGCAATATTTGACAGTTTATTGCCAGTGCACATCTAATTGAATAGTACCAATAAATATTATATAATGTCATCAAAATAATGTAGTTATAATATTGTTAATATATAGCTATAAATATTTTTAATAAATTTTCTTCCTAAATAAAAGGAGCAATTTATAAATCTATAAAATAACTCAATTAAAGGTTCTTGACTTAGATACTTAATTTAAATATTAATTATTAGAGCTATTGGAATTAACAACAATTTGCTAATCCATAATTTTGAAGCATTTAAAGCACTTTATAAGCCCAGCGGCTTAGTGGTAGGGTATTGCACTTTCAAGACACAGTTCCAAGAATCACACCCTGTGATGGGCAAGGTCAACTCAGTCTTTCATCCCTTCAGTGGGTCAATAAATTAGTACCAAGCTTGCTTGGGAACTAAACACTGTGGGTTTTGCATCAGACTGACCATCTGTTCATGCACCTCAGTGCCCAAGGCTACGGAAACTGAGATGGGCACAGTAGACCTTGGCCTTCTATGGGCTGCTGTGCCACTGAGTTCAGATTAAAGCCCTGTCACAGATAAATGGTTCCATTACCTCAAAAATGTGTCTATAAAAAATTGCTGAAATTGGACTTTTGAAAAACATATTTTTGCAGGACAGAAGACTCTTAATCATGAAATATTAGTTCCAAAATGTACAATTAGGAGAACATTGTGAATCACTATCAAAGTTCCTCTTAATATATAGGATGTTTATAGGGTGCTTTTTGTTATATGTATTTACAGATGTATTTTCAAGATAGTTAAGTTATAAAACAAGAGTATGAGTAGAGTAAAAAATTGTAAGAGAAGATTTAAATGTGGCAACATGTTTATCAAAAGACCATTACTTACTAAATCATTGCATTCTTCAGATTTAGGAATATATATTTTTTTTTAATTATTTTGAGTCAAATCAGCATAATGCATTAAATCAATTTCACATTATTTTTAATATTTTTAAAAAATATTTTTTAAATTTATTTTTTTGCAAAAATTTATTATAAAAAAATTTTGTACAATTATTTTCAAGACAACAGTACTATTTTTTTTTTTTTTTTTTTTTGATAATTTTAAGAATTAATTTTTTAAAAATCTGATAAATACTTCTTTTACTATTACAAGTTATATATTTCACTCAAAAATGAATTAAACAAAATTTGTAAATGAATAATTAGAATTTCCTTCTTTTATATGATTTTAGAAGTATTAACAGGTATGAAAATATATGAAGGTAAATATATTCTATGAATTATTCTAAGTGTGATCCGATCACTTAATATACTAATTGCACATTCAGGTGGGTGGGTTTTTTTTTTGTGTTGTGCTTAATTTAAAGAAAAAAAAGGATAAGTTTATATTTATTTGATCTAGGAATATAAAATTGATAGTTGTGTGTGTATTGTATGTTTCTGTGAAATTGGATATTTCTTGTATTTGTGTTGAGTTTTTATTAACACATAATTTTTATTAGTGTTTTCTTTACCTTTAATTTAATATAAACCATGCAAGGCATATTGAATGTATTTTTTTTACAGTGGACATTGCTGACCCTTTCTGCTATGTGGCTGGCCAACATTTCAATGGGCTGCTTCGCCGATATGGTTCTCCAATTGTTGTTCTTAATCTAGTGAAGAAACGTGAGCAAAAACGCCATGAAAGTATTTTAAATGAAGAATTTTCAGGAGCTATCAGTTACCTCAACCAGTTTCTCCCTCCACAGCATCAGATTGTCAATATTGGTTTTGATATGGCACATACTAATAAACTGTAAGAAATTTTAATTTTAAAATCCTCAATTACTTTTTGATTCCGTACTCTATCACTAATGTACATTTTTCAAATTTTTTAAGATTTTCATTTAATGTTAGGGGTAGCCACAACAGCCAAATGAGCATGGTTGTGAATTTGTGACTGGTATTGTTTCTGTTGAATCATGAGTTTGGTTCTGATGTTGCTAAGAATTGATCATATGGATCAAGGATAATACTCATTAAATCTGCCAAAGTCCTTGCTTTGGTATAATTTCGAAAGTAGGTACCCTGCTCAAGTGTCATTCTTGTCATTTGATCATGATTCAAGATTGCAATGTCTGTCAAAATTAGCTCTTAGTTGGCTTCTGAAATGGAGTATTATTAAATGAGAAATTCATCAAATTAATTTTATGGAGTGACAGTACTTTTTTCTGAGGAGAAATCTTCCAAATATAGTTATATTGGATGTTTGATTACAACAACTTACTATTGTCTTTAATGAGTCCTCATGTTTAGAATATTTAGTGGTTGTGCAATTGTTTGCTGTATCGCTGTGTTAAAAATATAGGTGTCAAAGTGTGCAACATTGCACATTTGAAAAGAACCATCATGAAGAATTTTGAAATATTAGAATAAACTGCTCTCTATATGTTAGAGAATTTAAAGTTATTAATATTGAAGCATTGTTTGAATTCTGAAAAAATTATTTCAATTTGGTTTTTCATTTCTTTGATATTAATTGGAGATATAATATATAATACAATATGCCTGTGCCGATTTAAGCTAATTTCAGGCCCTGGGCGCAGATCTTCAGCCCCTTTTGGCACTGATGGATCAAAATTTATTATGAGAAAACTTGATTAAGTCCAGCTGATCTAGGTTGGTGTGGTAGTTAGGAGAGGGGGGTGCCAGTTCAGGTGTCGTCCACGTCACTTGAACATGGTTCAAAATTATGTGGTCCATCGCCAAAAGTCCTTGTGTGGCTGAACAGTGTGACGTTAATATTCACTCACTCACTCAGCTTATCCAGGCCCCCTGGGCATCCGCAGCAAGTGCCCAATGGATAAACCGGCACTGTAATATACACAACTGTCATTAAGAATATGTTGCAGTATTTGTATAATATTAATAATATTATACAATATCTTTATTACATAATTGAAATGTTTTGTGCAATATTACTTCTATTTAAGAATAAGCTTAGAAGTTTTTCTAAGATATCTAAACCAAAGACGAATCCTTTTCCTGTTTGAAAGTTGTATCAAATTGGGCATAATCTCTATTACACTCTTCTCTCGATTATTCTGCATTAATGAAATTATCTTTGTGTTTAGAATGAGAGATGTATTTATTTTGAATCATTTTGAGTGTTATTTTAAATATTTTTTTTTGAGGTTATAGCTATTGAAGAGCTGTATTTCTTAAAATCTTATTTTATCTTAATTTTTTATTTTTAATAGAATGAAAAATATATTCATAAAAGGAATAAATATAGGAATGAGTAAAAAATAAATTTTTCTTCAAAATTTGAATTGTTTTTTAATGGTCCAAGTAGCATGCATGTTAGTAATTATTTAACAGGGGTTTTTTTTCCATAAAAGATTTTATGTAGCTGTAAGATTATATATTTTCCCACAATGATCTATAAATTTTTCAAAACTTCAGAAGTATTTCAAAATTAAAATTAAAATATTGTAAACATTTTTTGCAATCTTTTTTCATTTTAGCAGCAGGAATAACATTTCATAAAAAAAGCTTTCTGGCACTATAGATTTGAATTCATGTGCAATTGGAATTTTTTTTTTGTGTGTGTAAAGGTATTTTTAAGCATATAATATCAATGGAATGATTATTTAAAACTTCTCTTCAATATATCCTGACTTACATTAACTTAGATTATTTAAATTTGAAGATATATAATTTCTAGAGCTGTGCCAGTACCAGCTAAAAATTTTATCAGTTTTCCCTGGAGTGATTAAATCTAAAATTGCAATCCTACTGTGGGTATTTGACTTGTGGTATGTTTCTTGGTCTCATCTATTGCATAACTTCGGAGTTATGCAGTATAATGAAATTTTTAACTATACATAATTATGACTAATGTTAATGTTTATAATGAAATAATTATACATTTATAATTTTCATTTCTTGTTACTCTGTTTACCAAAAATATTTCTCTTTTCACATGTTTCTTACAGGTTAGTTTTAAATTTTGAGCTATAACTTCAGAAATCATTTTCTTTATTTCTTTTTTCAATTTTTACATTAAAAAATTACCACTTTTTAAAATTTTGTCATTGTTTTAGAATTATAAAAATTTATTTGAGAAAATGATTAAAAAATGCTAATTTTTACAATACATAAATCTTAATTTGCAACGATTTACACTTATATTTATTAGTTTTCAGAGTATCTGTTAGCCTTCCAATCAAGGGATTTTTAAATTTTTTTGTATGAGTTTGTCAATTGTTTTATTTGCTATTAGTAACAGTTATATAGATTGTGTTAAATCTTATAAAATTATGTACAGCACAAAATAATTGTGTGACTTGAGGCATTGTATAAAAAAATTTAACACAATATCTAAATTGCTCATATTGCTAGAAGGTTAATAATTTTAGATTTTTAGTAACAGAATAAGAAAATGAAAACTGTGAATTAGGATTTCCTTAGCTTTTATTATGCTTATAATTTTTGAAAAATCCTTTTATTTTTCTTTATATCTTCCTATCAGGAAAGAAGCAAGTGTCATGCCTCGTCTAGCGCAAATTGCTTATTGTGTTTTGAATAAAACTGGAATTTTTCATAGTAGAAAAGAATTTTATTCTCAAAAAACCAATCCTCACAGCAATAAGAAGTTATCTCTTGGAGGCTATGTAAGATCTGACAATTCTAGACTTCAGACTGGCATAGTGAGAGTCAATTGCGTAGATTGTTTAGATCGTACAAATACTGCACAGTTTGCTTTGGGAAAAGCTGCTCTGGCCTTTCAGGTAATTTAGGTATAAATTTTGTACTAATGGATAAATTTTCAAGTTTATATATTATAGTTTCATATTAGATTAATGTTATGGAGAGCAAAATCTGTATTGCACTTGCTTTTTGCTATGAAAAATATCAAAACTTGAATTATTAGATTGTTAGTGCAGTAAAACTCTCCTAAATTACATGTTTTGTTGTTCTTTTCTGTTGAGCAAAAAGCAGTATTCAGCTTAAGAAAAGTGTATTTTTCATTATTTTTACTTTTCTACAAAATCTGTAAATGCATATGATGAGATTAAAATTATTTAAGAAGAGGATTATGCAATTCATAGATAACTAATAGTTAGGATTTTTTTTTCTAGTGCACGAATGGACTTTATATATTAAAAGATGATTTAAAGTTTTAATCATTGTCTGTAAAAGTTATTGTTTAATTCACATTTTTATAATAGTCACTTCGATGTTTTATTTGGTGCAATAATTTGCTATGATTATCTCACTGCCATTGATCATTGATCAATGTGCTCCATATTTTACCTAAAATCTTTATATAGCCTTTATTTTTATGCTTTGCTTAAAAAATTCTTTTTATTATATATATTATTTCATTTTTTAATATTTACACTTACACATGCTCTTAATATTTGGACATGACTATTATTTCAGCATTGGTTTGTGACTAGCTTTAATTTTTATCATAAGTAGGTTAAAGCTTTTCTGCTGTTGTTTTAGTTTCATTCTTTATGGTTGCAACCTATTATAAATCATTAGTACATCATATTTAACAATTTCATGCAATATAGATACTTGTAATTTTCAGTTATATGTACTTGGAGTTTTAGAAGAGCCTAAACTAGAATTTGATACAGACTGTGTACGGTAAGTAGTTTTAAATTGTTTTTTAAATGTTTATATATGTAGGAGATGTCAGGTTGACTGTCAAAACAAGACAGTTAATCTTCAGTTAACTTTCAAGTTCAGTTATGCATTACTATTAACAAAATATCTGTGTAGATGATATAAAGATCATAAAGCCGTCCTTTTCATCATGTGAGCCAGCCATATTGCTTGTCTCTCTGCAGTTTTTTCACATACACCACAAGGCATCATCTTGCTTTTTGTAATGGTATTTTCTGACCTAGAGTGTCTCCCGACAGATGGCTTTCAAAACACTTTAGTGCACTATCAGATGTGCACAGAAACGTTCAGAGCAGAACAGATGTCGTATCTTGTGGCTTGCACTAACATATGTGTATAAGTTATATCTTCCATTTCCCTTTTAACAAGTAAAATAAAGGCTTTTCAGGAAAATCATATTTTTTATCCCTTAAAAATTGATTATTTAGAAAAATAAATAAATAATGATAAAAATAAGAGTAAACGTAAAATTTTTGTATTCCCTCATTCCATTTGGTTTGGCTAACATTTTTTATGGTTTGGTTAAATGAGACTTATTTCTTGAGTAAAATCTTAAGAAAAAATTTTAGGTGCACTTAGAGAAAATGGAATCTGGAAAATACAATACAACCTTGAACTTCAATTGAAATACCGATAACCCAACATAGTCAAGATGTTCCAGGCTTCCCAAATAAGGTGGCTGGGACATGTATTTCGATATAGCATTGAAAATCCTATTTAGAAAATAACTGTTCGAACTCCAGAGGTAATAAAGGAAGACCAAAGAACAATTAGGATGGATAAAGTAGAAAAGTGGGTGAAGGACTTAGGAGTTAACTGATGGAAGATCATAACATCGAATAGATCAAAATAGTGTAAGTTGACTGAGACAGCTTTGTCCAGTAACCGGCTGTAGTGCTTGGAAAGAAAAAGAAATGAGATTTAATTGAACAAAAACTAAATCATATTTAAGAATTTTGTGTTAAAAAAATTGTTTGAATGTGATCTTGATTTTTATGGATTTTCTTTCTATAAACCAAAGACTAAGTTAAATAAAACACTTTTTTTTAAGTACATTACAGTTAAAATAGAGAAAGCAAAAAGTTATGTTCATGTATTGTGTTAAATTCTATTAAAACTGATTTATTCAAGTTATATTTTTTAGAGATAAATAACATATTATTGATGATGAATCTTGTAATTTGTAAATGAAATCGGGTAATAAGGATAATATCTAAATTGCCTAAACTTTTATTTTGCATCATGTTAGGTTTTTAATTCATATGATTTACTGTACTTTTATCTTCATATTTTTATGAAGTTTCATTGCATTTTTTTTTTATTGAATAAAGCCCTAAAAATGTAACTCTGGACCACTATGTGTTAATTTAATATTCATATAAGTAAAAAAAAATGGATGGAAAATTTCATGCTCATGATAAATTTTTGTCTTTATGTAAAAATTCATAAAAAGATGTTAAAAATTTTCAAAAACTTCATTTGTAAATACATTTACGAAACAATTTAAAGACATAACAATGTATTTCAATAAGTATTTTTTCATTATGTTCAGAATGTTAGAAGAATTGTATGAAGATCATGGAGATACATTAGCTCTTCAATATGGTGGCTCTCAACTTGTACACAGAGTGAAGACATACAGAAAAATAGCTCCTCTGTCTTCTCACTCTAGAGATATTTTACAAACCTTATCAAGATACTATAGTAACACTTTTTCAGGTAATTTGAAGTGGTTGTATTTAAATGTATCATAAATTCTCAGTCAGAAATGAAGTTACTTTGTAAATCATTGTGATTGAATTTTTTGTTTGTTTGTTATTGCTTTTTCCATTTTACATGTCTTATTAATGAATATTTTTCATATGCATACATTCTAGTTAAAAAAAAATACCTTCTCTATTTTGAAATTTGAATGTGTTGAATTTTATTTTATTAAAGATATTTTATTTTGTCTGAATAACAAGTTACATAAAATTTATTTTGCTGATAAATATTTTATTTGATTAAAGGTAAATTTTTATCCCATGATTCATTTAAGTTTAAACACTTTTTCTTGGGAGTTTTCTTTTTGCAATGTTTATTTTAAGAAACATTTAGAAACCTTGGAAACATTTTTAGAAAACCTTTATCTAAAATTACTTCAGAATTTTTTCAATAACTTGGTGCAGGTGTAAAAATTGCCAAATGTTGTTATCAAGCTCAGATAAAATAGTGCTAATTGCAACCATTTTCCATACTGGTTGATTGTTGCAGCAAACATTTAATATACTACTTTTTCAACACATGTTAAATAAAAGTCTAAAAAGAAATTATTGGATTTACTAATGAGCTGTGTATGTGATATAAAAACTAAGCACTGTGAATACAGAGTGAAAAGCAATGTCCAGTGTTTGTTGATTATTAACAGATTAATAAAAATTGGCATTTTTTAAATCATCCGTTACAATGAGTATAATATACTTTATAAGGGGGGATTCTGAATGAGCAATTAGGTGCTATAAGTTTTAGTTAAGAGTTCTATACTATAGGACAATATTAGATTTAGGTAATATCAATTTTTCTTAACAATTAGACGTTAAATGCTTTTATAAAAAAAAAAATTTTTTTTTAATTCATTCATGCTGTTATTAGTGATAAAATTTATTCAAAGTTGTTTTTTTTTCCTCCACAGATGCCGATAAGCAAAACGCAATCAACTTGTTTTTAGGAGTGTATAGGCCAAACAAGACTGCAATACCACTTTGGGAACTTATGACAGATTTCTACTTGCATAACTCTACAGCTGCTGGAGAAAGAATTTGTCATAGAAATTTGTAAGAATATTTGTTAATTGTGTTGCTATTTTGATTATTATACGGTTTCTGACCCATTTAAAATTTTTAGCTTGTTTGCTTTATATGTCAAGGTATGCAATTTTTATAACTTTTGATAAAATTCTGTTATACAAAAAAGTTATTCTTAATTAACCCTTTCGGGACGAAAGACGCAAACACGTGCATACCGCCAGGGCCGGAGGTTTCTGTTGCGGGTGTCACTCACAGGCCAGAGGGATTTGTGTAGCTAAGCCTAACTTCATGAAAATACTGAAACTTGAATGTGTTATTTAATATAGTTATGTAGAATACACAATAAACATATGCTTTCTATATTTTATATTTACATACCCCATTCACTTAAGTAACTTTCTGCTCAAATACAATTTTTTAAAGATTTTTTTTTTTCATTATTTATCATTAATGACTCTTAACACTATATATTTGAAATCTAAAAATGTTACTTAAAATTCTTTTTTAGTATGAAAAATTTAAAAACAAGGATATACACAAGATGTTTCATATAATTGTGTTATTTATTTACATAAGTTATTTCTTGTTTAAATACATTTTTTTACATCTTTTATATTCATTATTTATATACCATATTTAAGTACTTTTTTACATAATACATTTCACAAAGCTCAAATTGTATCTAGAATTCATTTTTTGAGTTCAGTTAAACACTTTCTATGCTTCGACATTATAACAAAAAAAAAAGAGAAGTTTCGTCAACAAGATCTATGTATATAATAAAAACTAGACTACAAAACAAAACCCAATCCTCTGGAGAAAATAAAAAGTAAGGGGGAAAAAAAGACAAATTTTGTCTACCAGATCTAATTATCCATTAAAAACTAGACTAAACCCAAATCAAATGCTTTAGCGAAAATAAATCTCCCATCTTCACTATAAACAAATACCATGTGCGCATTTCAAGAGCAGTCATAAAGCACTCAATTCGAAAACATTCCCTTCCCCCAATGTTTATAAAACAAAAATCACGTGTATGTGAGTTATATTTCTCTCATTTCGAGTAGAAGGTCAGATCTCCCTGTATCCCAAATTTTATGGACATAGAATGCCATCTATTGCCAAAAAACTGAGCTTACAAAGCATTCCATGTATCTGGCTCACCGGTGAGTCATTCGGCCTACAGAGCAGAAACACGCTGACCCATTTTGCAGTCATTTGGCCTCTGGCGATGTTTTGTGCTGGCTCACATTTGTGATGTTCGTCCTGAAGAGGTTAAAATCTTTATTAAAATTATTTTTAAAAATCTCCATGTTTATTATTTATAATATGATAAGAACATTTTTGCAATTTGGGTTGTAAAATCTACATAAGTATATGCTCATACTTTTGATACGTGTATTTTTGTGCATTGTAGATGTAAAAATTTTTTTAAATATTTTTGCTGCTATAAAAATATATTGATAATCATCAGCCTTCATGTAAGAAGAAAAATCTTTCATAAAATTAATCTTACATTTCTTTTTTTAAAAATTATTATAGTTGATTTTTAACATGTTATGTATTTACAGAAATTTGTTTTTAATTTGTCTACATTTTTTAAATCCACTTTGTAATTGTAGATATACCTGTTGGTGGGACTATAATGTCATGGATTCTCTTCCTCTTCCTGTAATAGAAAGTAAGCTTTAAATATTAATATTTTTTATTTCCTCTAAAATACTTTGGAGAATTTATGACATTGTTGAGTGATTTAGTTTTCTTATCAATTTTTTCAATACGCCATCTAGGCATTATTATATATATGTAATGAAAAATAATATCCATATACAGTCGACTCTCGATAATTCGAATTTGGAGGGACCAATGAAAAACTTCGAATTATCAAGAGGGTAGGAAAAAACTCTCAAAATACATGAAGAGAAGTTTTTTTTTCTAACACATTTAAATTTAAAACTATGTAATAAAGTAACAATTGTACATAATTTTTTTAAAGTACATTTTATACAGTATAAAAATAAAACAGAAGTTAAAAGTCCTATATTAAAAGAATACACTTATGTCTTGAAAACAACTATTAAAAGAATATACATACTATATATAATTAATCTTTTTTGTCGAAAAATCTGTTATCTTTTTTGTTTTAAGGCATTCAATCTAACAATAGATTTTTCTAGAACAAATGAAGCCTATAAAATGTCTGCATCAACATGATTTTGAAGGGAAAAGTTGCGTAGTTTGTTTAATGACTCTTTAGCTTCTGACAGAGTTACCGGAGTAAACTCCTCCGATTCGTCTTCATCGCTTTCTGTATTATTGTGGTCCAAAGCCACAATTGCAGCATCAGATAGAGCTCCCCATACAGCAATGACCGTGTCAACCAACTTGTAGTTGTCAAACGTCAAATCTTGTTCTGTAAGAGCTTCCCAAAGGGATGGTTCAGCATTAAATTCAGTGAGTGTGTCGTCCACATCAACCAGATTCGGCGAGGGGAAGCCTGACTTTTTAAAACAGCTGTGAATTGTCAAAGGAGTAACAGCTCTCCAAGCCTTGTCAATCATGATCAAAGTCGTTAAAATAGAAATAGTTACATTCTGCTGATTTTCGAAGTTATCCAAAACGCTTTTAACGACTTCACGCCGATAAAAAGTTTTAAAATTATGTATGGATACCCTGGTCGAGTGGCTGAAGTTTTGAGTTTGAGTTTGGAGGGAAAAATTGAAATTTCACATTTGATAAAGGTGGTGCATTATTATGCATAGTACAGTTGTCTAAAAATAAGAGAATATGTCGTTTCTCTCTTTTCATATCCGAGTTCAATGAGACCAACCATTCATTAAAGAGTTCGGTGGTCATCCATGCCTTCTTGTTTGAGCGGTATTTGGTAGGGAACGAGTTTATGCTCTTGAAACACCAAGGTTTTGCAGATTTTCTTATGACGATTGGAGTAATCTCTTCTGTGACGTCCATGTTTACAGCCAGTACAATAGTTAACCTCTCCTTGCTATGTTTTCCTACATGGCATTTTTCTTTTTTGAATGTAAATGTTTTTTTCTGGCAAACACTTGAAAAAGAGTCCGATTTCATCCGTGTTGAAAATGTTACGTGGTTCGCACTCCGTTATTAGATCCGAAAGCGAGTTTTGCCACTTAGAACAAACGTTAATGTCAACACTTGAGCTTTCCCCGCACAAATTTTTTGAAGACTATCCCATTCCTTTTCTTAAAATTTGTAAGCCATCCCTCGCTGAGCCGAAAACTCGATTCCTAATTCTTTGGCGAATGCTTTAGCCTTTTCCTTCAATAAAGAGCCACCCATCGAAATATTCTGTCCTCAACACTGTCTCATCCATGAAACTAAACGCTGTTCAAGACGTGGAAAATTACCTTTACTAACGCATTTTCTCACTCTACTCGAAGATGCACTTAAGATTTTCTCTTTATTCTTCAGAATAGTGGAGAACGAGCTCAGTGGGGTTTCAAATGCTTTGGCTATATCGGCCTTCCTCTCACCTTTCTTCAACTGATTCTATCACCTTTGCTTTTCAGAAATTGTTCAGCACTAGTACTTTTTAAAAAATAAAAGATGTCGTTCCTTTCGCGTGATAAGTCGACACTGAAGTGAGGTGTAAAGTAGTGGCCTAAGGTTTATCGAAATTAACAGATAGGAAACGTAAATCACCCACAACTTTAGTAAAATAATACTTTTAATTTAAAATTTGGAATCCAAAAGGAACACAAGGCATATTCACAGTTCACACTCAGCTACAGGGTATACTTAATAGCTGGGGTCGACAACTATGGCACGTGGAGCAATTCTTAGGGGCACATTACCACTCTTTTTTTTTAAAAAAAAATAATAGAATAGTTAAATCCCTGTCTCTCCTGTTTTTGCCTCGTACATTTTTATATAAAGGGTTTTTATCTCGCTTTCAATTCTCTGCCATTAAACGATTCTGCTGGATTATCATGGTTGTGTTTGTTTGGCTTTTTTTAAAAAAAAAAAAAAACATCTCATGTGACTCATTATTAGTAATAAATACTCAACGCAAATCAAAATTATTGTGCAATACTTGTAAAAGGAAGCATTATTCATTATTGCACAGTGAATAAAAAAGAAAGCAGTTTTTCCTTTATCCATCTAAAGCTTGGATATCCACGGAAAACGAAAAAACAGATGGCTTAGGAATAAATCAAAATTCTGCTTAGCAAATACCGGAAATATAATAAACAAAGTAGTTATATATTCTATCAACATGCGCAATTTGGAGGAAGTGAATCTAACTTCATAATATTGAAGGTTCGAATAATCAAGAGTTTTATAGGATAACTTCGAATTATCGCGTGTTGTAGTCTGGCTAACCACAAATTTTACTTTGAAATATTGAGAGTACCAAAACGTATGGTTTTAGTTCGAAATATCAAGAGTTTTTCTAGGGCCTGAGCATATACTTCAAATTAGCGAGAGGTTCGTATTATCAAAAGTTCGAATTATCGAGAGTCGACTGTATTTTATAATTTCTGAGCTATGCTAGTGTAAAGTACAGATACATTGCAAGCAACAGATTATAATGATATAGTAGCTATAAATTTTTACTGTGTTTATAATTTTATATTTTAAGGAAAAATTAAATAAAAAATTCTTTTCTCTAAATTTGCATTTTTAAAAGTTTCATTTTTAGTGACTATGTATTTCATAAAATAATTCTTTTGTAAAAAAAATTGCTTAGTTTATTTTTATGACCAAGTTTTAAAATGTGGATGGCTTATGAAATAATTTCGAAAAATTTACTGTGGGCTTTTTAAAAATTAATCATACTATTTAAAATGATTTATATTGACTTATCATTTATTTTGTGAAATATATATTCTTTCTTTTTTGAATATGAGTAAAAACTATCACTGTATTAAATTTTATTTGTTTATAAATTGCTTTTATTTATTTTAGCTAGGAAAGAATTAGAATTGTCTTTGGCTGAAATAGTCAAAACTCATCCCCTGGACCCTCGAACAGATGGATTCTTTGACCACTACCGACCATTTGAAATGACTTCTCTAGTGGATCTTTTATCTTTTTATATGAATCATTCTATGAGGTACATTATTTTTCTCAAATGGCTTTTGTATTCAATAATTATTTATTCTTGCTTTTACTTATTGGCCATATTTTATTTATGAACTTGGAAAATTATGAATATTGAAAGTATTTTTATTAAAGTTTAATAATTTTAAAGATTACTTATTATTTTTTGATAGAAAACTCTTGTTCTAACTATTTTGAAGTTTGAAATTATTTATGGGCTAAGGTTACTTGTTAAAATCAGAGGTTGACATATTTTTTCCAGACAAAAGCATTATTTTTTTAAAAATTAGAATAATTTGTGTTTTACTGTCTATTGGACATATGTAGTCTTCCGTTAAACTTTTATAATGATTTGTGATTTAAAAAAATTTCTATGATGTGATAAACATAAAAAAGCACTATATTACAATGATGTTGTCAGGGGTAGTACAGACGATCTTTTGATCCGAAGCTGTGTAACTTAACCACTTGAAAAAAGTGATCACCTCTGTCCTGAGACTGTTATTGGCTTATATAGGAACCACTACACTACTCCCCCACCAGTGAGTCGGTGGATAGGCAAACGGACAAGATATTTGTTATGGTGAGCATATGTAGCATGCAAATTGTTGCTGTTACATCAAGTGAGTCTGACGACTTTGGGTTGCTGCGTCAAGTGGGTCTGATGACTTTGGTTGATTCATCAAATTAGTCTGACTAATTTGGTTGATGTGTCAAGTGTTTCTGATGGCTTCAGTTGCTCTTACGGTGGGTAGATGGCACTACTGGAGCTGTGTGAAGGTTGCATTTTTCTTAGTTGAGGGTCAAGGTCACCAATGTCGGGGATAGAACACGTAACCTATGGATCCGAAGCTATGTGTAGGCCGTTACTGGCTTATTTAGGAACCGCTACAATGTGGAGCTCATAATAGTTTGAATAATAGCGATGTGAGTGTTAAAAAAACTTTCTTTTTTCGTTTTCTCAAAATATTAAATAAAATGGTAGTTTTGATACCTACAAAGTGAGTACAAGTGGTTAGTGAAGTATTTTTTGGCCTAATGGTTGTGTTATCAATTTATCTCATTATTAATTGAAAATCATTTGTGGTAAAAACTAATTACTTAATGAAATGTTTTAAATTTAGAGCTTGAGAATATTAAACTCTTTAAAAAATCTTGTTAAAATATGAATGCAATGAATTTGTCTTTATATTACATCCCTTTGGCCAATAAAAATTATTGTATCTTTTTTTTTTTTTGCTTGTTTGTTATGTTTGAATATTCCTGTGACTAGCTTTTGATTTTGTTGTCATTTAGCATGCTCTATAATATGAAATTCATACTTAATGCTGACTTTAGAATAGAAAAAAACTACTTAAAAGAATATTTTGTGTTATATCTATTTTGGTACTATAAAAATTATACAGAGTGTTGCCGAATTCGACCAGCAAATTCAGTAGGGTGCAGCATGGGGTTGCAAACCCTGTTTAGTTGATGAAAATTGTGATATTAGTAGCCATCATGAGGGTGGTGACCGGGACAAGAGGAGGGGCTAAGCCAGGGGTGGCCAACCTAAATGACCTTGCAGGCCACATATACAAATATATATCTTTTTATTAGATTTGCACCAATCACAAACATTTATTGGATTAAAATAGAGGCAATGTGATAAAATAGAAACAGTTATGGAAATTATTTGTTACAAAACTCCATACTGAAAACCAAAATTCTGCACAGAATATTCACATTTTATATAGTTGTACTGAATTTGTGGGCCGCAAAATTATTCAAGACGGATCACGGACTGGCCACTCCTGGGCTAAGCAAATGCATAGATTTGGAATTTCATTATTAAAAAAGTTAAATCAAATTTTAAATAATCCTTATACTCTTAATGTATATACAGTATATACTTTTTATTTAAATGTTGATATAATTAAGAAATCATGTTAAACATATTTAAGGCTGTCTTTGTGAAATGTACAAAGAGCCTGAACTAAACATGTTGCACATTTTTAGATAAAAAAGGCTTCATTTGTCATGAAAATTTGCTAAATTGTAATTCATACATTTGTTTATAATGTAGTTTTTTAAAAATTTCAGAATATTCCATAAATAATTACTTTTTGATTTCAACATGTAAAAAGATAATTACAATATTGGAGA
>BMAV01003755.1:0-39327 GCA_019973955.1 Trichonephila inaurata madagascariensis | reverse complement strand
TTACTTTTTGATTTCAACATGTAAAAAGATAATTACAATATTGGAGAAAAAAATGTGAAATACATTTTATACCAGAAAAAAATGGCCCAACTCAGATAAAAAATGAGGTGTATGATAAAATATGCTACTCTATAGGACAGCGAAGACAGAATAGATCAGTGTTTGAATCAGGAATAGAATAGCGTTTGAGTTCTTTTATAACTGAAAAAAATATTCAAACTTCTTGTCCAGTTTGTTAACATTAAGTGAACTCAGCCTTTAAATTGATAGTGGTAAAATTCAAAATGTATTGAATTGTTTTAGAATTCAATGTATTTAAACCTATATTCATCCAGTTATTAAATAATTTTTGTTTAATATTCATACATTTCCAAAATATTTATATCTAATGAACATGCCTCTTTTCACCCCTCTTCAGAGATGTGATGCCTAGCTTCACATCCGACTACAGTCCTTTTTCTGTGCGGGTGAGACCTGGACGGAAAAGGGAAAGTATTGGGGAGAAGCCACCTAACCCTTCTGTAACAGGTATATCATCTACAGCATCTGCATCCAGTGGCGCTAGTGAGACGGACAGTGGCGAGTCTAGCAGCGATGATAATTTTGTATTTCTGGACAGTGAAGAATCCAGTTACTCATTATCCTCTTCAAGAGGATTGACTTTTGAGGTAAGAAGATCCTTAAATTTAGGTGTGTTATAAATTGGTTTCATTAAACAATTTTATATTATGTTTTCAATCGGTCTTATTTTAATAAAATTGCATATTAAAAGACTAAAATGCGCGTACTAGTTGTGCAGTAGATGAAATGAAACAGATAAAATATATTTTAATTAAGAGAATTTATATGACAAAATATTTTATTTTGACTGATTTTTGTTTTAGATTATGTAAATTTAAAACTGGGAAAATTAATACAAAATGAAATTTAACTTAACAAAATGAGGAATATGTAAAAGAAAGATTAATTTTTAAATAGAATTCGATAAAAGAATTGAAATGCTTAAAATTTTCTAATTTTGATGCTTTAATTTAGTAAAATATTGTTCTTTTGTATCTGTAGAATATGTTTTCAACTATGAGGCAGGTTTATGGAACAGAACTTAAAAATCCATCTGAGAGAGATATGAAACGTTATAAAAAGTAAGGTACCTTTTCTATGATTTGTTATATTTTTTTTTATGTACTTATTAGTAAAACTATGATTTTTTTTTCATTTCTTATTATGATTAACATATCTAAAAAGATCAATTTTTGAAATTTTATAGTTATGCATATGTTTCTTAGAATTTGTTATTTTACATAATTATAGAGAGACATTGAAGCCCAGTGGTTGAGTGGTTAGTGTATCACACGCTTCCACATCTCAGGTTTGAGGTTCAAACCCCGGGCTCGACAAGATTGACTCGGCCTTTCATCCCTTCAGTGGGTCGATAAAATGAGAACCAAGCTTGCTTGTTAACTTAACACTGGGGGTTCGCATCAGACTGACCACTTAACTGGAACATCTGCTCATGCACCTCATGGCCCAATGTCATGTATACTGAGTTGGGCACAGTGGGCCTTGGCCCTCATGGGCTGTCGTGCCACTGAGTTAAGTTATAGAGAGACTTTAGTGTTTTATTTTTGACTGATTAGGCAGTTATTCATTGAGCATTTTAATTTTCAATATGATACATAACTTTATAACAATGTTTACAATATTTTTTTTAAAAAATTTTAATACTGTGAAACTTTTTTAAAATGCATGAAAAAATTGAGTGTTTTTTGTATCATTCACTTATACTTCTATTTTTAACTTAAAACACCAATTAATGTAAAAGAATTAAACATTTTTAACATAAAATTAAATAATCACACTTTTATTCTTTTTCCCCTTCTACTTTTTTTTTTCTAATTAGAAAAATGTGATGTAGTTTTGGCTCCTCTCTTAGGGTGTACTTGCAGTAACTGAATAATCATGGTCACAGATTACTCAGTACTAGACATGTTAACACTAGACTTAACATGTCTAGTGTTAAAGTTCAAATCTTGGGTCCACTAAAAACCTACTGTATAGATGGGGTGATGGATGTTAAGTCTGTCAAGGCTCAAAGATCTCATACTAGGATGTTGGGGGAGTTTGGAAAGTGGAGTGCCAGCTCGGGTGTCATCCTCATCACTTAGCCATGGTTCAAAATTATAAGATCCATTGACAAGAGTGCTTCAGAGTGCACCATTATTAAATAATCAATCCGTTCTTGTGATTCATTATGGATTGTGGTGTTTCATTTTAACACAGTGTTTCAAATTCCCTTGGAGCAGGAAAGCCTACACCAAGTCCATTTGACCTTTCCGCATAATAATGTCACACATCAAGTGTTGATCTCCAAACAACTGTCCCAGGGAAATGCCCTAGCAGTCCAGAAGATGAGCAGGAGAAGCAGGGAAAGGGCAAGGACAGGTAAAGAAAGACTGTACCCCCTGCACAAAGATCATACCACATAGGTGACCACTTCTAAAGCACACCAAGGCTGTCTGAAGAGCCCTGGAACTGCACTGTAGAGATATGCCATGATTCTTAGCTGCATACCAGTGGTGAGCAGGAGGGTTTCATCAAGTCAAATTCATTTTAGCTCTGTAGAGAGAATGAATTTCCGAATAGTTGAAGGCAGAGGAACTGGGGTTTGGGAGATCACTACCTCTATACCAGTTAGCTCATCAGCTGCCTCATTCTCAGGCACACCCACATGCGACGGTATCCACTGGAGACATACTTGTTTCTTTGACCAAGTCTATCTAATTTGGATATAATATCTAAACCAGTACAGTCCATAATTTTTGGCTAAATCTTCAATATTGGATGGAGCTTCTGCTGTCTGTCAGGATCCAGATACTGTCCTTATTAGAGTTGAGAGCACCACTAATAGCAATGAGTTCCGATCTAAAGATGGAACTGTGGTCAGAATTCCTAATTCTGATTTTAACATCATTCCCAGGAGTGTTGCAAAATATATCACTCCCTGCTCTACCAGTATCCAAATGACTACCATTTGGGTGAATAATCAAGGCTTGATTGGGTATGTCATTTAATACTTCAAGTGCCAGCTGTCTGGGTAATTCTGGATGACTGTTATGATTGGGAGTACTGATCAATAATTCCTCCCACAATTCAACATAATTAAAAGAATCAATGGGCGAAGAGTATTATGCAGCTTCCCTTTAGGCGAGGAACTACTTGGACAGAAGACTAACTAAACCTCATGCCTGTTGGTCTGTGGAAGGTATTTTATTTCCTTTCTACCACCTATTGGAAAACCAATAAAGGCATTCCTTGATCCGCCACCTGGGGACGTGCCCTGTGGGGGTTACAGGCTTCCCCTAGGGATTTTAATACAGTAACTCAGTTAAACTAGATCTATTTATCATTAATACATTTGCTTGGTGGCCAGAGTTATATCCTAACTTCTGTGAAGTTCGTGATACTAAATAAAAGAAGTTATTGATATGAAAGAGTAATAAGAGCTTGTGATACAAAATTTAGTTACAATTGAAAATTTTCATGTAATGTGTTTCAGAAGTTTGGACAATGCAGTGCTAATTCAGGTCTTGATCTCAACCTTTTGGTGGCTAATGTAAATAATTAGATAAATCATCAATAGCTCTGGTATGATTATGTTGTTTAACAAAAATTGAAGTAAAAGATTAAAATTCAATTGTTATGCTATAAAAATGCTTCAATAATTGTATTGCAGGTATGTCAACATTGGAAAATATGCTGGAATGTTCATTTCTTCAGACTCAAGATCATTCTCTTCTGATTCAAAGTCATTGAGCATATCTTTTAAGTTGTAAGTACATGTGTGATACATATATTTTACTTTATATTTTCCAGTATTAGTTATCCTGTTGGAACGTATTGTGACAATTTTGATGGTAAGATAGTGGCAATATCATTTGCGATCGATAGATTGGAAAACTGTTCTGAATGCAATATTGTGTCTTTTATCGATTCTCGAGCTGCCGTTTTGTCTCTAATAAGCTCAAGATATAATGAAAATGCACTAGTTCATTTCTGTAGAATGAAGTTAATTGAGCTTGTGTGAAAAGTCTAAAGGAAGCATTGCCCTCTAGTGAATTCCTAGCCATTGTAACATTTCTGGAAATGAGAAAGCAGATAGGCTTGCTAAAGCGGGATCTCTCATGTCCCAACCTGATTCTTCTTTGCCTCTGCATAACATCAAAAGAATCATTTCGAGTAAACTGCAAATTATATGAGCCTCCCTGTATGGTAATGCAGCTTCAGGTAAAAGGGGGAATATCTTGCTTAACAAAAATGCTAGTCCCCAGTTCCCTGCCTCAATCTGTTGGAGTTGCGCGCTTTTGTTTACTTACTGGACGTGATTATTTGTAAAGGCCTCTGTGCCGCCAGGGTTAAATGGATGGTGACCACCTCAGACACTGCCCTATTTCTTAAAGTTTTTAATAGACAACTCTATAGAGGCAAATTTGAATTCTTTTTATGCTTCATCTTCATTTTACTAGGCTGCTCATCAACTAATGGCAGAGATACTGAAGATGGGCGTAGGATAAAAAAAAATAATTTTACTTTGTACATTCATATCCTATATTAGGATGTTTTTCATATGTTAATTTATAAAAAATTACATGTAGCTTTGGAGTTATTAGTTAGCATTTTAATTCTTTGAATGATTTTTTTTAAAGAACACTAGAGTAATTTGTATAACAATACTGATTTTATAGTTTTCCGGTACATAAATTGTTTGTGCTGCTCTGTCTTTTTATTTTGTATTGTATCCATTGAAATTTTTGAGCATTTATCATTTTCAAAACCTCTTATACAATTTAAGTCACCTAGCAAAGAATTTACTTTCTTAGTTTGAAAATCAATTTATATATTATATTTTTTAATGCCATGATATTATAATTTTGTTGATGTAATTTTCTTTTACACAAATTTAATACCCTAAATTAACTATAGCAAATAATTATTTCAGATATTAATACATAATATCTGAACTCTGTATTCATGCATAATTGTTATTGCATTTTTTACTTCTTGTACTTATGTATTATGATGTAGTAAATTTAAACTTTAAAATGTATTCAATATTTTTAAAATTCATTACTCACACTTTTAGTTTTAATATTATTTTACCTTATTAACAGGAACCAAAAAAGCAATTTTTCTAATGATTCCACAAAATGTACAACTCTTCCAATTGTGAGCAAGAATTCCATTGATATTTATACTGCTTATGTTACTAAAAGCACAGAAGGTCCTTCTGCACCTCCACAAAAATCTATTGATTTGTATCGAGAATTTGTCAAGAAGCAACGCCAGTAAGAAACTTTTCTTCACATGAATTTTTCTTTGAACTCTCATCATGATAACTTAATTGTAATTATTTTTATTTTGCATGTGAAATTTTAGAAAATGTATCTGAACATGGTAAAGTGGGTGATTTATACAATGATGAAATTTGAATTTTTAAAATTTTGTAGGGTATTTTAAATGTTTTTAACTTTTATTCACAATCCATTAGGTAAAGAATTACCATTTTAAACTTAATATATTTTATTGAACAAGTAAATGGAGTTTAATAAAAAAATTTCTTGGATTTTTTTTTATTTTGAATTTTGTGTGTGACATACTCTTTTAATATTCCAATTTTTTTTAAAGATTCAATATCATTAAAAAATCACCTAGATTGTTTTACTGGTATTATTAATGTTTTACTTTTTTTTAATTATGGACTTTAAATACTGGGATTTAAATTATTAATCCCAGTATTTTAAGGCTGTCTCCAGCATGATGTTAAAAAATAGGGTACAGATTTGAAATATTTTTTTGGATAAAAAGTTATTCCATCACTGATACTATATTCTGGCTTACTATTCTATAAAGAACATCATATTTCATCATACTATTTTTTTCTCTGAGTTGACCCATTTTTTTCCCCCAATACAAAATGCGTTTTGCATTTTTCCCCTTATACTGTAATGTTAAATCTTTTATCCCTTTAAATGTTAAAAGGTAAAATTAATTATTTATGGAATATTTGGAAATTTTAAAACTTCTATATTGTAAACAGATATATGAACTATAATGTTGTAAGTTTTCATAAAAAATTAGATGATTTTCTGTCTGAAAATATGCTTCATGTTTAGTTCAGGCTCTCCTATATTTGGATGGAGACAGCCTTAAGTAAAAAATCTTTGTTTTAAATTTAAAAATAAAAATGTGAAATTAAAAAAAAAAATTCAGTGATATTTTTTATAGTTTTTTTTAAATATTTTACAATTTATTATTGAGCAAAGAAAAATTTTGTCAAAATTTTTCATTTTGCCTAATTCTTAATGACTGATTACCCTTTTTTATATCAAAGCAATCTAAAAATATATATTTTTCGAAAATATCCAAAATGTACTTTTTCCCTTTTTTTTTCTGTAAAACTCATTTAAACTTATGATTTTCTTTGTATATTATGTATATTCTTACATGTGGTATAACAGAGAATGTAAGGGACCCCTAGAATCTTTTTCCCTCCCACAATGTGGGGGTGTACACTATGCCTCTGGTGTTTGCCAACTTAAATTATATGTTCTATAAAAGATTTTTAAAAAATTCATTTTATTAATTTGAAAAAATTATCATGATTGGCCATTTTCTTGTATATGTTAAAATATATATTAGAGAGTTTGTTTCTTTAAATGCATATACTTTACTATATTGAAGCTGAAACAAATTTGTTCCATATAGAGATCGCCCAATGGTATTAATTTTCAATTCCTACTTTCAATTTTAATTTATAAAACATGTTTTTCCACATTCCATTTATATTTCATGTCATAAATTTTGTTATACTGGTTAGATATTTCTTAATATGATCCGTATGGATAATTAAAAAACAGCTATTACTTTAAAACTGATGTGAATAAAAAAAATGAAAGGATAAAGGTCCAATGTATTAAATGTATATTCCAATGCTCGGTGTTTTCTCATTTTTATATATTCTTCGGATTTTCATTTATTATTCATAAGCTAAGTGAAAGAAATTTATACAAAGTTATCCATGCAATAATTTCTTTCAATATTCATTGTAGTTTTTCTTTGTTTTCATATTTTATCTTAATTTGTATCTCACTATAAAATATTTAGTGATTAGAATTAAAGCAAAATTCTTAAGTTAAAACCCTAGTCAGAAATTTCAGAATATTTTTTGATTTATATATATTGTATATTAACATTTGTTCTAAATACTTTTAATACCTTTTCAACTGGTCGTTTATAAAAACTTTTTTTATGTTGGTCATTAAAAAAAATATATCTTTACAACAAATAGATTATCTAATATATATATATATCTGGTTACTTTTTATTTATGTATAATTTACCAAATATGTCTCACTTGATGAATCCTTGGTTATATAATGTAGTTTCTTAATAATAATGTATGAGGATATTTATTTTTTAGAAAAATTGTTCATTAAACTTTTTGAAATCTTTTTTTGCTAAAAATAAACTTGGTAATTTAAAGTTAGCATGCATTGTTTTTGCAATAACTGTCATTTTGTTATTAATATTTTAAAATATATAACTGTGATTATAGTTTTATTCATAAATTGAAATAGGGAAGTTTTTAGTTTCCAATGCAAGTTTTTAGTATTGATGAGATTTTCAAGTTTTTAAGACATCACAAATGAATATTTAATTATTTATATACAACTCTCTGAATGCATTTATGATTTATTCCCTCCTCCCTTCCTGGATGGTTGTTGCACTTTCAGCATAATCTTTTTCCAAAATAATTGCTCTTTTCAAAATAATTATTTCTGAAAATGTTTCTTTTGCTATTTTTGTAGTGGTAATACTTTACGTCAGCAGTTCTTTAACTTTCAATCACCATAACCCCCCCCCCCTTCATGTATCAACCTGACATTGCTGACCACCATGAGATTTTGAACACCTCTCCTTGACGCTCAACACTCGGCTGAGTTATTTAAAGTTCCCTCAATAAGCCTAAGACTGTGTCTGCTAAATGTTACTAAATATTGATTTCAAATAAATAACTGCATCAATTAAAATTTTGGATGAAAAAAATGATGCTACATTTCTTTTACCAAGTGCTGTTATATCGGAGGTAATGTTTAAAGTCTGAATTCTGGTTTTGTGCTATCCAGACGGTTTCTGTATTTATTTTAAAGGTAAAAAAAAAAAGAGCTGAAAATGTGCTTTTTCACATAAAAAACTTGTGAACAAATGAATTAATATTTTTGATTGAAATTCGTGTTCTAGTAGAGTTTTTTCATTGGGGACAATTTGGTGATCTAGTCTAAATGACACATTTTTTAATTTTTCCACAAGGCCTTTCAGTTTGTAAAAGAAGAAAATATTAACATTATATGAGAAAACTTCACAGGCCCCCCTAAAGAGGTGCAAGGAACTCTGGGGGTCCATGGGCCACAGTTTAAGAACCACTGCTTTACATAGCTTTGTATATGCTTAGAAACAAAAAGTTTTTAAGTCTTAAAATTTGTTTTTTATTTAGCAAATATTTCATTATTTACAGATACTACACAAATACATAACCAATTATTTTAAATTAAAAATTTATTTTAAAAAATTATGTTGATGGTTGTAGTCAACAAACTAATCTGTTAAATTGTATGAAAGATTGTGCAGTTTTTACCCCGTTACTCAAAAAGCTCTATGTAACTCTTTAGGCGCCAATCGTCTGAATCTGAAGACTCGAGGGGGGACCTCATGCTTGAAGTGGAAACATAACATCATTACATTATAATCCATCTCCATCTTATCTCAGATTCAATTGTGGACTTTCATTTCTTCACACTCACTTACCACATTTGCAAGAATGGATCTACTGTGTTAACAATTAAATCTGCAGGTTAGAACATTCTTCTTGTAATGCTTTTTTGTATATTTCGATTAGGTTAATCTTTCAATTATCAAAAAAAATGGTACATTACTACTTTATTAGTGAGATAATATAGCTAAATGTTTTATATAGTTATTTAATACACTCATTTTTAATGAAATCTTTAGATACTTATTAAACTAAATAAGTGTTGTAAATTTTCTGTAATTTTTTTTCTTTTTTACTAATTTAAAACTTCTTTTTTTTTTAACTTTGGCTATACTAGCAATTATCAAAATGGTTGACAGCACTTCAGTTGAAGCTTTCCTATTCTGTTAAAAAGATTCAATAAATGCTTTTATTTTAAATATTCAAAAACTGAAGAAATTTATTGTAGCTTTAATGATTAAACTATTTAAATAGATAATTATGAATATATTTGTACATTATTACACAAGTATTTATTTGATGCATTTACATTTGTATAATTGCATAGAATTAAACAGGTAATACAATTAAAACTTAACAAAATGAAATTTTATAGAATGAATAAACTCTGATTGTTATTAATATGTATTCTGAGTTCATTGAAAACTTCTAAAGAATTCGATTTATACGCAATTTTTAATTACAAAATAACTCTGATAAATAATTTCTATTTATTCATGTTGTAATGCTTTGTAGTAGCATGTCTATTTCTTTAAACATATATTGAAACTAATAATTTAAGACATGCATAATAATCGTTATGATACTTGTTTCTTCCAAACAAATTTTTGTAGATATATTTTAAAACATATACAATAAATAAAAGATTTGATTCAAGTCCATATTTGAATTTTGGGAATAAGATGGATTTCAGAACAATTTATGAGAATGATTTTTGTTTAAAACTTGCCTATTAAGATTTTAATGCAAAAAGTTTTCCAAAATAGTGTTTTATTACATTGATTGCTTTTGTTATATAGCAAATTTCTTTGTTTTTTGTGTTCAATGCAAATGAACTTTTATTATGCATCTTTACGGAAATTACTTTATAAAGTGCCAGATTTATTAATTATATCATAAAATTGAATTAATGTATGAATGTCTTTTGAAATTTAATTTAAAAAATATACTTTTTTAAATTTAGATTTCTGAAAGTGCTCTTTCTCGAAGTATTAATTTATGTAAATATTATTTATGTTTTAAAAATTATACATTTAAAATGTTATTTATTGTTTGTTGAGTTTAATTATCTTGTAAATATGTAATGTTAAGTTTCTCAGTTATTTTATATGAAATTGTATATTTCTGTGAATAAATATTTTGTTATATTTGATTGTAATGTCTTTGCATATCTATTTATTTTCATCCGCCCACCCCCCCCCCCTTTTAGGGAATATGTAATATTTTACTTTGTATTCCAAATTGTTAAATGTTTATTGAATGTTAAGTATAGGAAATTTCATAAATATTAAATGTATATTATAAAAATTCTAATAAGTAGATAAAAAAAAATATCAAAATAAAATTTGAATATAAGAAATCAAATTAAAATTACATAATTAAAAGTCAATTTAAAATTACATAACTAAGAGCAAAAAAATTTTTATCCAGAGATCTAAACATTTTTATTAACACTATAAGCTCATAAGATTTCTTTTATTGGACCATATAAAATTTTAAGCCATTAATAATCAAATTTTCTTATTCAAATGAAAAATCCAAGCAAAATTTCATTTTAACCTATAATGAAATTCTATTTTAAAATCCCTTACTTAAATTGAACCAGTTTTTAATTCAACAAAATATAAGGAAAATTAATATTAAAACAAATGTTTTTCATCTTTCAAATTTATAAGTAAATTGAAGTTATTAATGTGTAGTAAAAACATATCCCAAAATGAATTTTATTAATTTGTAAGCATGCATTTTAAATTTAACTAAACTCAGTGGTGCAACTGCCCATGAAAGCCAATGCCTACTGTGCCTCTCTCAATTATCATGACCTTGGGCACTGAGGTGCATGAACAGATGTTCCATTCAGTCTAAAGTGAAACCCCCCGTGTTTAGTTCACTAGTACTCATTTATTAACCCACTGAAGGGATGAAAGGCTGAATCAACCTTACCTAGCCTGGGGTTTGAACCCTAGACCCAAGGTGTAAGAGCGCCATATGCTACCATTCAGTGACTGGGCTTTATGCATGCATTCAGCAATGCAATAATTAATTTTTTTATTTACAAGATATTTACTTAAGACTGCCATTATATTCATATTAGTAAATTGCTTAATGCTTTTATAGTAATCTAAGTCATATCCACCAAAAAAAGTTGAAAATATTGGGGAAACAGTAAATTATTAATATTGAATTTGCAGTTATTATTCAACATATATTTTCGAATATTCTAAAAAAATTCTTTCTAGGAGGAATTTTTTATAATAGTAATTGGTATGCTGGGAATTATTTAGATGAGAAGGAAAACTTTTTAAAGTTATTTATTTTATTTATAGATATTGATAATATTAGTTGAATTATAATCAATAATCTTGTTTTTTTTTTAAATTGTCACTTATCTTAATTGATGTAATTATTAGTATAGAATATTTGTGAATTAATCTTTCCTTTTTAAGACAAGAAATATGGTAAAGATATAGTTAATGAATTATGATAAAAAAAGTACAGTAATTTACTTCAGAAAACAAATAATTTCTAGAAATACAATGTCCTTGCATAATGAGTCACAAAGCCATTGAAAATTATGTAACAAGTTATCAGATGTACAAAATGGTAAATAGTGAAATGTAATAAATGAATTAGACAGTATTTCAAATTGCTGAAAAAATAAATGTAATGAAAAAATTGCATAGTATGACGTGGTGGGCGTCAAATGATAAGGGACAGACGGGGAAGGGGTTCTTTACTAAGTCCACTAGTTATTAAAAGATTGTTCTGTTCGCTAGAGGGCGCGAAAGTCTCTTTACTGTTAATATGGGAGAGTCTAAATAACGGGGGGTTACAATAGTAGAATATCAGATGGAACATATAGTTGTACAATCAGTAAAATTGAGCTCTACAAATAAAATAATGATCCTAAGAGAATTACATCTTAAATTTCTCACAACTAATGAAAAGATATGGAGATCAAAGATTAATCAGAAGTCACTATAGAGAAATCTTCAGTGGAAAGCTTATAACTGGGCAGTTAAGCCATTTATGATGATGACTTTGAACTATAAATGAAAAACTTATACATAATGGCGGATTGTACATCGTATTGAAATACCTCTAATTAATAGTAAATTACGCATGGCATGAATTTCTTTAATTAACATAAACATGACTATTTCAAGAATAACTTAAATAGCTACATTTATTTGATAAGATAAGTTTTTTATTGCTTTCAATAGTGAAATAACTTTCTATAGCAAATAAAAAGTTAACTGATAATAAGAACAAATGAATTCGAAAAAATCATACAATCACAATTCTCAAAATGAGCAACTTTGATATTCTCATGTGGAGTGTGGAAATTTTATGAATAAAGTAAAATATGTAAATGATCATGATTTGAAATTAGAATATGCAGCTTTACAATTCATAGTATTGCTCAAGAGTATTGTTAATATGAAAATTCTTTTATGTGCCATATTAAAAATAAATCCATTTAAGTTCATTTTTAAACATAATAATTACAATATTTCTAGCATTAAAGTAAAAAACTGTCACACAGTTGCTATGAAAACAAATTTTGAATTAACAATTACCCTTAATTTCTAAGAAGTCGCAAAATTATGTGTGAATTAAAAATTATATTATAGATTCATTAGAAATTAATGCAGATTAAAAAAAAGCATATACTTATTGTAATTATACTTTATAAATCAAACCTATCTTATCCACTTTGTTTGAAATAATGTCAGATTTTTAGAATATATTAATTAAAAAATGTTTAAATGTGTTCTTCCTGTCCATATATATGTGCATGCTGTTTTTAATATATTATTGTAGCCTCTCTCGAACCCAGCACTCATACGCAGTGATTTCACGTTTATGTTTTAAAGGTCAGGATGAAATAACTCAGTCACACTATTCAAAATCATTTACTTCCACATTCTTCATAAATATAAAGCAGGACTTTATTACACACTTTTAAAATATACTATTATTATACACTAGCTAAAATACTTAATAATATTGTAAACTCGTAACAGACTGCATACCTTCATTCTCTGCGTCTCACTCTCAAGTGTGTGGGTGTAAACACCACTACACCCTTACATACCCGCCCTACAGTTGGGCTCTAACAATATATAGTTGAGGCAAATTTTGCTATATAATTAAATTACAAATAATTTATATCCCTAATTCATTATTAGTCAAAAATAACCCTCTTTCTAATAAGCATGCAATTATAAATATTGCTTATAATATTAGCAGAATGTGGCAAATGTATGTTTCACAAAATGAATTCTTAGAAAATTTCTACCTTTTTATCTGTTTAAATGAAGATTAAGTAACAAATACATCAATATATTTAAATTACCAGCTGCTCTCAAGTCCTGCTACACTTCAATGTTTAAAAATGCATGGACTTGAACTAGATATTTCTGTCGTTCAAGTGGGATAAGAAATAACACCATATTTAAATTTTTCTATTACATTAAAAAATTACAAATGTAAAAAATTATGGACTTTTAAAATTTAATTCTACAGTATCAGTAAGGATACAATAGTGTGATATTTATTTTGTGCAGTATGATTAGAAAAATGAAGTAAATGAGTAACTTAACTTGTCTTTCTAAAGAAAAAAATAAAAGATTACTGTAAATAAATTGACCAGATGAAAATAGGTATGACAGAGTTTTGTACCTTATCTTAAGAATTTTGGGTTATAAAAGTTTACTTGAAATAGTTACACAAAATTTCATAATATAAATACTTCAATATTCTCTTAACAGTTTTAAATATATATTTTTCCCTTCTGAAACATAAGATTTACTGAAATAACTTTCAGCATCAAACATTTTTCTTGGTGCTTATATATTACAATGACTTGGATAAAAAAAAAAGTGTTGGTAAAATAAAATATTTAAGCAGTAAAAATATTAATTATATATGTTTTGTATTTTTTTTTTAACAAGTGTATTTTATATGGTAAAAATTAGAGATCTATAGATTTCAGAAATATAAATATCTGAAATGAAGTTCAATATTATTTAGTGTATATATATTTTGGGAAATTCAATTTTGAATGGTAAAACAAAATTTCACTCATTAGGGGAAGTTTAATTTGACTTAATATATAAGAAATTAACATAATCCTCAGGAATTAAAAGGTTTATTTATACAATGTATTCACTTCCCTTAAATTTGATGATGTAGAATACATTAATTGCAAAAGCATCTATTTTATATTCAAGCATAATAAATAATGAAAACATATCCAATTTGAATTTAAATAAAAGCTTAAATATGTTAATGTTAAGAGGTATATTAATTCAAAAAATTTAATAGAAAAGAAATAAATTATATATATATATATATATAATCTAACAAAAAAGGAGTGGTGAGTAGTATGTTGCAACTAATGTTTTACTTTTATTATATTGAAAAATTAAGATATATTAATGACATACACAAAATATATTTTAATTGCCAAGCAATCATATTTCAGGAAGAAAGAGGCTCTCATCATGTATTATAAACCATCATGAGGCTTATGATATATGGTTATAATATCTGTGCCTTTGTTAAATGAATTTACCAAAGCAAAAAAAATGCATAAGCACATCATTATCTTTAAAAACATTAAAATAAATATTTTGTATACATATTGCTTACAAACAGAAAAATCCTCAATAAACTAAGCAAGTACCACAATGTAACTCTCAATGAACAAAATTATTATTTTTAAAAAAATCAATCTTATATTTTTGTCATATCATTTTACAGATTTATACACATTGATAATGTATAAATATTATTATTAATAATTATAAGTTTATAAGTTCATCAATATTTAACTTTAAAATTCCATTGTAAAAATGACGTATAAGGAATCTTTCTTGAATGAATAAGTACACTCATGTCCAAAATTAAGGTCACAAACATAAAAACTGATGAACTATTCATTGCATTGCCACAAAATTTGGCACAGAGACATATTGCAATGTGAGAAAGAATATAACAATTTGGAAAAGATTTTAATTGTAAATTAAAATACAAGTCATATAAAAAAAATGTGAAATCCTGAATCAGAGATTAAGCATTTACCTCTGGAAAAGTCTGTCTAATATGGAGTTTGACCACTGTGATGTTTTATGCAAGCCTCACAACGAGATGTCATACTGTGTATGAGGGTGTCAATAAGCATTTGTGGCAACAAAGTGCATTTTTCCAAAAGCGGAACTTTTAATTCCTGGAAGGGAAACTGCGCTGAGAAATGGCTTTTCCTAGAACAGGGACGGCGAACCAAAGGTACGTGACACAATATTTTGGGCACGTCACCCATCAAAACGGTTTGCATTTTAGCTCAAAATAACAAAGTTCACTAGGAAGCTCATCGAACAAATGTGAGTGATCTGTCGTGGTGCGCAAGGTGGTGGGGAGCACACTCATTTGTTATTATCTTAAAATTCTAACATAGGTTATTTGTCATCTAATCCAGTGGCGTAACGTACTCTCCCACATAGTGGAGGGAAAAATTCTAAGGGGCCCCAAGCTTTCCTGACATCAAGTACGTATTTAACCTATTCATAAAATATTAAAGGCAAAACCCCACTTCGCACGGGGGGGGGCCCAATATTCTCCGTTACACCACTGATCCAGTCTGCAACAACTGAAGTTACAATGATGTTTCTTCAATTTGAATTACACATGTAATTAAAACATTTGCAACAATTCAGTGCAAAATGAATTTTTTTCGTGGTAAATACAGAATTTAGAGTTGTTAGTATTTAGTTTTATTATTTTCCCAATAACCACAAGTTAAAATTATTTGACCGCACGTCTGTATCTCATTAAACATTTCTTCAGGATAAATGGCACGTGGATCCATAGATTCGCCACTCCTGTCCTAGACCATCTCAAACATATTCAATAGAATTGTGATTCGTAGACCTCGAGGGTCTATCCAAACGGCGAATATCCACTCCTTCACAAAATTCATCAACAATATGTGACGCATCAATGCTGTGAGTTGACAGAACCCGCATCGAAAACGTACAATGGTGTACAACTGCCCAGCATTATTCCAACACACACAAGAATTCCTTTGCCACCCAATCTGTCGATTTTTGTTACATAGGAGGGATTACAGCAAGCTCCATTTTCTCTCCAGGTTAAGGTATCCGACTACGTTCGGAACCATGATTTTAAAAAAGTGCATAAATGTATAATTTTCGTATTTAGTGTCACATAGATTAGAATACATGTATAAAATTGTTTTAAGGACATTATGACAAAAAAAAAATTATTTAAATACAATATTTCGGCAAAAAATTAACTTATAATAACCTTTTTTCCAAATGTTCTTTTGTGAAAAATGCTTCTATTATAATAATATTTTGCCTGTATATAGCTCAGACCTCCATACAGAGGCTCAACTATGATTTTTGAAAAATTCACATTATTTTCAGAGTTACAACCCATTGAAATAATTATAGGCCTTTTTTTCTTAAAATTGCTCCCCTCTGTTGTCGTAAGATATGGATAAACCCACTTCTAAGTTATATATTTCAAAAATTCTAGTGGAGCCTCTGTAGAAAGGTCTGAGCTATATACAGGCAAAATATTATTATAATAGAAGCATTTTTCACAAAAGGAGAACATTTTGAAAAAATATTATTCTAAGTTAATTTTTTGCCAAAATATTGTATTTAAATAATTATTTTTGTCAAAATGTCCTTAAAACAATTGTATACATGTATTCTAATCTAAGTGACACTAAAAATCAGGAAAATTATTCATTTATGCGCTTTTGCAAAATCACGGTTTCGAACGTATTCGGATACCTTAATGCAATATTCACAAAAATGGAGGCAAAATTCCCTTATGCTTGAACTGTATAAAAAAAAAGTAGTTCTGCAAAAATGAACGCTAAACAGTATCTTTTCCTAAATCGAAAGTTGATATTGCACTACCCGTTCTTCAAAATATATAAAATACAAATTCTATGAGTTTCACTGGAGGCATTTGAAAATTATGATGAAAAACATGTTTGTGACATTAATTTTGAACATGAGATCAAATTTGAATCAAATGATATTTTCGAGAGAATGCTTTTCCTCACATCTCACAAATATGAGGTTTGTTATTTGTATGAGTAATTGTGTGTGTGTGAAATGGCAGTTAAGTGATGTGAACGTGATGTCTTATTGCACACTTTACACATATGAGGCTTTGTTTGTATGAGTAATCAAATGTGCTGCTAAGTGTTATTTTTGAGTGATTGCAGTGGTCTTCAAACTTTTTTAACTCACGGAACCCTTAGAACTAGAAAATGTTTTCGTAGAACCCCATTTTCCATACACATACTTCGCGAAGAATATATCTCAAAATAATATTTAAAGTAAATCAACATATGTTAAAGGCATTTTATGTAAAGGCAATTGAAAAACCTATTGCATTCATTATTAAAAAATTATTATCTAATTTTTTAATATAATTTACTCATTAGCAATATTAATTTGTGATCCAAGTGTCACCTATCTATGCATTATATTTAGTAACTGGGATATGTGCTTGCTTTTTTTCGCACAAACTGTTTAAATCTAAGGTTATTTGAGATTAAATGCAATCACATTACAAATTCTGAGTTTAATTTGTTTTTATACTTTGTTTTTGTAGCCACTTACTTTTAGAGAAATATATTTCACTTAAACACAATGTTCTCAATGGCATTAAAAATGTTTATAGCTGTGTAAGAAATCCCGCGTGCTTTCCAGAAGAATTTGCAACCTAAAATTTAGAAGCTGTTCTTGCTTAAATTTAGATTTTAACATCGAATCTGTGTTGATAAGTTGTTTCCTCTGCTTCATTATATATGTTTTTCTTATAAATGCAAAGAAGTGCATTTTCCATTAGAAAACTATTTAGTTTTGCAAGACATTACGCTAACTAAAGAGTATAAAATTAGCTCGTATAACCCGAGATAGTAAATAAAATATTCACAATTTAGTAGGGAGTATATATATAAAGATAAAATGCGCACTCGTGTTTTAATATTCTTTTATTATATTATAATAAAAGTTTAAGAAGTGTTCCAAAGTAAAGTTATATAATATATGTGAATCAAATGGTCAGTTTTAAGGAATAGGATGAGCTTTAGATACTTGTAACTATGCAAACTTCATAGAGAACGTGTGAATCCATTTTGCATACATATTTATTTCTTTTCGATTTTTTTATTGTGACTCGGGGAGCCCCTGGGTATACCTTGTGGAACCCCAGGGTTCCGTGGAACACGGTTTGAAGACCACTGCTCTATTGAATATTTGACACACGAGATTCTTTTCTTCATTATTAAACATACAGTGAGCCACAAAAATGTTCGTACGCTTGCAATTTCCTATGAAATTTAATGTTTTCTACTAATAAAAATTTTAATATTTCAAAATTGTAATTTTTTTTATGAAATCTGCAACTTGTTCTTAATGGAATGACATAATCAATTTTTTAAAAATAGTATAACTATTTTTTTAAAAAAATTAATAATCAAAAAGCTACTAAAAAATTACGCCACAAAAGTCTTCGTACACTTAACAAAAATCTCAACATAGCTTTAAATATTGCATTTCTTTCTTAATTTGGTACTTAGTAGGATATCTTTTAGTGTCCACAACAACTTTTAAACGTCTTAGTATAGATTTTATCAATTTTTTATAATTTCTACAACGATTTTTGACTATACTTCTATGACTATTGTTTTTACTTCCCATTATGTGTTTATGTGTAATGTTTTCTTTTTAAAAAAATCAAATTCTTACCAAATATGTTCTACAGGGCTAAATAAAGTGAATGAGGAGGTGTTTCACAATTTGGAGACAGTTATAGAGGCACCAGCGGCGTACTTTGAGAACAGTGCGCTTGGCGTCATTATCCTGTTAAAATATGATGTCGTCTCCTATATACAAATTTTGGGCGTATAATTTAAAATTTCCTTTTAAAATATTTAAATAGAGCTCATGATTCATAATACCATAAAAAAAATACCAAATTATCTAATTCTGAAGCCGATTTACACCCCAACGCAGGAACATTTCCACCTCCAAGGTTCATTGATCCAACTAGATTCTTGGGATTAAGTTTCAGAAAATTCAAAATTGACAGCAAATTAATTGGAATGACAGAAAATTCAACATTTTTGGTTTCGATGGTCACATAATAGTTTGTAAATGATAAAATGAGGAATTTTACAAGAACTCCATCTCCATGCTGAAGAATGGAGGTGGAGATGTTCTTGCGTGGGGGGTGTAAATCGGCCTCAGAATTAGGTAATTTGATATTTTTTGATGGTTTTGGGAATCATGAACTCTATTTAAATATTTTAAAAGGAAATTTTAAATTATGCGTCCAAAATTTGGATATTGGAGACGACTTCATTTTTTAACAGGATAATGACGCCAAGCACACTGCTCTTGATGTAAGCCGCTGGTGTCTCTATATAACTGCCCCAAATTCTGAAAACACCTTCTCAATCACTTTATTTAGCCCTGTAGAACATATTTGGGGAGAATTTGATTTAAAAAAAAGAAAACATGACATATAAACACATAATGAGAAGTAAAAACATTAATCACAGAAGAATGGAGGAATATCAATGCAGAAATTATATACAAAAACTGATAAAATCTGTACCAAGACGTTTAAAAGCGGTTGTGGACACTAAAAGATATCCTACTAAATTAAGAAAGGAATACAATATTCAAAGCTACGTTGAGATTTTTGTTAAGTGTACGAAAACTTTTGAGGCGTAATTTTTTTAGTAGCGTTTTGATTATTAATTTTTTAAGAAAATAGTTGTACTATTTTTTTAAAAAATTGATTATGTCATCCCGTTAAGAATAAATTGCAGATATCATAAAAAAATTACAATTCCAACATATTAATTTTTATTAGTCGAAAACATTAAATTTTATTGGAAATTTCAAGTGTACGAACACTTTTGGGGCCCACTGTACATTAAAATAAAAGCTTGTGATTCCCATCATCAGTTGACTCTTTTTCGAAGAAATTGGCCTGCTGAAATGGCGATTTTTTCTCTTACATTTTATTCGTTTGAAATATTAACAGGTAATTATATGTGCTTAATTTTGAATTATTTTGTATTTTTTTAAGATTTTATATTTATATATATCGTATAATAGCTATGCTGTCTTTCTGTTTGCAAGAATCATTCATGTTTTATAGGTGTGCATCTGTGAAGAATTTATCTTTTTTAATTTTAATTTTTTTGATTAGGAGAGAGGAGTGGCATTTTCCATTTTTGTCCGGGGTGGCAAAACTGCTACAGCCGGCCCTGCCATCTACGAATAAAAATTTATTGGGAAAAAAATTAAATAACTCGAAAAATAAACTTCTTATATTTATTATTTGAATCATCACCTTGTGTGTGTGAATTCAATTAAGTAATGTTTTCTATTCCACATTTAAAAGATAATGTAACATCGAAATCTGGGTCCTGATACTTGCATTTAAAAAAAAGAACTAAGCATGAATAAATTATCAAAATGAAGAAAGACATTTTTCGTTTCACAAAACATCATGTGTAACAATACCTAAAAATACATTTTTCGATTAAGGTATCCGACTACGTTCGGAACCGTGATTTTGCAAAAGCGTATAATATTTATGATATTTAGTGTCACTTAGATTAGAAAATGTATATAAAATTGTTTTAAGAATAGTATTACAATAAAAATTTATTTAAGTATAATATTTTGACAAAAAATGAACATAGAATGACCCATTTTCAAAAAATTTTTCTCCTTTTTGAAAAAAGCCTATTATAAAATATTTTGCCTGTATATAGCTGATCTCTGTACAGAGGCCCACCAAATTTTTGAAATATGCAGATTGAAGTGGTTTATCCATGTCTTACGACAACAGAGGGGGGAAATTTTTAAAAAAAATGCCGAATTATTATTTCCATTTGGGCTTGACAATAATGTGAATTTTTTTAAAAATCATAGTTGAGCCTCTGTACAGAAGTCGAGCTATATACAGGCAAAATATTATTATAATAGAAGCATTTTTCACAAAAGGAGAACATTTTTAAAAAAGGTTATTTTAATTAATTTTTTTCCAAAAATAGTATTTAAATAATTTTTTTTTTCAAAATGTCCTTAAAAAAATTTTTTTATATGTATTCTAATCTAAGTGACACTAAATATCATGAAAATTATCCATTTATGCGCTTTTTTAAAATCACGGTTCCGAACGTAGTCGGATACCTTAACTATAGGTTAAATCATGAAATTTCTTATTACACATCTTTCACGAATAACTTTCTCCCAAGTCCGTAGTGGGGTCACAACGGACATTCCTTTCATCCATACGATGTTCGGTTTCAGCTATCCAAAAGGGGAAAAGGGTAATTAAGAGTTTTTGGTAGATAGAGAGCTTCATGAAATGTTTCATTTTACTCTTAAGAAGTACTGGTTACTATATAAGTTAAAATAAGCAGCTTGAGTTTACCTTCAGTAGTGTCTTTTTCGAAGAAATTGGCCTTCTAAAATAAGGGCGATATTATGTTTAATTTCCGAATTATTTTTGTATTTTTAGACTTAAATAATATATATATAACTGTTATGCTGCCTTTTTGTTTTACAAAATTACCGTAAAAATCCGGTGTATAACGCGCATATACTTTCAAGCTGTATTTTTAATTTTTGGGTATATTCGCCGTATAACGCGCACTCCCTTTTACAAAACATTTGAAAATGTAGGTGAGCGCAATTTTCTTATGTTTTGAGAGTCATTGTTAATGGATGAATCATTCCAGACTCTCTTTTGAAAAAATAGTATACTTCTAGAATTATACAATCATAACGCAAGAGGTGGGCCTCCAACGCCATGGTTAAGATTTTCCCACGCTTTCTATAAAACATTGATGATTCCTTTTTTCCTCTTTTCATGTGATGTGTACGAGGCGGACGGTGGTGAAATAAGAATTAAGGAACAAGCCTGAGACTTGGTATTACGCTCGCTGTCTTAGCCAGTATATTCAATACTGTGAATAATATTGAGGAATACGCTTCAAACGGCGAGCAGTAAAGACAGGTCCTGGTAAATGAAGCAAAACACAGTGCCGGTTTTCAAGATCTAAATGATTCAATTTGCAAAATGCGTCGATGCTTACGCTTAAGGATGTTTTGATATTGGCGAAAGCTTCATAAAGTGGGGAAAAATGAAATGACAATAATTAACATGTCAAAGAAATGTGCTTTAGAAGTAAAGGGTAACAGGAAATGGCCTATTATTCTAGAAGTGTTGAAGTGGATCCCTATAGAAAATCGCCTGAATGGATTAGTTGTAACAATAAACGGTTGCGACATGGCCATCCTGTAATGACTATGTCTGTGGGATCCGCGTAAGCTAGGGGAGTGTGGGATTATCCTAAATGATGAGACATTTTTGGATTCATAACACAACTTTTGTGGAATAACTTAAGTACTTAATTTCTAATTAACAACTTTCTTAAAGTGAGAGTTAACGCAATTAAACCTTATATTCCAAGAGTCGAATCGCGCAACTAGATCACTTATCGCAGTATAATAAAATTAACTGACTAATCTAACTACTATACAAAAATATTACCTTTTGGCCAGAGTCACCTTCCTTCATCGATTGAGGAGTATACCTATAACATAATTTTTAGATAAGAAGATTCATACTCTTATAATTTAATTAAGATGAACGTATCCTTCTTCCAGAGCTATGGGATGACTAACTCTTGATCCGAATGATTCCACACTAAGTTATCTCTAAACTTGCCGCGCTTTCTCATCAAAGCTTCTATCCTTTTAAAGTATATCTCATTTACATATTCTATTCGTTTGTCTTCTTGGTATTGGGTTGGAAAGGTTTTGCCATTAATCGTGGCCGTCAAAGAACTTAGGAGTTATGTTAGCAGAAGGACGCGAGAGACGTCACACGTTTATTCTCCTTAAAATGGTAAAAAAAAAATGCTTTTTCATGTTATCCAACAATGAAAGATCATAAGGTATGTAATTTCTTTTAAATAAACAGTATTTCAATATATAAGTCTAAATTTGTTTTTTAATACTCATTTTTTTCAAAGCTCTTATTTTTATACTCGGCGTGTAACGCGCGCCCCTAAATTTCGATCTTGTTTCTTGTGTTAAAAGTGCGCGTTATACGCCGGATTTTACGGTATTCATGTTTTATAGTATTTTTGTGTATCTATGTGAATAATTCATCTTTTTTTTTAATTATTATTTTTTTCTTTTGGAGAGAGGGGCAGCATATTTCATTTTAGTCTGGAGCGGCAAAACTACTAGAGCCGGCCTTGGTTCATCGAGATGTAAAATAGATCCTATTGTGTGAATCTGGACAAAGAGTCTCCCTGAAACCCTCTTTTTTTCCTTTGTCCCTCTTGTGCGATGGAGTGACTTTGAACTGAAGGCCTCTGCCAACCCCATGTTCATTTCCCAATGATTTTCCAGTCGTTGCTTTCCCATCCTTCCGAGCGAAAGTGAATTGTTCATTGGTTCGAAATGCAGGTCGATAACCTGAAATTAGACGCCCTTTGAATATTTCAGGGAAAGGACATTTTACTCCCCTCGCGTACACGTTGTTGACATCCCCTGAAAGACGGTGGGGTTGGTTAATGTTAACATCTGCCTTTCATACTCCCCTCGTTTTTTCGGTCTAAAAGACCGACATATTGAGTAAAATTGTATAAAAGAACTGGTTTTATGGGGAAATATAAGATCCAAATACACTGACAATGAACCTTTTTGAATGAATGGTTCTATTTCAATGCACAATACAGAAAAATTAAAAATTTAACTTTGATGTTCTGATTGGTAAACGTTAACGTAAAAAGGAAGTACAGTTGAACCTATTTTTGTGCGGTCCTTTTTTATGCGATCTTTTCTTATGCGGAATATGAATTTCAATGGCTTGGGCGCCACTGTAATGTTTTCTTACATTATACCATTGGCTACGGAGAATGCCAGGACCTCCCTGCAAAGTCAGATTTTACCTTTAATATTTTATAAATTCTGTAAATACATACTTGGCATTAGTCAGAGCTTGGGCCTCCCGTGAAGTGGGGGTTATGAGGGTGTACATTACGCCACTGCAATGTACATATATACACTTCAAGACACTCAGTTCATTTGTTATAAACAGTCTCCCGACAATTCATGTGTTCGGTTGCTTTCTCTCAACGCGCCAACAACCCTCGATTGATTGAAGATGAAACTTTCAATGACAGTGACATTATCAATAATTAGACAGATTATGAAGACGTACAAGAAGAACCGGATTCTTTGAGAGTGGATGCAGCTTTCCGACAAATTGTAAAAGCATTTTTTAAAATAGATACCGATTCCGGAAGATGTATGAGATTTCGAAAAGACCTTCGACCATGCATATCTGGTTATCATGACATTTACAAGTAACTGACCAACCGACATTTGTCGCAAAAACTTATCTTTAACTTTATGATGCTAAAAAATAAATCAATTAAAATTGTATCTTCAAGTGACGAAAGTGGTTTTGAACTTATTCATCACAGGAAGGTGAGCGATTTGGATTACGATGAGTAGCAGTGAATTATGTATGTGCATTTTGTGTGGGGAAAACTTTTCCATATGTACAATGAAAAACTAAATGTTTCCATGAGTAATTTAATTATTTATTTTGTTATGGAAGTACTTTCTCGTACTTTTCGTAAATAATTGGCTCATTTTCTAAGTGCGACTTTTTTAATGCGGTCCATCTCCGCTGCATAAAAAAAAACTTTCTGTAGTATTTCGACGAAATTGTTTGTTATACGAAAATTTCGAATACTATTTCTTTTTGTGCGATTTACTTTTATGTGATCCTTATCTACCGCACAAAGACAGGTTTTACTGTATAGAGATATACAAACTAAAAGATTTCCCTCCTCAAATAGTTTTGAGATGTATTCTTATTTCATTAATATTTTTTCCCTTAACAACAACAAAAAAAAACATCTCTTTTTTTATATAACTCTCTGTGAATCATTTCTTACAGTCGCAATTGATCATAATTGGAACTTCACGGCTGGATATAAGCCACGTAGTGGGATGTTAAATCTGGTGAGGCTCAAATTCTCACGTGGCGAGTATATTTGGAGAGTAGGGTGTCGTCTTAACTTAAACACGATTCCAAACTACGCGTTGCGCCTCGAATAACTCTCGTGTTGTTTCATAGAGTAGTATTAATAAGCCATTACTCATTCATCTATATCAGTGGTCTGCAAACTTTTTCAATTCACGGAACCCATAGAACTTGAAGAAGTTTTTGTGGAACCTCTAAAGCCAGAAAGTGTTTTCGTGGAACCCCATTCCATACACATACTTCGAAGAATGTATCTCAAAATAATATTTAAAGTAAATCAACCTGTTATAAGCACTTTATGTAAAGGCAATTAAAAAAGGTATTGCATTTATTATTAAAAAATTCTAATCGAATTTTTTAATATAATTTACTCATTAACAATATTAATTTGTGATCCAAGTGTCACCTATCTATGCATTACATTTCGTAACTGGGATATGTGCTTTCTTTTTTTTTTCCACACAAACTGTCGAGGTCAACAGAGATTAAATGCAATTGCATTACATATTCTGAGTTTAATGGACTAAATTCATGATGGTCACATGATAACGGCAATCACGTGTTTTCCATTGATTAAAAATTGACATACTAGTTTTTCAACTTGTAAAGTTTAGACAACATTTAAAATTTGATATGATTGGGTAAAGAGTTCACGTGTTAAAATTCTTCAAACAGTTTTCAAAATTTAAAAAAAAAATACTTACATTATACGAATATTTTTTTGCATTTTGTTTAACTATGTGCATTATTATATCGTTGACAAATACGTACTTTCTAAAAGAAAGTTTCTGCTAAAAGCAAAAGTTGGCAACAGTGAAGCACATGAACTAATTGGCTGGAAACGCGTGATTATATTTATGATATAATTATGACGTCGCAGTAATTTATGAACTGATTGGCCGAAAACACGTGGCTCAGTTATCATGTGACTAATAACGTCACATGAATTTAGTCCATTTGTTTTTATACTTTGTTTTTGCAGCTACTTACGTTACACATATATTTCACTTAAACACATTATTCTGAATAGCATTAAAATGCTTATAGTTGTGTGAGAAATCCCGTGTATTTTGCATGAGAGAATTTGCAACCTAAAACTTAGAAGCTGTTCTTGCTTAAATTTAGATTTTAACATCGAATCTGTTGATAGTTGTATCCTTTCCTTCATTATAGGTCTTTTTCGCACAAATGTAAAAAGGTGCATTTTCCATTAGAAAACTATTTAGTTTTGCAACACATTGTGCTAACTAATGAGTATAAAATTATCTCTTTGATTGATAGAAAACAATAGAATATTTCACAGTCGCCCATCCGGTGGTTAGCGATGCTGACTGCTGTTCTGTTGGGCCTGGGTTCGAATCCCGGAGAAGACATGGATGTTTGTAAATGTATAGTGCCTTCGTGGCATGGGGGTACTTTAAATAGCCGTCGAGCCGTAAGTCCTCTCGTGGGGTTGTTCGAAAGGGGAGAGAGGTGAGAGGCCCCTGACCATCCCCAAGATGTTCTCCCTCAAAATTGGGGTGAAACTAAGCTAAATCTTTCCGTCACATGTATGGTGTTCAAAGCTACGGCTAACGACAGGCGTCACTTAGCCCTTTACCATGATGAATTTCGTGGCCCTTGATATGGCCTTTGCCGATCAGGTGGCGTTAGTAACAAAAACAACATAACAGAATATTTCACAATCTAATAGAAAGTATACATGTAAAGATAAAACGTTTTAATATTATTTTATTATATTATAACAAAAGTTTAAAAAGTGTTGCAAAGTAAGGTTATTATATATAAATAAAATTTTCAGTTTTAGTGAACAGGTGTGTGTGGGGGATGAGCTTTAGATACACTTGTAACAAAACAGACTTCATAGTGAATGTGAATTCATTTTGCATACATATTTATTTCTTCTCGATTTTTTTATTGTGACTCGTGGAACCCCAGGGTTCCGTGGAACACAGTTTAAAGAACCACTGATCTATATCATTCCTTTTATACGGATTTCTAAAGATCCAGTGATCCTTCTTGTTCAAAAAGATGCAAATGCTAATTTTAGAGAGTTAATCCATTCTGAATCCATTTCCGAATGGTAAACGGAATTAATTCCAAGTACGAAAAAAGTGGAAAACAGGATTTAAATCATGACTAGGGCTTGCTAAGTAATTTGTCAAGATCCAGACCCAGATAGACGAGAAACGAATATATTTTGCGGAAAGTAAATTATTTGAAATTATTCAAATGTTTGTTTTAATCATGAGCAAATGCAAAAACTAAACTGCTAAACGAAGTCTTTCTTACTCAGGAGAATAGACGAGAAAAATACCGTCGCATGAAATTTTCTATATAAAGGGAATTTAAATCATCATTTATATGGTTTCGAAGAAAATTAACAGTCGCATGAATTTTGAGCTTTAAAAAAATAACATTAATTATATAACATTAATGCTGAATAACATTAAAATTGTTATTTAGTATGAATCAACATTTCCTATTTAACACTCCAACAATCCTATTTAAGATTAAACCTAGATGAATGGATTGATCATTTATTCACACTTAGAAGGAAAATCAAAGCTATCGGTGATGAACCTCGTAATTTTGAACCATGGTCAAGTGACGAGGACAGTACATAAGCTGACTTCGCAGCCTCCAAACTTTTACACCACTCCAACTTGAGGGCTTTGAGCTTAGACAGATTTAACCACACATCACCCTCTACACGATGGGTCTTTAGAGATATACCAGGTCTCGAAACCTCGATTCGACAGAAACAACACCGATACCAATCGATATACTCAATATTTCGAAGTAAAATCTGTGGCAAGCCAGACTGCAACACGCGATATAATTCGAAGTTGTCTTATAAAACTCTCGACAATTCAAACACTCAGTATCATGTAGAGTTCTGCAGCAAACAGGTGGGAGCTTACATGTTTTGTGTTGTATTTTCTCTGATTATCTCCACTGTAACGTATCCTCTTTGATGACCATCAGAGTTGACACCGATAATTTTGATAGAAGTAGGGGCGGCTCGAGGGCCGGACAATCCGGACCCCTGCCCGGGGCGGCAGATTTTAAGGGCGGCATTTGAATCGAATTTGAAATAAATATATATTGTTACAGAAAATTAGATATATTTTACATATTTTCTGAAATATTATTGGGTGTGAATTGTGTATTTTATTTATTGTATTTTATTTTTTTTTTTATTTTGTACTCTGTATGTTTAATGTCACTTTTTCTTTTATGTTGAAACTTGAAAGGTCGAGGCAGGAATATATCTTAAATAATGAAATTTGATATTTTTGCACATCTTTCACTGATATCTTTCTCCCCATCTTGGAGTGGGATCACAATGGACATTTCTTTCACCTATACGAAGTTTGTTGTCAGCTATTCAAAAGGGGATAGGGGCAATAAATATTTGGTGGAGAACCACAGAAGACGTTTTGTTTTAGTTTTGGGGTAGTTACTATAAGTTAAAATAAACGCTTGTAATCCCCACCATCCGTTAACCCTTTTTTTGAGGAAATTGGCGTGCTGGAATGGGCAATTCCTTCTTTTACATTTTATTCGTTTGAAATAATAACAGATAATTATGATCTTAATTTGGAATTATTTTGTATTCTGTAAGACTTAAAATTTTGTGTGTGTGTGTGGTTAAGCTGCATCTGTATTCGTTATTAAAGGTGTGCATCTAAGTGAAATATATATTTTAATTTTTTACTTTCGAGAGAGGGGCGGCATCTTCCATTTTTGTCCGGTGCGGCAAAATTGCTAGAGCCGGTCCTGATAGAAGCTTAAGTGTCACTAAACAAACTACGTGACTTTTCCCTTCAAAATCATGTTGATACCGACGTTTTTCAAGCTTCACTAATTATACAAAAATCTATTGACAAAGTTGGATTGAATGCCATAAAAAAAGATAACAGATTTTTTTCGTCAAAAAAAAATTATTATAATAATAATTATGTATTCTTTTAATAGTTGTTTTTAATACATAAATGTATACTTTTTATACAGGACTTTTAACTTTTGTGTAATATTTATACTGTACAATATGAAAAGACTTCTTAAAAATACTTTAAAATAAATTTATACATGTGTACAATTCTTGTTTTATTACCTAGTTTCAAATTCAAATGTGTTAGAAAAATTTTCTCTTTGCGTATTTTGGGGGTTTTTCCTACCTCTTGATAATTCGAAGTTTTTCATTGCTCCCTTCAACTTCGAATTATCAAGAGTCGACGATAATTCAACACAGGAAGATGCGCACTTTGGATTACGATGAGTAGCAGTGAACTATGTATGAGCATTTCGAAAATTTCTCCATGTATACAATGAGATACAATACATATATACAATGAGAAATCAAATGTTTTTAAAGTGCTTTCATGTGGAATTTAATTATTTATTTTGTTTGGAAGTACTTTCTGATAAATTTCGTAAACAATTGGTGTATTTTCTAAGTGCGACTTTTTTTATGTGATGCCTTTCCGCCGCATAAAAAAGAAATTTCTGCAGTATGTCGACAAAACTGTTAATTATATGTAAGTATTTATGAAATGTTCGCATATTTTTTTTTCGCAGTCCTTATCTACCGTACAAAAACTGGTTTTACTGTGTTTAGCAGCGTTTCTCAAACTGGGGGTTAACAAAAGATTAGCTAAAACAAAAGATTATTTTTTTTAAAAATTTACTAATTTATACTGAAAGTAAAAAACAAAAAGTACATTCTGGCATATTAAAAAAAATACACATTTACACTGATATAATACACTTATAAATGCATTAGTATTGCACAATGAATTTTATAATTAATTTAACAATATTAAGTTGAGACCAAGTGACCCCATGGGCTTGTCATATATAAAATTATATACAAAAATTAATACTTATCTGGATAATTTGTACGGTTTGTAATTAATCCTTAACTGCCGATTGAAAGTTACGCAATTCGCTCCCCAATGCCACCGTTTTCCACATAGGCGTACGTATGTAATGTATGGGGGTGGGAGAAGAAGAAAAAATAAAATTCTCCGAAATAAGTACATCCTTCTGAAACACACTCAAAGTTCTTTTGCATTGCATTACAAAGCCTTCGGAATAATTTTATGAACTGCAGTGCACAGAAAAGATCGTACTTCAGACAGACGTATATATACGTCAGGAGAAAATAACGTTTTAGCTGAGCGAGACGTTTATATACGCCGGTGGCACTTAAGAGGTTTAAGTCTTATTGTAGCTTTAGCATGAAATATAATATATATTATTGAATTCAATACATTGTTATTGTATGGAGGGGGGGGCGATGAAAATGAGAGATGATTGAATATTGGGTCACAAATATTGACAGTTTGTGAAGCACTCGTGTTGAGTAAAAAAAAAATAATAATAGTACATTAAAACAATCCTGTGATCCCAGTTGCTGAATGGTTAGTGCATCTCGCAACCACACCACAGGTTCAAGGTTCAAACCCCGGGCTGGGCAAGGTTGATTCAGCCTTTCATCTCTTCAGTGGGTCGACAAATGAGTACCAAGCTTGCTTGGGAACTTAACACTGGAGGTTTCGCGTCAGACTGACCACCTGACTGGAACATTTGTTCATGCACCCCAGGGTCCAAGGTTGCGTATACTGAGTTAGGCACAGTAGGCCTTAGCCCTCATAGGCTGTGGCGCCACTGAGTTAAGTTAAATTAAAACAATCCTGCAGGGTTCTCTGAAACAAAGTTTACTCATACGTGAGGTACTCTGAGGAAACAATACTTCACAAAAATTCGATTCCTGTCAAAACTTGACTCACACGAAACTAGATTACCCAGACCAGTAGTCTTCAAACTTTTCAAATCAAGGAACCCCTAGAACCGGAAGGTGTTTTCGTGGAACCCCTAGAACTTGAAAGCAGTTTTGTGGGGACCCTATTTCACGCATACACTTAGAAGGACATATCTTAAAATAATACTTAAAGTAGAGCAACGTGTTATAGGTACTTTATGTGAAGGCAATTAAAAAATATTATGTTTATTATTAAAAAGTTTTAATCTATTTTTAATATAATTTACTCATTAATAATAGTAAAGTGTGATCCAAGTGTCGCCTACCCATGTATTGTGTTTAATAACTGGGATAGGTGCTGTCATTTATTCACACTAACTCTTGAATTATAGGTCTATTGAAATTATTTAATGTCGCATTACATATTCTGAGCTCAATTTGTTTCTATACTTTGTTTTGTGACGTCTTCGATTGGGGTGAGCCCTACCCCTCTTTTTTCACTCTTAAGTTTTATGGCTCCGAACAGATGTTGTGACAAGTGCACGTGGCCATGGGATCATTGTTGTTGTGACGTCCTCGATTGGGGTGAACCCCACCCTTCTTTTCATCCTTAAGTTTTATGACTCCGAACAGATGTTAAGTGACAAGTGCACGTGACCATGGGGTAGTTGTTTATTGTCTGACCTCGGGCAAACGCCAGTCTGGCAGTCATAATGGCCAAAGAGAGCCGGAACCCCATTGACAATAGGCGAAGCCTGTATGAAAGAATCCTATCACCTCGGCCGGTGTCGAGAGAATGGGATTATAGAACGCAGGTGGTGTGACAAGTGTGTTCAGAAGTTAGACAAGAATTATGGCGCCCTTAGTTTCCAGACTTACCAGGAATGTATATGTGTTTGCCGCACAAATGGTACACGAATGTGGTCCGGGGACGAGGGCAGACTTTTGTGGCCTGCCAATGAGAAGAGACGAGGAGCGTGTTGTGGACCCGCCCCTGGTGTTTAAAAGGGTTTTTTTTAGGAGACGGGAGGAAAGCCCTGGATGGAGATAACTTGAGAAGAGCCCTGAAATAAAGAAACTTGGATGGTGGAAGATAGAAAGGAGAGATGATGAACGCCGGTGGCGTTGGAGAATTGGAATGAATAAATTAAAGAGATGAGAGAGTGCTTTGGGGAAAAAAGATTGAACTTCCGTGAGATAGACTGACTGCACCAGCTTGGCATATAACTGGGACTTTATTACTTCATATATAGAAACCTGTGAAGCAAATATAAATACTTCTTTTATTTTAAAATTCAATCTTTCATTTGTTACCTACTCACGACGTTACAGTTTTTTGTAGCCACTCACGTTGAGAAATATTTTTCACTTATACACATTGTTCTGAATGGCATTAAAATGTTTACGGCAGTGTGAAAATTACCGTGTATTTTGGATGAATTTGCAACATACAATTCAGGAGCTGTGTTCTTGCTTAAATTTAGATTTTTAACATCGAATCTATTGATATGTCGATAAGTTGCTCCCTCCCTTTCTCCACAAATACAAAAAGGTGTATTTGCCATTAGAAAGCTATTTAGCTTTGCAAGATAGTGTAACGAGTATAAAATATCTCGTTTAACCCGAGATAGTAAACAATAAAATATACTCAATCTAGTAGGAAATATGTATTTAAAGATTAAACGCGTGCGTGTTTTAATATTCTTTTATTATATTATAATAAAAAAGTTTAAAAAGTATGGGCTTGATTCATGAAGTCACATGATAAAAACAAACACGTGTTTTCCATTGAATTCAAAACAAACATTAAACTAATTGTACTTGTTCTATTTGTAAAACTCAGATAAAATTTTAAATTTCATATTTGGTTAAAGATGCTTAAATGTCAAGGGGAAAAATTTCTTCAAAAAGATTTTTTTTAATTAAAAAAAGTCGTATTTTATGCTTATACTTTTAAATAAAATGCATTTTTTATACATATGTACTTTTTAAGAGAAAGTTTCTGAAAAGAGTAAAACTTGGCAACACCTGAGCGCGTGAACTGATTAGTTGGAAACACAAGATAGTTTTTATCGTGTGACTATGACGTCACATGAGTTTTTGAATTGATTGGATAGAATCATGTGACTTTCACTATCATGTGACTATGACGTCACATGAATCAACCTCATTGCAAAATAAGGCTATTATGTATAAATGAAATATTCAGTTTCTTAATGATAGGATGAGCTTTAAATTCTTGTAGCTATACAAACTTCATAGAGAACGTGAATCCATTTTGAATACACATTTAATAGATACTTTTCGATTTTTTTTATAATGACTTGTGGAACCCCTGGGTATGCCTCGTGAAACCTCTGGGTTCCGTGGAACACAGTTTGAAGACCACTGATCCAGACGGTTTTAGTTTTAGCTGAAATTTAATTTTTCATGCTATAGTTTATATCCTCTCCCTCTTTGTCACGATAATCTGCTTCGAAATGCATTTTCGAGAGGGATTGATGCTGACAACATATAAATGGTAATCGATTCCCAACAAGAATGCAATCTCTGTAAAATGGTTTCTGGGTAAAGAGAGAGCAAAAATTCGAAAGACGGGTGGCAAAAAAACACAAGCTCTCTGAGATAACAAATCATCATTTTCGCAGGTACACTTAGTAGAACTTGTTGCTTATATATAGTAATGAGGAAAGGGTAGATTACTAGGGTAGGGGCTTGTCTGACGTCCTTTTACCACATATATTGTGTTTAAAGAAGGGGGAGAATGGAAGGAGAAGATTGCCCCCTAGGGGTCAATCCTCTCCCACTTCCATTCGTCTAAGTGAGGCACGTTGGAAGTCTGAAATCATTTTAACCAGACAAAAGTAGGAATTATTTTTTCCCCTTTATATGTAATAATATACCTCAGTATGAATGTTCGTTGTTTCGGTGCATTTAAAGAAGTTTACCCTCAGAGTGTGTGTGCAGATTTATTTTAACTTTAAACATTTGCTCTTTTTCTGTTTCTTTGAAAGCACCAAAAAAAATTCCACTTTTCCCCCGCTAAAATAGCGAGGCATGGAATTGAGTGACCAGCTCCCTGGGTTTTTTTTCTACGTTTCGAATTCACGCTTGAAGTAATAATGTTCACAAAGGAACGGGATCTTCACCTATTATTTCCGTGATTGATGCGTAAGGAATCAGTGGTTTGGCGAGGGAATGAAACCAGTGCGGGGAATAAAATAAGAAACTTCCCAAATTCTTTTTTAATTTGCTCCACATCAAACAGGCGAAGCGAGCACTCTCATCAAGGGGGTTGTGATATTTAGAATATCTGGTAGGTCCTAAAAGAAAAGAAAAGCTCTTTTTCGGCTATAACAATATTGTTTCTTAGGATTCCTCTAAATTAGTGTTTTGAGAGTTTTTCTAACCCCCACACAAAAAATCTGGCAGCAATTTGTGTTTATTTTCTTTCATCCCGGGGAATCAATTTTTTCTTCCATTAAAAAAAATTAGAGGGATTTATTGTTTTTTTTTTTTTAAATTTTCCATTTAAAAAAATTGTTTTAAGCCTCCGACGCGCAACTGGAGTTTACTCCTTAAGTATGGTTGTCTTCAGTGGCGTAACGGGAAATATTAGCCCCCCTCCCCTGCAAACTCAGGTTTTGGGCTCCAAGCCCAAGTACGTACTTTGTGTCAGTAAAGCTTTGGGCCCCCTAGAGTCCCTGCCCCCTCCCCCGCAATGCGCAATGTTTTTTAAATTTAACCCTTAAAAATTTAAAGGGGACACTTATTCATCTGACACAATTACATTTTTCCCAAAAACTATTTGGGACATAAAAAGTCATAGTATTTTTCCAACTTACATCGCTTATTAAAATAACTCAGTGGCACGACAGCCCGAGAATGCCAAGGTCTACTGTATCCAACTCAGTATACGTGACTTTGGGCCCTGAGGTGCATGAGCAGATGTTCCAGTCAAGTGGTCAGTCAGACAAGAAACCCCCAGGATTAAGTTCCCAAGCAAACTTGGTACTCATCTATCGACACACGGAAGGGATGAAAGGCTGAGTCAACCTTGCCCATCCCAGGGTTTGAACCTCGGACCAGTAGTGGAAGCGCGAGGCACTAACCACTGGACTTACATCGCTGTATTAAGTGAATTAAATTTATTCATAGTTTCTTTATTTCTAGTTTATTGTCTATTTATGAATAATAGATTTACCGTAGTAATTATAGGGGAATCAGTCTTCTTTCCACATCCTATAACATTCTGTCCTGTATTCTTTTTGGCAGAATTTTACAGTTTGTTGATAACTTGATAGGCGACTATCAATGTGGATTAAGGAAAGGAAGGTCTACAATTCTGCAAAAATTTTCAACTTGAAACAGATTCTTGGAAAATGTAGAGAAATTGGAATTAAGACTCACAATCTTTTTATCGATTTCAGAACAGCATATGATTGCATTAACAGAGAATTTCTCATGCATGAATTGAAAATTCCTGAAAAACTTGTTGCAATTTTTAACTTTGACCTCAAAGAAACCAAAGTTCGCCCAAACATACAAAGTGATTTTTACCGAAAGTTTTATAGGGGATGAAGGGCAATTGGCCAAAGCATCCTGTTTAATAATTTAAAAAAATTTGAGATTCAAAATCAATATAAGGGGGAAAAATTTTTTAAAAAGTCGCCCAAAAAATAGCTTTTTTTGATGACACATTGGGGATTATTTTCCCCAACAGCACCAGCCTTAAAAAAGGATTTATGGTGTTTGAACAAAAATGCTAAAAAAAATTAATTTTTTCCATAAAACCACAATAAGATAAATTATTTACCTTTTTTTAAAGTCCATTTTAGTCACATAGAAGTTGAAAGTGTTAAATTTGAAAAAGTTAACAGTGTTACTTATTTGGGAACAGAGATAAATGATAAAAGTGAGCTGTTCCCAGAAATGTATAAGAGAATCATTGCTGTAAATAGACGTTTTCATGTCTTGAAAAGTTATTTAAAATCCAATTTTCTCAAATTAAGAACTAAATTGGTTCTTTACAGAAGTCTTATAAGATCTGTCTTGACTTATATGCATCAGACACTTGGCCATTGACTTTACGTGATGAGGACGCTTTGGGAATTTTCGAGAGAAAGATCTTACGCTGCATTCTTGGAGGGATCCAAGTGAACGGATCACGGAGAAGAAGATCTAACTTAAAACTCTACAAAATTTACAAACAACGTGATATTGTAAAATTTATCAGATTACAGAGACTTAAATGGGCTGGTCATTTGGCTAGAATGAATGAAGATCGTTGCTGCAAGAAAATATTTCTGGCAAAACCCATGGGAAATAGATTTCGGGGCAGACCCATGTTAAGATGAATTGACTTTGTCGAAAAAGACCTAAAAATTTTTAAGGTTAAGGTATCCGACTACGTTCGGAACCGTGATTTTAAAAAAGCGCATAAATGGATAATTTTCATGATATTTAGTGTCAACTAGATTAGAATACATGTATAAAATTGTTTTAAGGACACGTTATGACAAAAAAAAATTACTTAAATACAATATACCTCTGTCCAGAGGATCAATTATGATTTTTGAAAAATTCACATTCTTTTCAGAGTTATAACCCGTTGAAATAATTATCGGCGTTTTTTTTTTTTTTTTGTTAAAATTTCTCCCTCTGTTGTCGTAAAAACATGGATAAATCCCACTGCGACATAGTCATCCTGTGATGACTATGTCTAGTAGATCGCTAAGCTAGAGGGTGGGATTATCTAAATGATGAGACATTTTGGATTCTAACACAACTTTTATTAAGAATAACTTAAATTACTTAATTCTATTAACAACTTTCTAAAGTGAGAGTTAAACAATTAAAACCTTATTTTCAAGTCAGATCGCGCAACTAGATCACTTATCTTAAATATAATAAATTAACTGACTAATCTAACTTCCTATACAAAATATTACCTTTTGCAGAGTCACCTTCCTTCATCGATTGAGGTAATACCTATAACGTAATTTTAGATGAGAAGATTCAGACTTTCTTATAATTTAATTGAGATGAACGTATCCTTCTTCCAGAGCTATAGACGGACTAACACTTATCCGAATGATTCCACACTAAGTTATCTCTAGACTTGCTGCATATTTCATCAAAAGTTTATCCTTTAAAGTATATCTCATTTGCATATGACGTTTCTCTTCTTGGTATTGTTGAAAAGTTTTGCCATTAATCGTGGCCGTCAAAGAACTTAGGAGTTATGTTAGAAGAAGGACGCGAGAGACGTCACATCACTTCTATGTTATATATTTCAAAACTTCTAGTTGAGCCTCTGTACAGAGGTCTGAGCTATATACAGGAAAAATATTATTATAATAGAAGCACTTTCACAAAAGGAAACTATTTTGAAAATTGTTCATTATATGTTCATTTTTTGTCAAAATATTGTACTTAAATAATTTTTTATTGTAATACTATTCTTAAAACAATTATCTTTTCCCTTTATACTTCAATCAAGAAAAATAATCACTGTTTTGAAATATATCCCACCAAATAAAGGAGTTAAATAGTAAAAAAAAAAAAAACAAAAACATCCTCTTTTCATTGTTTCAGATTTTGAGAAATACTCTGTTGTAATATTTTCCCATTGATAATCAAAGAAAACAAAGTAGTAAATACTCGAAACTGTAATGAAAAAACACGATGCACAAATTCTAAATTAAGTTATATTCGGGATTTGGGTTCATAAGTTCCCATCTGTCAGCAATAGCAAACTTAACATGTAAACGTTTAGTGAGCTTTTATTTTATTTTCAAGTGGGAAATAAATTTAATGGAAGATTTCAATTTCGAGGTGAAATAAATCATTAATGTGAAAAAAAGAAGTTAAAGAATAATAGGTTTCTAAGATTTTTGAATAAGTTCTTTTACTCTCGGTTTTTTTTTCACACGCAAACTGAGTATGAATAAAAGAAATTTGAAAATAAGAATTATACGAATATATTTTGAACAAGAGGTTCGCTCACAAGCATTGCAAACTAATTATTAACTTTAAGGTATGTGACTACCTTCGGAGCATTTTTTTTTTATATGAATTTTCAACGAACTAAACACTTTTTTTTACTTGAAATGGGGTATATAACTAGGAATTGAAGTACAATTTCCACAAAATCAGAAATAATTTTGGATATATTTGGAAATGTGAGTGAAACTTTAGTGAAAAATTGCATTTACGGTAAAACCTTGTATTGAAAACTCTAATTAATATATCTAAATAATATTTATACAGTACATAAATAACATCATTATCTGCGTTTAGAACTAAAGGATTTGTAATACTTTTGAAAGTGTTTGAAATATGTCATTTTTATGCAAGAACTCAATTTTTTACAGAAAACTAATGTTATTTTCTCACAAAAAGTGCAATAAAATGAAAATATTCCATAAAGATAAAATTTCAGTTTTTGTATAGATAAAAACTTAAAGCATTTTCTGAAAATTTCAAATCAAAAGAAATCCTGTAGTGAACTTTTCTGTAGCAAAAAAATTGAAAAACATAGTTTCTGAAAATGCATTTAAAGATTTGAATAAGTAAAAATTTTTTACAATTTTACATTTTTTAAAATCACCCTATTTTTGTTCAAGATACCTTTTTTTTTGATGTTTAATTAATTGGGCTTTTTTTAACCCGCTGTTTTTTGGGGAGTTTTTTAGAATATAACATTTTGATTTTAGTGAAATTTTGATGAAAAAATTTCAGTTACACAAAAATTTTAATAAATGTATTCAAATAATTTTATACAGTACGTGAATAAATCTTTATATGTGTTAGAATTAAAAGATTTGTTATACTTTCGAAAGTTTTTTTAAAAATGCCCAAAATTTTTCGCAAAAAAACTATTTTTAAAAAATTTGGTTTTTTTTTTAAAAAAAAAAAAAAAGAAAAATATATACACAGAGATTTAAAATTTTTATTCATACCTCATATATAACAAATAAAAAATGTTCGAAACAATTCAATATCTTTTTAAAAAAATTTTTTTTAGGGTTCTACTTCCGGTTTTGTAAACTTCATTTTTTTATTATTATGCTATAACTTTGTTCTAAATATCGTAGAAACAAAAATGAGTGTTTTAAACAAAGTAAGTTTTTAAAATAAAAGCATAAAAAAAATTTTGAAAATTTTCAACAAAAAGGCTAATTGTGGGGAATCCCCAAAAAACCAACTTTTTAAAATTATTTTTTGCTTATGGTGTTCTAATTTTTAATTAAAAAAATATTATGTATGCATTTCATTAGGGGCTTTTTTTGATGAATTCCATTCATTAATTTTAAACTTTTAAGGCTTCCGATAGGCACTGTAAAACAACTGTTCT
>BMAV01003754.1:0-31939 GCA_019973955.1 Trichonephila inaurata madagascariensis | reverse complement strand
TTTTGTATTTTTTAGTGCCCAAAATATAAAGATATTTGTCAAGTAAGTAGGAAAAATTCTCCATCCCAAGAATTGCGTCGCTGAAAAAAACCCCAGCCTTAAACTATTTTTTTTTTGGAAAAACCTTTTTGGCTCGCAAGGCGCCCCAAATTCCGTGATAGCAAATCCCTTTTTTCATTTCAGAAAAAAACTAGGTTTCAAGGGGGGGTTTTTATAAATCTTTTTATTTTGAATTTTTTTAATGATTTTATTATGCACATTTGGTGAAAGAAATTGATCTTTTTCAAAACAAATGCTTTTATCGGTTTGGTACTTGAAGTAAATAAATTTTCTTTCACACTACATCATTTGGACAAATTTTAAAAATTTGTTTATGGTTAATAGTTAATTATAACCCTATAATTTTATGAATGGCAAATATTTTTTAAAAAAAATTATAACTATTGTACTGTTTTTTTTGGGGAGTGAATACTAACGTCGCACTGTTCATGGGGCTTTGGCAACGGACCCGAATTTTAAACCCGGTCAAGTGACGTGGAAAACCCCTGGGCCCTTTCCCCCAACTACCACCCACCCAACTTGGGAGGAATATCAACCAAACTTAACGGTTTCTTTGAAACCCCTTCCAAGGTTTATGGCGTATAGTTATGATGAGTAAAAGTGGGGGGCGAATGTTTTGTAGAATATTCGTTTTCAGCTCATTGCAAAGATTTTTTTTTGTCCCAATAAAAGTTTTTCAAAAAAAAGGGTTTATTTTTTTGTATTTTAATAAAGCCAGTGTTTTAAATTTTTTTGTGTACGGTGTATTTAATTAATTTTACAGTGGAATATTTTTAATTAATTTATTAGCTCTAATGGTTAAAATTTCCCAAAAAAGTAATTTTTTGTTTATGTATATCCCTTTTAAATTTTTTAATGTATTGATCCAAAAAAATTATTGTTTAAAAACTGCAGTAAATCATTTTGTGGTATATAAATTATTAACGTGCATTCCCCCTACACAGCGGGGCTTCAAAGCTCTAATAAAGCTCGAGGTATGAAAATAGTGACATTTGCCAACTTGATTCTACGTTAACATTTCCCTATGTTTTTTTTTTAATCGCCTTTAATTTTTGAAACGGCGTTGCTTGCGAATATTACAATTTTAGCATAAAATAAATACAACATAAAGTAATATTAATGTTTTCACTTTCAAAAAATTTTTTTCCCCTTTTAAAAGTTATTTCACAAAACTTTTTAAAAATTTGGTTTCTTTTTTTTACAAATCGCTTAGGGGGGATTTTCAAAAATCATAAAATTTTACGGGAGTTATAAATAAAAAAAAATTTTTTTTTCTGCTATTAGATTCAACCTTTTAAAAAAGGGGTTTTTTTTTTTTTTTGTTCAGCTGAGAAAAAAATTTTTTTTTTAATTTCAATTCAGAAAATTTAAATCTTAAAAATTCTTTTTTTAATCTGTGTTAATTTTTTAGTTCATCGGGGGAAAGGATACCATGTTTTAATTTGGACACTTCACAAAAATATCTTTTTTTAAATTATACCTATGTGTTATTCTGATGTATAAGGGATATTTACTGTAAAGTTTCATTAAAATCCATTCAGTTGTTTTTGCGTGAAAACGACCAAACATCCTCATAAATTTTCGCTTTTATAATATATATTAGGATTAGTTGAATGTACTATCTTTAAAACCCGGTAATATTACGGTGTTAAAGGGTTAATGAATCCAAAACTCGCGAGATTTCCTTCACCTTTCTTTAATAAATAAATAAAAAAAGTTGCGTTTTTGTATTTGTTGATATTGCGTCACTTGTTGATGCCTTGATCGACTGACTGTCGTAATATACTGTGACTAGTGAAATAAATACTCATTTTTATGTAGTGCTTGTTACGAATAATAAGTAATTTGGGGGTTTATCTGTTCCTTGTGAGCGCCTTTTTTCGATTGTGCCGGCAACATCGCAAGTGATGAGTGGAACCGCTTAGATCCCAGTAGACTTACTTCACAGACTGTTGTTTTTAAAAAGTTTAGATACTAAGCATTGGGAACTATAAGTTGTATTATCTATTTTCTAAACTTTTTAATGTAACAAATCCATTCAGAAAATAAATGTCTTCTTTTATACCTGATACTTTGATTTGGTAATAAAAATAATTGTAATTGACGAATTCCCTGATTTTACTGATAGGAGGTCGTTTTTTATGGTATCTTCCTTGTTTTTCATAAAATGGATTTATATTTACATTGTAAATGCAGACTTGAAAAAAAATCGATTTTTTATAAATCGATCTTTTAGAACTCGATTATTTTTGTGAATCGATTCATCAAGTTACGATTTGAATCGATTTAAAAATGGATCTTTTTAGGAAAGAATCGCTCTCCCTACCGTAGATGCCCGAAATGAGTTGAATTCGAACCCATGACTCGACATCCACCTGGAGTCATGCACAACACGACCTCTACCGCAGCCACAACATTTTTTTTGAACCTTTATAGTGTTACCTCATAGTGTTGTTACAACATAGGATAGCGTCTCATTTGGCTGTATTGATTTCGATCACTGTAGATTCAACTTGGACAGTAAAATGAGTATTCTATTAGAAAAAGGATTGTTTTTTCACAATTGACAATAAAATGTAGATTTCTGTTGATTTGAAATATGTGATAGCAAACACAACATTTCATAGAATGTACTTTACCAAGCAACAATTAAATTGCATATTTTCCTTCTTAAATCGAGTTGAAAATAAAACATACATCTTATAGTCAAGTGTTTGTTAAGAGATTTAATTTTATCTCCTTTTGGTGTGTAGATTATAAATAAAATGAAACACAGAAATACTTCGTATTACTTTAAATGCGTTGAGAGAGTGGGGTTGATAATCACAGGAACTATAGCGAAATTTTATTTTTAATAAAATAGCATAAAACAAAAGCAATATATTTTTTTTTAAAAAAAGGAAGAATTTTTTTTACATAATTAGGTTTTGTTATGTTTGATTGCAATCTTCGCTTAATCCTTTTAGGGCAATAAATAACACTGATCCTTCCAAACACGAAGATGAATTCTTTTTAATTCAATGACCTTTAGGAATTGTGTGAAATATTCATTAAAACTCAATCCATACCAAACATGTGAGAGTATTTCTAAGAACAAGTATGTTTCAGAGCCATTTTTTTTCAAAATATATGATGAAACTTGCCAAAAGAACGGCGCCAGTCTCGTCTTAATTGCAGCTCCTCAAGCTGTACTAATAAATGATAAACTAAATACTCGTAAGTGTTCTTCAAAAAGACGCTTTGGGATCAATAAAGTGTTGACAAGTAGAATTTGATGAGGATTTTCTTTTCCAAAAAGACTTTTCACAGTCATTTAGTGCATGTTTCACACGCTACAAGCATTTGTGAAATTAAGCATTAAATGCCCACTGAATGTTCATGGGAATTACATGTGCACCTATAAGAAAAACTTATTTAAATATGCAGGTATTATTTTTTATAGTTTAAATTATAATAATGTGGAGAAATGTTTCACAAAATAAGGATGAATCATTGGATATCTGTCTTAGAGAACTCTCTCTCTTCTCTTACCGGGAAAAACTTTCGGCAGGGTTATGTATTAAATATCTTATAGGAAAAAATATAACTTATTTGGCTGCCTCGAGGAATGAGGAGGATCATGAGAAGTTCATTGAAGTGCTTGGTTCCTGCTCTAAGCAGAACAAAAATTTCACTCATGGTATCAATAATTTTTTAAAAAAATGAAATAGAAAATTTTTAAGAACAAAATTATGTTTTTCGAGTTATAATGCAGCTTTAGCTTTTAGAATAAATACCTTTTGGATGACAAAATTAAATTTTGTTTTTATTTTCATAAAAGGAAATCATTGTTTTGTCTTTACTTTCGTGTAAGTTATTTAACCATTTTCACTGCTGTTTGACTAATACCTTTTTGCTTTTTTTTGATAAATTTAGCACACATTCTACAATTTACATCCAACTCTATCATATTTCATTCTTGTGTCTGAGATTATTTTCTCTTATTCTAACGTTTGTTACACCTTCAAACTAATTTTAATGCACGTCTTGTTTTTATATGTATGTGTCTTTTATAAGAACAGAGCGACCCCTGCCAGTGAGTCGGTATTAATGAGGTTTTTCTTAACATCATTAGTGTGTGTCCATGATTTTAATAGTCCACTCATATTTTAATAAAACAACCTTTCTACATTTACTTTTAAAAATTGATCAAAACCTATTTTCCTCATTTTAATTTGGATTTAATTTTGAGAATTATTGAGCCTATAAGAAAAGGTCAAGATTCAATCTTAAGAATTCTACAAAAATGTGTGTTATAAATTTTTCTGAATGGTAAATATTCTTTTACCCCTCTATTTTAAATTTCAGTTCTTAAAATAATTCATCACATATTTCTCAACTTTCTAAATTAATGCTCCTAATACCTTAAATCCTCATTCTCTTTTACATTAAGCTTTAAGATAAAATATAAGAGATGTGATATTTGATTTGAAAATCAATGAAGATTGTGATATTTTGTGTCAGAATATAATTCATATAAAACTGAGAAAAATGAGTTTTATTAATTTCATCAGAAATTTTACGTAAAATAAAAAGTTATTCTGTTCAATATATGCTAGTTATTTGTATACAATGGAATAAAAATCCATTTCTTCATTCGACAATTCCACTCCCTAAAAACAAATCAGCCCTGTAGAGTGAATACTTAGGTAAAAGATTTTATCGATATATAAAGGTAGCAGAATAAAGAAAACAATGCTGGAAAAATAGGTACATAAAGACCAATTTGTATCGATGATCAAAATAGCAAATTTGTTCAAAATTCCTCAAGAGGCAACTCTATAAACATTTATTTCTCTCAGAAAATAGTTGAAATTGCTTTTGGCTGTAGAGTACACTCTTGTTTTTACTTACTCAAAGGGACCGTAAAAGTACTTAGGAATGACATTTTCATGATTTAAAATGTGTGTTCATAAAAGATTTTAGCGTACTTAAAGAATTGTTTTCAATTTTTGAAAACTGCTGAAAATTTTTCTGCTTTTAAGTTCACATTTTTAAGAAATCATTGATTAAATGTGCGATATATTTCCTTATTTTTAATGTTCTTAAGCTTTTTTCCTTTTTTGTAGGGAATTCTCTATTCTAAATGAAGAGAAATCTCACTTGGGGATGATTCTAAAAATAAATAAGGGATAACTTTTAATGGAATTGAGTTTCATTTAATGACTAGATTCATAGAGTACAAAAAATGTCATACAATACAGTTACGGCATAGTCTTCTGCATGACTCAGCAGTCCAGTAAATTCTAAGAGATCCTTATACCTCACAGTAGTCAGAGGAAACTTTATTTGAATGACCAAAATGTGGAACTTAGCATGTGCTCTTACAGAATATTTTCCTCTAAATGCCCAACACACAAGCACTTGCGTAGCCTCTTAGTTTCCGTCTTTTACCTTCCGTCGAGTACTCTTAGAAAAATTCCATTAAATATCCAGATACGTTATTTTTCTCATTTTCCTTATTGATTCGTTAAACTTGATCCTCTGTAATGTAAGACAGAACATAAAGCTTTTTCCCTTTCCCATTATATATATATATATATATATATATATATATATATATATATATATATATATATATATATATGTAATAATTCCCTCTAACATACTTTTAATTAACTCTTTAATGATCTATAAATAATCTTTAATTCTAAGGTTTAAAAATAAACATTGTAATATTAATCGTAATCGGCTAACCCGATTTCCATATCCCGCGCATTCTAGCCAATCAGAACTACTATTACGTAATAGTCACGCGCTTGTGCACTGTTGGTATATAAACATAAAATCTGATGTAATCGCACTCTTTTCTCTGCTTGCCGCCATAATGTACGATTGTAAATACCTGCTGCTTTCTTCGTCTTTGTGTTGGGTCCTCCAAAATGCCACAGTCTATTCAATGTGAACATGTAACATAATTGTGCTTTAATCTGCTGATGTGTGCTCATAATAAAGGAGGTAAAGCTATTCTGAAGACTTCATTACTAAATCTACATTGATAAGTCCATACACCGGCCAACACTACTTCAATATCAATTATATATATATATATATATATATATATATACGAGAAGATATCGGTAAAGCGCTCTGGCGCTGCCAGTGACAACAGAACGAACGAGTAGTAAAGCAGAGAAGTAGCGATTGGGAAATGGACGCGAAGAGACCAAGTTTCCGTTGCTGACGTAGAAGTGGTAAGGTGTAGGTCACTCACCACCTATATCCTATGTGTTTAGAACTGTGAAACCTTCTTCCGAATCAGAAGCGTTTTATCTGAACCTGATTTTAGTTGTCTTTATGTTTTCATTCCTGACAGTCCTGTGTTAAATGTTCACCATTAAACGTTAATGTTTATGGCGAAAGACAGTGAGACTTTCTATTACCCTAGAAAAACACCACGCCGTATCTCCATATATATATATATATACAGTGGTGGCCAGAATTGTAGACACTTTTTTAAATTGTTATGTTACTTAAGTTTGCATGCTTATAAAAAAATGTTACAACGCACAAAATGTAAAGTATGTTATATCATTGTAAAGAGAATTTCATCCTAAATTCAACACAAAAAACAAAATTCAAGTATTTGCAACACAAAAAAGTAATGCTGCAATAACTATAGAAATACACTAGATACCGATGATAGTAGTGAGTTACCAGTGCTTAGTGGGGTGGCTTTATTTTTAATCACAGCTTCACATCGATGATTCATTTAGCTAAAGATAGTTTTAAGCTTTTTTTTCGTTATTACCTGGTGCCAGGAAACCATTATATCCTCAATTAATTCCTTTTTATTTCATGAGTACCTCATTCAGACAAGAGTTCTAAAACAGTGTGACCAGTTTTCGATAGTATTGAGGTCAGGATTGTTTCCTGACCAGGACAACAATAATATTTAGTCAAAAAGCAATGTCATCAAATAAAAGAGTAGATTGGACACATGTGTGACGAGAAGGTATTTCTTTTGTTAAAATTACATAACAGGTGGGTAGTTCGGTGACTACATCTGGGGACTGAACGTTTTGCTTAAAATGTTTGGAGTCAAATTTAATAAAAAAAACAACAGGAAAACCCTAAAATATACACCACATCTGTTGATGACAGAAGAACAAAAATACTATGCTTCAGAGGTAAAAGAATTTCATGGACATCGATCAGATGCGATATGAGCGATGCTGGTGTTTCTGTCTGCTCAAAAACAATCAGGAGTAGATTAGTAGATGTAAGATTAAAAGGTAGAATTCCACGAAAAAAAGCTGTATCTCAATTTACAGTAGCACTAAAAGGGACTAAACTGGTTAGTGGAACACATTAATAGGACAAATAATTTTTGGGCATGTTATATAGAGGGACGAAACTAAAATATCGTTATTCGGTAGCGATAGCATAAATTATGCAAGACTTAAAAAGTAGAAATGATACATCCTGACTGCATCCAGGCAATTGTGAAGTACCCACATAATTTTACCATTTAGTCATGCATATCAGCAGATGGTATCGGTTGCCTTCATATCATCAATGGGACACTGAATGTCATAAAATACATTGACACATTTCTAGAACCCAAATTTCTACCTTCCATCAGGAATTTATTTACCAACAATGCTTCATTTATTTGTCAGCAAGATTCTGTTCCTTGCGACACAATAAAGTAATTGAAAGGCTGGTATCGTTCTAAAATAACTGAATTATTGTCCTAGCGGTGAAACAGTCCTGACCTTAAAACAATCGAAAACTTGTAGAACCGTTTGAAAACTGTTGTCCAAATGAAATAAAAAGGAAATATTTGAGGATATTATTGTTTCCTGGCATCAAGTAATAACGAATGAACAGCTTAAAACAACTTTGAGCTCAATGAAACATCTATGTGAAGCTTTAATACAACATAAAGGCTACCTCACTAAGCACTGATAACTCACTGCTATCATCAGTATCTAACGTATATCGATAGTTATTGCAGCATAACATTTTTGTGTTGAAAATACTTGAATTTTGTTTTTTTATGTTGAATTAAGTATTAAATTCTCCTTACAATGATATAAAATACATTGTATTTTGTGAAACCTAAAATTTTCTACAAACATACAAACTTAAAAAACAAAACAATTTTAAAAAGTGTCCGCAATTTTGGCCACCAATGAGTGTATATATATGACAAACGGCTGAATGGTTAGAGCATCGGGCTTCTTCGTCACTGGTCTGAGATCCAAACCCCAGGCTGAACAAGGTTGACTCAGTCTTTCATTCCTTTAGTGGGTCCATAAATGAGTACAAACTTGCTTGAGAACCGAACACTGGAGTGTTAGCGCCAGACTGACCACCTAACTGGAACATCTGCTCATGCACCTAAAGGCCCAAGAGTGTGCATAAGGAGTTGGGTACAGTAGGCCTCAGCCTTCATGGGTTGTCGCGCTACTGAGTTAAGTTTATATATATATGCATGTATGTATGTGTGTGTGTATACTTTGCTGTATGGTTTATTATCCACGTATGTTAGAAATAGGATTAACTTTTCAACATGGCTTTCTCCTGTACGGGGAAAGTTTATCCATAAAGCATTGCTGAACCCTAAATCACAGGCGTAATTTAGCGACAGCTTTAGAAATAATAATAGGTCTCCTTTTTGGCCCAAAGCTTTTTTTCACCACTTTTTGGTTTGTTTTCTTGAACTCCAATTTCTTTTTTCTTTGGCATTGTAGTTTATACAACCTATTCACTTGGTATCTTATTTATTTTATTATACTGCGTATACACACTCGCACGCACACACACACACACACATATATATAGGCTTATTCTCTACAAACAAAAATATAACATCCCCAAAAACCATCCAAAAACATAGACAGTGGAAAAATCACACAATGAAGGACATATGGTAACCGAGATTAAAAATTATAAATTATAAAATGGTTAAAGGTTTTAAAAATTACTGACTTGGGGCACTAATATAAAAAAATTTATATAAAAGGGGGATTGAACATGTTTTTTTGGGCCCGCCGACCCTTCCCCCTTTATGTAAATAATACTGAGCAAAACATTGAAAGTAATGGATAGGAAAATCTAAATCCATTCAAGTAGATAACTTCCCAAAAAAACTAAAAGCAAAACTTGGCAAAAACTGAGTGCAAAAATTAGTTATTATTGGGCCCCGATGCAGATTTAAATCATTTAATCAAAAGCACTTTAAAAAAGAATAAAAAGAATAAAAAAATTAATAAGAGTTACAAATATAGAAATTTAAAAACTACAGTAAATATGAATAAAAAAAATAATAAGTAATTTTATCTAATATTAGAAATTGGGGGAAAAATATAAAAAGTATTTAAGTTTATAGTAAAAACTTTTAATCTAAATTTTTTAATCCTTATTTTAAAAGCATTCATATAACTATTTTAAAAAAATTTAAATTTGGGGATTTTATTTATTATAATATATAAATATATATAGGCCAATTCTCCACTAACAAGAGATAACATCCAAACAATAACATTCGACAAACACATAGACAGCAGGAAAATCACACAATGATGGACAAAAGAGTAATCGAGATAATAAATATAAAATGGATGCTACAGTGTTATGAACATTACTGACTTAGGACAGCTATTATATAAAAAATAATTTATATAAAAGTGGGGGTTGAACATGTATTTTGTGGCCAACCTTCCACCTTTTTGTAAATAACACTGAGCAAAAACTAATAGGAAATAATGGATAGAAATAACTAAATCCATTACAAGATAGAGGTAACTTACCTAAAAATTGCACTTACAAATGCAAAGCCCGCGCTAAATCTGAGTGGAAACATTAATTTGTTGCCAGATTCTATACCTAATACAGATTTAAATCAAAAGAATGGCTGAAATGTAGCACTTAACAAAGATTAAAAAGGAATGGAAATAAAATTAATAAGAGTTTGCATATTATTATAGCATAACTATAATAACACCAGAGTAAATATGAATAAAATAATAGTAAGTAATTTCTAATCTAATATTAGATTATGGAATAACTATACCAAAATATTTGTTTATAGTAATAAGCTATTATCAATCTCATAATTTGCAATCTAACTATTTTGAATAGCTTTATTTATATAACTATTAATAAAATTAATTGGAGTATTTCTGATTTAAGCAATATTTAGTAAAATGTTTATAGTTATTTATAATGTCTGATTTTTTTGACACAAAATTTATTACGATGTATTTAATTAATAACAATATTTCTGAATATAGAAACATGTGTACATTACTCTCTAATGAGGGAACTTTTATAATATTGAAATTAAATCTTCTCTTTTATCATAAATATTAGAAGCTAATACATTTCATATAATTTGACATGTATGTCAAGAAAATTTTCTTCATTGTTGTTATTATTTGTCTGTATTAAATTAAGATATTGTGGATAAAAATTAATGTTAGGTATAAATTGGCTTGTTTGCCAAAATAATTATATCATCTTTATAGCTTGATAAATATAAAATTTAGAATTATTAATGTAACTACTTTCAAAATAATGTAGTATAAATTGGCAAGACAGTTGCTCGCAGGGCCACCTTGTAGCAATCCTTTAATCTGCTGATAATAGTTACCTTTATGATATATATAGTTCTCTTTAAGAATTTTTCAAAAACCCTGATAGTGAACCAAATCTATCATAATTAACATTATTAAATAAATTGTCTTTATGTAAATTTACAAGTATATTAATCAAATCACATCAATATTAATAGAGTTAAAGAGATCTTTGGGAGATTCACAAACTATAGACTAAATAGAATTTTTACCTTTCATTTTTCAACATGTGATTTTGCTATTTTTAAGAATGGCTGGATTTAAGATTATTTATTGTTTCATGCAATATTTCATGGAGAGGTATTTGCCTGTTTTGCTGATATATGTATTAAAACCATTTTGTAACTATCCTAAATTTAACTGGGTCTTTATGAGGGAATTTGGGAGTAAAAATATATATATTGGAAATTTAAAATAATTATTAATTTTGAATTTTAACTTTTATAGTAAGATACGTTTATTTATTTCTCTATCAGAAACAGAGACTTAATAAAAGCTGTATTATTATCGAAATAATTGTTGATCAATAAGTATAATAGTATTTACATATGAAGGCAAAATTTCCTGGCACTTTATCAACATAAACTATAATAAATTTATTTTGTAAATTTTTAATCTGACTTTTAATATTATTAAAAAGATTTTTATTATCTGTATAAGTTATATTTATTAAGCTGCTTTGTAATTTTTACCTTTGAATTCTGTGAATGCCTCTATAGGCATACTTTATTTAATAACTATTTTGTATATAAAAATGCTCTATATCATTATATAACTGATTTTTGATATAATTTTTATTATTATTCCGAAAATCATTAATCGGCTCAGTACCTTTATTCCTAATGTTTCTAAGATTATTGTCTTTTACAATGAGATCATATTATTTCTTTAATACTTGTGATGTTGGTCAATGAAATCTTTAAATTCACTACATTTATATTAAGTTATCTTGCTTTATAGGCACATTATAGTTAAAAATTGATCTACCTATTTTTTATTGTATTTAAAAGCTTTTTTTAATAGTGATATTTTGTATTGGGAAGAATGACATGTGTTTGCTCATATATATATATATATATATATATATATATATAACTATATATATATATATATACAGATAGCAATAGAACCTAAGTATAACTATTCAAGATAGGAAAATAGTAGGCACAGTAATTTTAATAACAAACTCCTGGCCTTAGGAACCAAGATTGCAGGTTTAAACAAGTTTTAGGGCTAGCCAACCTTCACTTGTAATTTGTTTATACACTGTGCCAGAGGGAAAGGAAAGATTAATATTAGGAGAAATTTAAATATTACAAATAAAATCACTATACTATTAAAATATACGGATAAAATTATAGCCTACTAGTATTCACAGTTATAGATTTAAAGTCGATGCAATAAGGTAGATTGTAAGACTTACTTCATGAGTATAGCAACAAGTTATGTTTCCCGCCAAATACAACAGAGTAATATCAGTACCGCATTAAATAATAAATTATGATAGAGATAATATATATATATATATATATATATATATATATATATATATATATATATATATATATACAAAATTTAAAGACTGTCAAAGCCTTACATGTTATGAAAAGATTTTGTAATTTCTTAATAGTAAGTTTAATATATCAATATATGATAATGTTTAAGTTACGACTGAATACTGTAACATCCTTTTTCTCATGAATAAATCCTATAATCACGTAAAACTTTACTAAAAGTGTTTGAGAAGTATATTCAATATTTTCAAGTAAAAAAAACATTAACATTAAAAGGCTTTAAATATAATAAGAGAAAATTGGTGAATCCATCTTTAATTACAATTCTTTTTGATTTGCAAAATAATAATATCGTATGTGTAATTAGCAATTATGTACATATTTCATTAATGAACATCATAAACATGTCATATATATGGTGATTTAAATATTATTAAATATAAAACTTAAAGAAATAATGGTTAAGTGTACGGTTTTTAGAAGTATGCGCTCTAATAATAATAAAGCTATTAAAGCACAAATTTTTAAAGATATTTATAACTTTATTGCAGTAACAATTAAATACAACTTTCCTTTTCGAAGCTTTTAATGAGTTTAAAGTACCAAAGTTTTATGTGAATTACTTAATCTTAACTATATAAAACGATAAAATACTACTTATAAAGATATAAAGCACTGCATTCAATTTTTCAAGATTTCATTATTGTATATATTGGATAAAGTTCCGGGCAACTATGCAATCATTTGCAAATTGTTTTATAACTTTTTACTGAACAAGCAGTTTCAAAACAATAACGCCTTTATTAAATCTAACAGCGGCATTGAAAATCATTAACCGTATTTTCGGCTTTTTATAAAAAACTAGATTTTGCCATTGCAAGTAATAATAAATTTTTCATATATTTTCTGTACAGGTACATAAGTGTCAATTAAATTTAGAACTTATTTACTAATGGTTTTGATACGCAATACATTACACAACCAGGCAAAAGGTGTTGCAAAAAGTTATACAACACACTCTAGACCATATCTCAAACTCCATTATTGTAAGAATAGTAGGGTATCGTTGAGAACAGCGCGGGTAAGAGTATTTAAATCCTTGCGTAGCTTTGACTGGGCTTATTACAAACTCCTATTTGTGCCAAGGATATGATTAAAGTGCTTAAAATGGAGCATATTCAAAATATTTTCATTAAAATAGGAAATTGATGATTATGTTAAAAAATATATGGCCTTACTATTATACAATTTGTTTTTGAGAAATTATATTTCATAATAACTTCACCCCAATGCAATAAACAAATTGAAAGGCCTATCATAAGGTGACCCAGCGAAAAGGAAGGTAATAAATTACGGCTAATATTTTATTTACATAAGCTATTGAGAATGAAAGGTTAATTCAGACTCTTGTTTTTAGATATATCGATGACTTAATTATTTTCATTAGCCGAGTTGACTTTGTATTTTAATTATTATCCACACTATAGGAAATTATTAAAAGGAAGCCAATAGCAATATAGGGTCGGCAAACTTCCTAGATCTTAATTTAAAAGTTTAAGGAATAATAATGCTAATAAGAAGTAATATTTTTTGATAAAAGAGACAGCTTTTCTGGTACTTAATGTTATAAAGGAAATACTTATACCATTGGGATGACCACTTGCAGCTACACATTTCAATTTTTTGATATTTATTCCTAAAATTACACATTAAAAGAAATAATGATTTTAATAATCTGAAGAGTTTAAAATTAATAATTTATAAAAATTCTTTCAAAAGAGTACTTGAACTATAACTATCAGCTAATTTTATAAATAAATATTTGTCTAAAATTACTTAATAATTAAATTTATTATTATTTTAATATATTCATTTCTATTTGGATTTTTTGTAATCATTTTAATTTTCTTAATATATTAAAGTATAATATGTTTAGTTCTAAAAACATATTATTCTTGGTGTCCTCTGTTTTCGGACATTTTGTGCATCGAGTCAGTGCCCTTTTTTGGGATCCATCATAAATAGAAGATACGAATTTTAGTCTCTTCATATTTTCATCATTGTGAGTATGGTCACAATCATGTTTGGCCTCTCTTGCAAATATTTTGTTTATATAATTTTATATTGATCTCTCCATTTCTCCCAGTTCCTACATGGTAATTTATAATTCCAATTCTATTCTATTGCTGTTATATTCCTTACAAATTGGGTTTTGGGCCTTCTTTTTCCGATTATCATTGTGCTATTATGTTGAAAATTTCCGCTGTAAGGGAAGGTTGAGGATCTCACAAAACACTTCTTGTTTTGCTCACAATTACTCACTGCTGTCTAAAGCCAGTGACAGCTCAGAAAATCATAATGGATTTTCCGCTCTGGCAATTTCTCTTTTTGGTTTGTAATGGTTTTACGTACTTGGTTCTTTTTGGTTTTGATCTGAAGATGTTTTAGGATTTATTAGTCTTCTTTTTAATTTATTTACTGCTATATATATATATATATAAACGTTTAAAAAACCATAAATATATAGATATAATATTTTGTAGAAAACAAATGATTTAAAGTATATTTAAATAATAGTATTAATAATTTATTGAACATGTGGCGCCATCTATTGAGTAATTGTATAATTAATTAAAAATACTAAAATTAAAACATAATGTGTCAATAATAAATATTAATACATATTGTATTTTCACTGAGAACTATTAGAAATATAATTGTAAAGATATATATATATATATATATATATATATATATATATATATATGTCGCAGGAAAATGATGAAATTTGGAATCTCATCAAATTCCTAATGGAGATGATCACTTGACGGTAGATGTTAAAATAACGTCTCTTGAAGGTCATTTCCTTGATAAAGGTAAATGTTTTGAACGAATCCCTGAGCTGTTTCACAGTGAAATGATGAAATAATATTGTCAAGAGTTTAAAAGTGTTTATTTAACAAATATGGTGCTTTATTAAACGTAGAAGTAAGTAATACAACAATAGACAATGAAGTTATTCGAAACTAATTAACAAATAGTAATTAGAAAATTAGGCTGGTATTTTTGACGTATTAACATCTTTCCTCTCGGTTGCTTACGCACTAAAATATCAATCCCTATGTTAATCCTATGGTGCCATTTTTTTAAAGATATGGGGTTGATTTTTAGGGGATCGATAGTACGACCTGTATGGTTAGAAAGTACAAGGACTCGATCCCCCAGATGTCTCCTCTCCCCCTGTATAGCATTTTGCCAATGCAAATCTTGACTAGTTCATTTCATTATTTCACAGGGATTTGATACAATCACTTACTTTCATCAGGGAAATGACCTTGAAGAGACGTTATTTTAACATCTCCCGTCAGTTTATCATCTCCCTTAAGAATTTCATGAAATTCCTAATTTCACCATTTCCCTGCGACATATATGGCAATATGGCTATTTGGGAAGGACCTTGTAATTTTGAGCCTCGGTCAAGTGATAAGGATGACACCAGAATATTAGCTTCACCTCCAAACTACCTCACCATGTCAACGCTGGGGAGATTTAACATGCATCCATCTTCTACACGGTGAGTCTTAGTGGGAACAGGAATGGTATTCCCCACACAAAGCTCCACGGCGGAAGTTTGAAGATTGGGTTTTCAGATCCCACACAGATGTTGTCGTCACTTGAGCATTATTCAGGTCCATCACCAGCAACCCATGTGTTGCTTCGTTAAGAAAATATCAAGTAATCAAGCAATCAATTTATCTATCTTTCTCTCGTTCTTTGGAATCCAATTTCTTTCTCCGTTGACTTTGTAGGTTATGCAACTTTTTCAGTATTTTATTTTATTATACTATATATGTATGAAGTCCAGCAGCTGAGTGGTTAGTGCTTCACTCTTCCACATCACAGGTCCGAGGTTCAAACCCCGGACTGTGGGTAACGTTGACTAAGCCTTTGATACCTTCAGTAGGTTGATAAATGAGTACCAAGCTTGCTTGGGAACTTAACACTGGGGGTTTCACGTCAGACTGACCACCTGACCGGAACAAATGCTCATGCACCTCAGGATCCGTCACGTATACTGATTTAAGCACAGTAGCGAATTTCAATTGCTATTCGAGCGAAGTCAATTGAAAACAATCACCAAAAGACATATCTGTAAAATGGAACATCGAAGTCGAATGAAGACACAAATGAGCTCTGTGAAAGGCGTAACATCAATCTATTTAATGAAATCTTAACAAAGAGCAAACGATAAGGACGTAAGAATAAAGTAATGTTCACTAGAAATCAACAGCTGCATTGAAACAAGCATTCTTTACTCGGGATAGATATCTGTTATATACAATTAATAACAATAGTAGAAATGTTTGGCAATTTTTTAGCCAAAATAATATGTAGGGTTTACTTCTTGTCATGGTTCAGATTTTCAATTAAAAAGCAGATTACTGATGAAATTAATAAAAATTAAATGCTATATTATAGCAATCTGCTTAGAATAAAAAAGAACTACTTAATGTTAAGACAGTCTAGTTTGTGAATAATGTTATTTCGCTTTAAATTTTCGTTAACCTTTGTTTTTCTTTTAAACCATTATTTAATCATTTCTAACAAAATATTCGTTTCTTACGATACTTTGTTTCAATTTCTTACTCGAGATGGATTGATTTAGTCTTCCCAAAGCAACAAGAGGGTTACTGATGATGGACCTCCAAATTTCGAGCCCTGCTCAAGTGAAAAAATGGCTTTCGAGCAGGCAAATTTCCACACTACGTAAAGGAAAGGCCTCGGGAAATTGAATATGTATTAGCTCCACTGATCTCCGGGAACATCAATGCGTCACAACAAGTATATAATCAGTACCATATAAAACAAATAGACGACAAATTTTTATAGATTTTTATACCTAAACTACCGTAAAATCTGGAGTATAACGCGCACGTATACTTTCAAACTGAATTTTTTTAATATTTAGGTATATTCACCGTATTACGCGCACCCCCTTTTTAACAAAGAAATCTGAAATGTTAGTATACATTGCTCTTATGAGTTTTCAACTCATTTCTCTAATGTATTATCAGAGACTTTTGAAAAAATAGTGTACTTGTAGAACTACAACTCTTTTATTTCTCATAAGGCAAGTCTCGTTTCTTTAAAACAAACAGTATTTCCATACATATAAAAGTCAATTTTTTTTATGCTCATCTCTTTTGTTATTTTTAAAGCTGTCGTTTTTATAAATACCCAACGTATAACGCGCGCATCCTTAAGTTCCGATCTTTTTATGCTCATCTCTTTGTTATTTTAAAGCTGTCGTTTTTATACTCAACGTATAACGCGCATCCTGTTCCGATCTTTTTATGCTCATCTCTTTTGTTATTTTTAAAGCTGTCGTTTTATACCCAACGTATAACGCGCATCCTTAAGTTCCGATCTTTTTATGCTCATCTCTTTGTTATTTTAAAGCTGTCGTTTTTATACCCAACGTGTATAACGCGCATCCTGTTCCGATCTTTTTTATGCTCATCTCTTTTGTTATTTTAAAAGCTGTCGTTTTTATACCCAACGTATAACGCGCATCCTTAAGTTCCGATCTTTTTATGCGTCCTCATTCTTTGTTATTTTTAAGCTGTCGTTTTTTATACCCAACGTATAACGCGCATCCTTAAGTTCCGATCTTTTTTTATGCTCATCTCTTTTGTTATTTTTAAAGCTGTCGTTTTTATACCCAACGTATAACGCGCATCCTTAAGTTCCGATCTTATTTTTTGTGTTCAAAGTATGCGTCCGGATTTTATGGTAAATGAAAACCTGTGTGCAACAATAAATTAACGTAAGACAGAAATGCGAGCATAGTATATATCTATAGAATTCAGTAATTTTATAAATGAGTATTGTCTACCGCAAAGAAATTATATCCGTAAAGAAATTTAGTATTCATCTGGAAGAACAATTAATTACAGAATTACATTAATTTTCGGAATATTCCTCTGTCATAAACTACGGCTGATACGACAAACTTTCTAAATCACACCCACCATATCTTGAGTTAAGATCCACTTCATCCCAATGGAATGTTAAATAGAAACTGTCAAGCACTGGTATTTTGGAATAGAAACAGGACTATATATTTTTCCTGACAATGTTTTATTATCATTTCAGGGAAATCAATTCTTTCCTTTCCAACTCATTCTGAAATAGCTATTAAGTAAACAAGCTTTAAATGAAAAAGCGTTATTGTAACATTCTTTTGAACTTGGAATCAATAAGCATTACGAAAAACAAAGTTCAATAACTTATATTGATAAAAAAGTATTCAATCAACGTTCATGAAATTTAGATTTTTTTTTTAAAAGAAAAACACTTTTTCTGAAAAATTCGATTTACAAGCTGATTGGGAGAAGTTCTTGAATGAGGCGATTTTTTTCTCTTCACACACTCAGTTTGAAAGAATTTTAATGATGACAGTTGAGAGATATTGTTGAACAATAGAGTCGTCTTACAAACATACACTGCTTGTTCTGAAGAGGATGAAGAAAAATCTGTTCCACCGTGCTTTTGTTTGACCCAATTTTCGAAAAAGAATTGTTCTGAACTCAATATATTTTTCTCTTTGCAAAGTAAACTCCACGTGTTTTACTTTGAGAGCTTTTTGACTGCATTCAGAGATTGTTTCCTTTTCCGCGGATGATTCCCCATAATTTTGATCTATTACTACTTTGCTTTTTTCTGATACAAGAAAAAAAAGATTTTTTAAGTCATTTAATATTTATTGGAGAGTTTTATTATCCATCGGCAAGGTTTACTAGCTTATCGATGCAAAAATAATACCAATCCAGATTCCATTTACCCAAGGGGATATATTTCGAGCTGCACGATTGACAAAAATAAAGCTATACAAATTTTTTCGTAAAATGGATCATTTTGCTTTTCATATGTTTAATTTTTTAAATAAAATATAAAAGGTTAAATACATTCCTTTTACCATTGTATGTGATAAAATATCTCCAGATAAGATATAGATAAACGGTATAAGATATGACAGTTAAATTTTATAGTTAATTATTCTCAGTCTTTCAAAAAGAGAGAGATATATTGAATAAAATTTAGCTTCTATTTCTTTAACCATAGTCATAACATAAAAAATGTATTTCATCTGATTTGTAATTCATATCTTCATTGTACATTAAACTACAAAACAATGCTCCTTTTTTTCTTTTCTAAAATTTCTGAAATAGAATGTTCCTACTGGAAAGAGCAATTGAATTTTTAGATAATTTCTACAATAAAACTCATTTATTATAGAAATAATCAGTTATTGTTAGTTATTTTTTCCGATCATGGAATTGCAGTGCTTTGATGTACACTATTGAATAGACAAATTGCTTCAATTTTCTCATTATGTAATTTACATTTAAAAGAATTTCTTAACAGATAGTTAATACATGATATTTTTTCTCTCCTTTCACGACAGTATAATGATTTTTTTTAAGATTTTTTTAGATGAATTTGAAAAGTTTTTAATAGGTCTAATGTGCCTGTCAAAAGATTTAACTCTACTTTTAAATTACTATGTACTTTTTAAAATCATTGGATCATTATTATTCTTTATAATAAACGTATGAAGATCAAAAGAAATCTTATGAAATAACCCATAAAAAAAGAGTCACGGAAGATTGAGCAATAAAAGAAATACTAAATCAAGTATTCTTAAAAGAATCTATTGCTTAGATACGACACATTTTTAATTATTCATTTTCTTTAAAGTGAGATATTACAGTATGGGGAATATTGTTCTAAAAATAAGCTTTTGAAGTGCATCTTAAACTACATTGATTCTTAGGCGATATTATATATGATTCTAGAAAGATCTCAATAGAATACATGAAAAAATAAACACAGCTGGAAAAAGTGAAATTTTTTCATATTAATTTTAAAACGCTGGAGTAAATGCTTCGTGAGTTTCAGACCTAATATTTCTTAATTCAAAAATGTAAAAAGTCACCCCTAATTGAATTCCAAAAAATTAATCAACTTCAAGGTAAGTAATATTCTTTCATTAAAAAACTATAAAAACTATCTACACTATTAAAATTCATAGGTAAACAAGTGTATCTATTTTTGTTTGTATGTACATCTATTTTCTCACGAACTGCACAACGCAGAAACTCTCAAAAGGTACCAAAAGATAGAAAATGATTTGAGGAATCCGTTTTTACCAATTATATTCAGATATTGCAATAGTTTAAAAAAATTTAATTAAAATCCTTAAAAAGAAAAATTGGTTTACACCTGTTGGGTTTTATTCTGTCGATCGTTATTACTATTTCAGAGGAGTGAAGTTCCGACTTTCCCCACGTTTTTAAAAAACCCATCCAATTCTGACTATCTACCTCAAACAAAAAATAATAACAGAAACAGAAAGATCATTTTTTTTTCGCCAAGATAAGGTATAATTTTTTTTTTTTACAAAATAATGATATTTTTCTATTTTTTACGATTTTTTCTAAAATGAGTCAAAATCGATACGTTTTTATGAAAATGATTTCTAAATTGTTCCGTTTGAATTTTCTTTCGCGTTTATGAAATGTGATATTCTACTCTTAAAAAGTTCATGCTTTTCTCTTTTAGAATCAATCATTTAAAAAAAAAGATGTCAAAAACTTTTTTTTTTACATTTTTCAAAAAATACTCGACATTTTAATTAAATATTTAATAAATTCGTTATTTATCAAAAATAATCACACAAAACTTTTTTTCGGTGTGTAGAACAATAGTATCCGTAATATGTAGAAAGATTGAAAAAATTGCTTAAAAATTACGGTTTTTTAAAAAAAAAATTTTGTTCTTCGTTTTTTACCCTCTTTGAGAGTTAATCACGCACACACAATGAAGTATTTTTTTTCATGTTTTGTTTAAAAATTACCGTAGTTTGCAGTTGATATGTGAAGTTTGAACTCTTTAACTTAAATTGAAGCCCTCGAAAAAAAAAAATTAAAACTTTAACAAAGAATGCAATTTTACAATAGCCAAAGGTTTGGCTGCAAAAACCTGTTGGGCGCCAAATGACTATCTTTCCCCCTGTGCACTTCACGTTTGATGAAAGGTTACACTAGAAAAGAGGATGCCTATAAATAATGAAAATCACCAGATTTGGGGATTGAAAAATTTATTTTTGTTTCATTTTCTATACATGTCTTAGTTCAAAAAATTCATTTTAAACATCCTTTTATAAAACAAAAATTTCTTTAATATTTGTAAAAAACATAATCGCTTTTACTCCGTTATCATCATTTTAAACAAGTTTATTTGCAATACATTTAAATGTATTGCTTTAAATTAATATTTTTTTAAAATAAAGCAGTATATTGTTTTGTGTAAATCCTTACTCCAAATTTTTCAATCGCTAAGTATAGATGACAATGATGAATAAACCATCTGAACTAAAAGAGTTTTTACTTTGCACTTTTAAAATCAGTGATTTAAAAAATTAAATACCAAAATTTTTTTTTATTTTTTTTTTCATAAAATGCTCACAATTGAATATCTCTTCCTTTTATTTAAATATCTTTTCACGCTTCTACCGTGAACTTCGTGGCCCATTTGGCATAACGCTTGATTTCTATCAATTTTACTCGGGTTCAAAGCAACATCATCGCTTAATTTTTCTGATTTTTTTAAAATATACTCAAAATTTTATTCGCACATTTAATATCTTCACCAGTAATTTTTTAATTGGAGAGATACGGTATTTTTTTTTACAAAACAATGATATTTTGCATATTTTATGATTTTTTCTAAAATGAATCAATATCGCTGCGTTTAAATGAAAATGATTTCTAAAAGACTCATACTTTGATCTTTTAGAGTTAGTGATTTAAAAAATAAAATGCCGAAAATCTTTTTTTACGAATTTTTAGAAAATACTCAAATGTTAAATGTTTAATAACTTCTTATCAAAATCAAACTTTTAATAACTTCTTCATTTATAAAAATAACCGCTTGAAACTTTTCCCCCGTGTATCGAACATTCTAAAAAATGCTCACAATTTTAGTTTAACATTTAATATAGTTGTGAAATTTTGTAATTATAAAAATTTATAGTTCTTTGCCTTTTTTCAACATACAACTATTTTTAAAAAGGTACATTTTCGTTTCCGGGGGCTAAAAAGTTGCAAAGTGAGTAAGTACATATTAAAGTCACAGTATTCACCTACTCCATAGCTTTTGGAGACGGACTTTGAAATTTTGAACCATGGTCAAGTGACGAGGATGAGACTTGAGTTTACACCCATCTCTCCTAACTACCATACCACACCAAAGCTAGGATGTTTAAGCTATGGACAGATTCTACGTGCATCACTCCTCTTAACAGCGGATCTTCAGCGGTAGCCAAGATTTTAAAAGGGCAATAATAATTAACTGTTGGAAATTACCACGAGAATTTTTTGTAATGATGTTAATATAAAAATCACACATACACCAGGAAAGGCTAATAGCCAGAGGGGAAAGGGAATTTCCATGACAATATGTTATGCATTCCAAATTGCTCGTGGCAACGCCGAGGGGAAAGAAACCTGTCTGACAAAGAAAAGAAGTGAAAAAATTTCGAAACAGGGAATTTTAAGTTATACACTTGGTAAAAGCCCGAGCAACGCCAGGCTAAGGGGAGGGGAAACAAAGTAATTTTGAAAAAAACTATTGGAAGTGCTGATTTTGTGAAGGGAAGGGAAAATTTATAAAAGTAGAGAAAGCCCGAGCAACGTCAAGCCATGTAGCTAGGGAATGATAGTAAATTTCAAAAACATAGAATTTGTATATTTAGAATTGGTTAAGAAAGAAAGAAATTTCACACTGAATTTCATTATCATTTTCTATTACTGTCATAAAAGGAACTAATCAGTTTCATGAGTAGGTTTCATTACGAGCTTAGAACATAAAAAAGCAGCAATGTCAATAGAAATTCAAAGAAAAACGTTTCCCATTGGATGTAACTATTGTTAAAATAAGCTACAACTCGGAACATATTAGCATTTCATTTTGAAAGATACGAATATTGAATTGAATTAAAAAAATACACTTTGAAATATGTTGATTAATAAATTAATTGGATGTAACGGATGGCAAGTATTTTTTCTCTCTATCTTTTATGAGTTATTTCATTGAGTGTTTTCGAGAACTAATCCATACATTGCATTTGAAATATATGTTAAAAATATAAAAATTGCACATGCACACAAATATATATTGACACTAAATTTTACGTTAACTATCGCATAATAATATTCTCTCTTGTACTCCTAGTATAAAAGGAAATTTATTAACACTTAAAGATTGAAGCATAAATCTCATTATTAATTTAAAACTTAATTATTTTAGTAAAATATTAAATTAACAATTAAATATCACAATTTACACATAGAAATATAAATTATATATATATATATAAAATATTTATATTTAAAATATTACATTGTTTTAAGTATTTAATATTTATTATAATTTCACCCATTATATATATACTAAATATTTCTTAATTTGTAAAAATCATGTGAATTTTAATTTATCTATTCTATTACGTGTTCGTTTACAAAAACCTTATAAAATAAAAATCAACGCTCCAAAATTCCCTTTTTTATAATATTGTTTCTTATGTTTTCCAGTTGTATCAATGAATTAAGAAATTATAAAATCTTACTTTCTTAAAGATAAATCAAAATAACGAGTTTGAAATCACATGAGCGGTAGAAAGTATAACAATTGAATTTTACTTTTGCAATCTTAAGTTCTGCATTTTATCATTTTTTATACATTAACAAATAAATTCTTTTCAATAACATACAACAGTAAAAAAGTTACAGAAATTGTGCAATGCTGAACAAACGGCAAGATAAGAAAGAACTTATGATATTCTGTTATTTTCATCACAATATTTAGCTCACTTTCTGTGCTAAAATGTGTTCGTTTTCATTGCAAATTTTTACAGAAATTCTGTATCCATGTCTTTAATCAAAAAAATTACTCTTAATTGTTTATAGTATGTAATCATTAAAATAAATATTGAATTGTTAAATTTTAGTATGTTTATAAATGATAAATAAATATAGAATGATAAAAATAAATGATTATAGCAATTTTTAGAACCTACGAGTGTATGGTTGCAAGCAGTCAAAGTAATTTATAGAATTAACCTAAAACAAGCACTTTATATATATATAATGTTTAGTGAATGGAAAGGCTCTATCGGAAACATGGCCATCAAAGCAATCCGCAAGAAAAAGAGCGAGATAGATTGATCCCGGGATTATAATTCAGCTGTTGCAGGAACTGATTCGGCTTTCATAGAAGTCTTTGAGGGAAAATGCACTTACAGGAGAAGTCAAATGCTTGGCCATCAAGCCATTCATAACGGTTCTCGTAGTGCAAGTCGTTGGCTCCAATCCAAAAAGCATTGCTTCTCTTGTAAATGGGGCTGGAAGAATACAATTGAAGAGCAGGCAATAAATAAGTAGAACTAGAACAGATGCACTGATTGATTAAAAACACAGTATTAATCATTGTTAGAAATAACAATATATACATTGCAATACAGTTTTATTAGTCAAGTAGAAACTATTTTCAGATGACTCAGATTTAAATAAAAATATCAGAACATCTTTAAAAAAAATCAAATGATAGAAATATTTATTTTGAAAAACTACGAAATCAATAATGGATTTCATTTTTTAATTTATATTTTTAAATTTCTGCTCGATAAAAATTGAAATGGTTCGAGTAACTAATAATACCCAATGAGTTTCAAATGAACTGAACTATGCTAACAGAAAGACGTGAAACTAATCACGAACAACCTTCGTTAATTTGAGGATAATTAATCTATCGTCAAATTATTTAAAAGCCAACTGTAATCAAAACGCTAATTTATAAATAAATGCCTTTTGTTTCAATATATTGCTTAATCGAAGTGATAATCCTCAGTTTCATTAAGAGGCTTTTTTAACTGAATTCAATAAAAACGTATCTAATAAAAATGGAATAATATTGCCGTAAACTTTAAATAGTTTTCTACTCCTTTTTGTTAGCTGATGTTACATTCAAAGTTTATTTTTTTCAAAATTTCAGCCCTTGATGACACAAAATAACATGTGTTCCTCTCAAGATTTCCTTCAGATAACTTCTGAGTAAGTCTCGTGCTGGAACAATTGGCTAGAAAAGAGTAAAAAAAATAAAAGGAACTTCTAGGGCAGAGAAGATATAACTAAGGAGGATAACTATGGAGCTACTATTAAACCTACATTCTATAAAAAACCACTTGAGGTTTGGAAATTATGAAATAAATAAAAGTTCGAATTATATACTTTGAACGCATGAAATAACATAAAACATATTTATTATTTATATAATGAGGTTTCAATAATTTTAAGTAATTCAATAAATGTTTAAGCTAACAAAATTGTTTGAAATAAATTAAAGATACACTTCTAACAAAATTTATAAGACCACTTGTTTAAAACAAAAAGCACTAATATCATATTTGCCCTCCATTTTTTTATCATAATTTCAGATGTTCTATTTTTCAAAGAAATGACTGGCTATTAAGTTCAATTTTAGAAATATTGCAATCCTTTTAAAATGGCAGCTTTCCCATCATTGGTAAATGAAAATTATTTATTTTATATATATATATATATATATATAACATATATCTTTCTATAGTTAAAAGTTTTAGGGATTCAACCAAAAATTTTGATTTCGTTGTAATTTTTTTTCTTTTTTTTTAATCATTTCTAATTGGATTACAAGGAGTATTAATCTATGAAAAATCTATTTAGCACCATCTAATAAAGTCGCAAACAGTATAAGATGATTACATGGGGTAAAAAAAAAATTTTCAACATGATCAATTTCTGAACACGGACCCATTTTAATGAAATTCGATATACATAAGATCTCAAAAAAGATAACCCTTTCTTCAAAGACGCACATGATCGTGGGTAACTCTCGCTGGAGTTAGAAGGTATGAAACAACGGTTGCAGACTAAACAAAAGAAATGGGTAATAGGGTATATGATCCCCTCTTACAGCTATACAGGCCTCGCAGCGTTATGTTATACTTGAAATAAGATAGTTTATCAGTTCTTTTTGGGCAATTTGGGCCACTCGTTAAACAACGGTTTTTTTCCGGTTGGTTCTGGAAGGGGGCGGTTAAATTACCCCCTTGACGTCCCAGACTCTCTTTGGGGGTTGGGAAACTGGGTCTGGCTGGGCCAAACCCCGGGGCATATCCTCACCTCAGAAAAAGTCGATCAGAACAGCTCTAAGGCCTCGCGTTTTTGTCCTTAAAAAGAACTCCCCTGGCACATGCACCCCCGGTGAACATGGACTCAAACTTTCCCTTACCTCACACCCGTCCGGCCTCTTTTTGGTATGGAGGTGTTTGGGTTCCCAAAATGTCCTGTCCCCTCATTAAACCCTTCCCAGATAATTGTCGATTTCGTGGACATTGGGAAGGTAGCGGGTCCTGTTTCTCTCCATATGAACGTGCAGCGATGATCAATGTTTAGGCTGAAACGGGACTCATCGGTGAACAGAACGATCGTCCATTGATCTATACTCCAATCTCTATGCTATCTGCACCATGATAAATGGACTATCCTGTTCGTAGACATGAGTGGGACGCAACCAGCAGGTCTTCTGGCAAAAAACCCTCTCTCATGTAGTCTTTTTAAAACAGACTCTTGATACACGGATTCTTGTGTCTGCATACAAGTAATGAGAGAGCTCAAAAGCTGTAACCCTTCTGTTACGCCTCGCTATAATCGACAAATGGCTATCTTCTCTGTCTGTCGTGGCACTTGGACGATCTTGCCCAGGTCTTCTCTCGATGGATGCAGTATCTTGGAACTATTTCTTTAAGTTACACACGACGCTGGGCGTTAAATTGAACTCTCTACAAATATGGAATTGACATTGGCCTGCTTCTAGCCTCCCCACAATTCGCCACTTCATCCCATCATCTAAACACTGTTGGTTACTTATTTTTACTGTTAAAATTTGATTTGAACCGATTGCTTCAAAATAACTCAAACTCAGTGGTGCAACGGTCCATGAGGGCCATGTTCTACTGTGCTCATCCCAGGATAAGTGACCATAGGACGCTGAGGTACATGAGAAGATGTCCCGATCAGATGGTCAGTCTGAAACAAGACCCCAGTGCCTTAGTCCCCAAACAACCCTGGTACTCATTTATCGACTCACTGCAGTAAGCATGAAAGGCTGAGTCGACCTTGCCCAGCCCTGGAATAGAACCTGGACCGGTAGTGTGGCTACCACTCAACCACTAGGCCTTGCTTCAAAATAACACCAAGCAATTCGCCGAGGTGTGCTGGCGAACAAAATACATCTTAAGGTATCCGACTACTTGCGACTTTTTTGAAAAAATGGAAGCAGGGGGATTTTTTCTGATTTTTAGATTTATTAGTATATTTTAAGGAAAAAATCCTAAAATTGAAAGCAGAATTTTTTTAATTATTACTAAAATGGGAAAAAACTGTTAAAAATGTACAAAAAGTTACATAAACGAGGCCCACTCTGTACAAAAATTTTATGGGAAAATTCTCAATTTTTCAATTTTGTGATGTGTTACTTTATTATTCATTTTTGAAATGACCTCCTTCAGGATAAGAGATATTTTAATTTTTATAAAAACTAGAGCGCTTTATCTTAGTGATTATATGAAATTGCTTAAAAAGACAGTGATTATATTCACATAAATGACAGTAAATTTTGAAATAAAACAGTGATTGATAAATCTGAAGCTCAAAACACTTCTACTGTTATACAGATCATACACAAAAATTTTCAGCAAATTATTTTGAAAACTTTTTGAGCAATCACTGTCCCCTCTTGAACTTTTCGCAAAAATCACATTTCGAGAAAAACGTATTTTAAAGTTTGACATCTTGTGTAAAGTTATGGCATCTGCTTTTACTAAAACACTTGTAATTTTTATTCTAGTGAATGGAAAATAAAAAACTTGGTATTTTTATTAATCTTATACAATGGCCTATAAAATAAAATCACAAGCAAAATTTGTCAATTTTTGGAAAAAATCATGACTTTAGGGTAGTCGGTATCTTAACTTACACGCGTTTATAAAGTCTGTTTTTCTGCTGGCTCCGCCTACACACACGTGCACGATTACGTATTGGCCACACATTTGCATTTTTATCCCATTTCAGTCATTGAGTTGATACTCGAAAACACTATCAAACCATTAGTTCTGAGGTAATCTATTCATGAAATACTAATAAGGGTACGTTTTATAATAATTCTGATATGATGCATAATACGCTAATTTTCTAAGGTAGCCTTATAATTTGTCAACACATGTTTTTGAAAATTTTTATAAAAAAATTAGTAGATTTAGAAAATATTTATTTTATAATATATATATTTTTTAAAGTTGCAATTAGTATCGACAATATTTCACGATCTATTTTAAAAACATAAGCCTAAAAATTTGATATTATGTCTTCTTCAAAAATGGACCAACTCATAAATAACCAACTCACCAACTCTTCTTAAGGGGATGGTTGACCATTAACACTAATTTCTTAAACTGTTAGCTTAATTAGCTGACAAAGGAATCAATATACTACATGATTAATATATTTTACAATTTAAATATATTTAAGAAAAACTATTATAAGCTGATTTTCTTAAAACTATTTTTAAAATGCTCCTTGTGCATTGGTTTTTAATATAATTTTTGTTTCATATATAGATGATCTACAACCTACTATATATGTGCATGGATTTTAAATTCAGAATAAAATTTGATGAAAAAAGATAAATTTTCTATACTGTATGAAATATTTCACTTATTACACATTCAAGGTATTCAAAATAGCACAAAATATGATCCGTTAATTTTTTTTAGAAAATGAAAGCACAGGTTTGTCAATTATATCATCTTGCATAAGTTCTTAAAATTTCAAAGAGATATGACGTTATTTGAAACGCAAGAAGCATTTTACATAACAATGAAAAGGAAAAATTTACGAACTAAGAAAAGTGCGTTTCAAACATTTATTTGGGGAAGATAAAAATAAAAAAAAAAAAATCCATGAATTATTAATCAAAATGCAGTCAGAATTATTCTATGAAATATAAGGAATATTATTAGTATAAAAAATCAAAAACTTAATTTTGATCAAAATTTAACTTTGTGAAGGTCCACCATCCCCTTAACGCATTGATTAGGTGCTTCATATCAACATCAGATGCTATATAGCATTATTACAGTATTTCCTGCAGTAGGCTTCAACTCATTCCTGTGATATCATCCTCTATAATCTAATCTTTTATATCTCATATTGACTATTTATATCGAAATCTTAATCAGAAATGCATCCATTTTAGTTCTACACATTTACATAAACATTAAATAAAGGATTAATATAAAAGTAAAGTATCAAGGATTTAATAGGATAAAATATTTTAGATGACACGATATAAAAAAGAGCAAACCTCACAACATAGCAACATAATTAATTGGAAGAGAATACATTGAAAGGTTGAAAATTCGCCTTTATGATACGATATTGAACTTGATAGGACATAACTGATTAATCTAAAGATGAAACTAGAAAACAACTTAGAAGTAGAGCTAAGAAGAAAGCAACTCCATGTCATCATTAAAAGAACAATATGTATAATTAAGAGTCTAATATTAATGTAGAAATGCAAAGCTTGATGATCAAACGATTCAAAGTCATTTTTTCAGGTTAAATAACGCAAAAATTATCGTCTAACAACCTTAGAAAAGATTTGTTTAACTATCCCGTAAGTTAAATTATTTAGCAAACAATTAAAGTGTAAATAACTGAGATGTTTTGATAAACGACACCGAAAATATCCTCAAGAGACAATTTAATCATCAAGAAAAAAAGATAAGAGAAGGGGGATATACTGTTAACAACAAGAAGTTTAAAGTTTTTCTTATTCTTGTTTAACGGAAGGAAGTTGTGTTAAAATTTAAAGGAGAAAAGGTTATACATTAATGAAAAATACAAGTTTTTTTTAATAGTTATCTAATTATTTTCTCTAAGTAAATTTGATTTTTTCTTTAAGTATACAATAGATTAACCCTCCAAGCGGTCTGCACGTAAAATTCCGCCATTCCAGAGATGCTTTTTCTGCCTTCAAGCAAGATTTCCAAAAGCGGCCGAGCCGCTTTCTTAAAAATACGGCTCAACCGCTTTTGAGAGCCCCACCTGAAAGCAAAAAAATATGTGCGGTGCATTTTTGAAGTATCTCCAGAGTGGCAAGACTTTAATTGCAGACCGCTTAGAGGGTTAAAAAAAACAATTTTCATAGTAAAATTAAATAATATCGATCATTTAACCCTGCCGTAAGTTTTCTCATTCTTTAGAGACAATTTAGAGATGTGTTAATAGACTGAACTGTAAAGAAGCTAAAATAAACACAAATAACTTTTTATTGACTACATAACTCATTGAATGCGTAATTTAATTACAAAACTCACCATAAGTATAAAAAATAGCTTAACAAAACTAAAATGAGGACATTGTGTGTATTTTTACTCTCCTTTCATTTTCTAAAAAAAAATATAGGGAGAAATAATACTTTCATCATAATACCTGATTGTATTTGAAAGAAAGCCAAGAGAAACTATTTTTCTAGCAAACATGACATAAAAAAAAATCAGTATTTTGGGAAACATAATAATCTACAACATTTTTGTCAGGATGTTTACCAGACCCCTTTGTTAAAATTTGGAATGACTTTAAACATATTTTGACGAGCAAAAAATGTCATCTGAAAATCAGAACGTTCTTGTTTCATAACAAGATATGTACAATGGTTGAAAGGAATGAATTTATAATTCTACTTCTTACCTAGTGAAAATGACATTATCAAGGAGATGAGCTATTCCTTTGTCCGTGATACTCGCTAAACGACCCCTTTTCATCTGGCATGCTTCATCAGCTTCTTTCCAGCGGAGCCTTTCTCCGAACACTTTGTAGCAGAACTTGTCTCCAGACACCCAACCATAATCACAGCCAACAATACGCAAGGGATCCTGAGGAACAGCTTTGTAAGTTGCGCAGAATCCTTTATGCAGATCATCTGTATTGGAGAATGTTCGAATGTCGAGGGTATTCTGAAACGAATGCAAAGTGTAGGAATCCTTCGGATCGTCGCTCGCATCCAGGCAAAATTCCATCAATTGTACTTCACTTGCAATTGAATAATTGCGAGTAATTACATCGAGGGTATTATTTTGACACAAGGCACCAGTAGCAAGGCCTAAAACATTCAGTTGGAGTTCGATTGAAAATCCTAAAGGCACATAAATGGAGTATACCGTGTTGCAGCCGAAGATGACGTTGGGATAGCCAGTACTGCAGAATCGGCCAAACGGACTGCCCGCGAATGTCCTATTGGAGCAGAAGGGGAGGAATTCGTAGCGCAGCACAACATCTCGGACGCTGCCATCCCAGTAAACTCTTAACAAATTGGATTCTGATATGTAAAATTCTTTTTGTGCATGAGATGTAACATTACAGGATGTCCTGTGGAAAAAAATATTCCATTCAAATTATGTTTAATTTTAAAGAAAAATCCTCACAAAAATAGATTAAATTTTACTTTTTCAGAGATAATGATACAAGTTTTCCTTAATTTAAAACACACAAACTTTCTTTTCTTCTATATTTACAG
>BMAV01003753.1:0-92401 GCA_019973955.1 Trichonephila inaurata madagascariensis | reverse complement strand
TTGGGTTTTTTTTTTTCTCAGTTACTAAAAAAAAAAATGTTCTTGAAAATGACTGTCGATTAAAAGGTTATAGTGCAGTGACATGTATAGAATTGTAAGTTTTCTTGTATTTATGTAATCCTCTCTTTTATTTATCTGTTGATTCTTAATTTTATTCTATTTAAATATTTTCTTACTGTTTAATTTTTTTGTTGTGGGAAAAAAAATTTTTTTATTTTAAAATTCCCCAAAAGTTAAAAAACTATTAAAATTTTTTAAAATTTAACATTAAAATTTTTTGTATTTTAAATCAAATTTCTGGTTGAAATAAAGATTCTTGGAAATATTTTCTGAAGTTTTCCCATTTCTTTTTCTTTTTGAAAAATACTTATTTTACTTGGGTATAAAATTAAAAATAAGAGAATATTTATGATTTATAAGAACTGTTCATGTAAAGTCTTACTTTTTCCCTCTTTTTTTTTTTTAATCATGATGTAATAAGAAGTATATTCATCATTACCTTATCATATAAATAAAATTTAATACATATAGGCTCATTATTTTTAATAGCATAGTTATTTTTCATATAACTTAAGTATTTATTACAAATAGGTTAACTTTTAACAGAATTCTACTTTATGGAAAAATTATGGGCCCAAAATATAATGAATTATTGTTTTATCTACTTAAAAGATCTGGTGCACATATTTTATCTGAAACTCAAAATACTTGCATTGATATACAGTGGAAATTTGGAGAGTGGGGTGTCAACCAAGTGTTGTCCTCATCACTCGACTATGATTTAAAATTATGAGGGGTTATGATCTTCAACTCATAGCTGGGATTGTTTCTGTTGAGTCAAGGATTCAAGTCCTAGTGCCACTTAAGTCCTATCATGCAGAGAGCCTGATGTACACTAAAGTTAAGGCTCTAAGCTCTCATGTTGGCATGGTGTGTGTGTTGGAGAATGGAATGTCAGGTGTCATCTTTGTCACTGGAACGTTGTTCAAAATTATGAAGTTTGTTGTCAGTAACTTTCCTGTTGCTTTAAAGTGTGAATGTTAATAAAGAGTTAGATGGGTATACTTATAAATAGTGATTTACTCAATGTGAAGATGTTAATCATCCTTAAAATACATTCCCCCTTTTTAATTTTTACTTCACACCGTTAGAGAAATTCTAAATGTAATTCTGTCATCTGCATTATATCAATGATATCCTTTAATAAAAATATAAAATAATTTTAATATAATTTGGCATCAGTTTGTAAATCTATATAAATAAAAATTCATGTTTGTCTGAATGTCTCTTATGCTTCCCTAAACCGTTCATCCAATTGAGATGAAACTTTGGGGAATGGTTGGACATATGCCCACAGAAAGGTTTTTGAGTAAGTAAAATTATGTTCTGATAGATGCCCAAGTGGCGTTTGGGGGGATTAAGTGGTTTTATAGATAATTATTTCCATTTTTAAACTATTAGACATGTACAGTCTTGAAATTTAATTAACAAATTTCTTTCATGGAGTAGAGATTTACTACGAAATAGGTTTTATGAAAATCAACCCCAAGGGGTGTTTAACGGGATTAAGGGGAGTTATAGAAAAGTTTTTCCATTTTTAAACTATTAGAAGTGTATGGTCTTAAAATTTAACCAGCTTTTTTTTCATGGAGTAGAGATCCGCTACAAAATGGTTTTGTGAAAATCGACCCCAAGGAGTAATGCGAGGGCTTAATTGGAGTTGAGGATAAATATTCCCGTTTTTGAGCTAGTAGACTTACAGACTTGAAGTTTGGTAGTCATGTTCCTTTCATATCTTACAGTTCCATTATGAAAGTGGTTTTGCGAAAATCGACCCTCAAAGGCGTTATAGATTAATATATTCCCGTTTTTGGACTATTAGATCTACAGACTCAAAATTTGGCAGGCATATTCCTTTCATAGAGTAGTGATCCACTAACAAAAAGGTCTTCAAAAATAGACCCCAAGGGCGTTTTGAGGGGTTAATGGGGCATTAGAAATAAATATTCCTGTTTTTGAACTACAGACCATCTGTCTAGAAATTTGGTAGGCATGTTCCTTTCATGGAGTAAAGATCTGGTAAGAAAGGGTATCTTTTATAGATAAATATTCACATTTTTTAACTATTAGACCTGCAGATTTGAAATTTGGCTGGTATATTCCTTTCAAGGAGTAGAGAACTGCTACAAACAGTAGCGTAACGTACACTCCCACATTGCAGGGGACAACAATTCTAGGGGCCCAAAGCTTGACTGACGCCAAGTACGTATTTGGGTTTGGGGCTCAGAACCTGACTTTGAAGGGGAGCCCTAATATGCTCCATTACTCCACTGGCTACAGAAGAGGCTTTTACGAAAATTAAATCCCACAGGGGTTGCGAGGACTTAAGGGGTGTTATAGATAAAACAGAATTCTGTTTTTGAATTATTAAACCTAGATTTGAAATTTAGCTAGTATGTGTCTTTCAGGGAGTAGAGATCCTCTCAGAGGGTTTTGCAAAAATATACATCCAAGAGAGGTTGTGAGGACATTCTATATATATATAAAAAATCCCTTTTATGCTTAACTAAACCCCTATAAACTTGAAATTTAGAAAACATATAACTTTTACTGAGCAGAGATCTGATAAGAAGGGAGTTTTCAAAAGTCAACCCACATGGGTGTTATAGATAGAAAAAAATCCCTTTTTTCAACTATTAGGACTACAGATTTCAAATTTGGCAAATCTAATTTTTTGTTGAGCAGAGAAATGCTAAAAAAAAATCTTTTTTTTGTTTATTTTGCAATTTACTTAAATTTAACACATAAAAAAAATTCTTTTTCCTTCAATCTCTAGTGTTTTATTTTTCAATTCACCTGTGGAAAGAACAGGTATACAGCTAGTAAATTTAATAAAAATGAAACCTGTTATTACATTAATTTTTTTTTTTGTAGGATAGAACATTTGGAACCAAAATATTTGGAATCTTTATCTTCTAATATTTTTGGATTTATTCGTCCAAAAGTGGCCATTTTTACTACTCCTAACTGTGAATTTAATGTACTTTTTCCTAACTTGAAAGGTTTTCGCCACTGGGATCATAAGTTTGAATGGAGCAGGAAAGAGTTTGAGGAGTGGTAAGTAAATTTAATTATCAATGTTAATATTTTTGGTATAACATGCTGATGCCATGAATGAGAGAGGATTGCATTTTAATCAAATGTAATTAGTTTAGTTAAATTAAAATTTCTTAGTTGACATTTATTTCTCACATATACTTATTATTCCGTAGTTTTTTTTGGTTTCATTTGTAAATATTTATTCTGAATTTTAAAAATGTTAGGGAACTAAATTCTTATAGTAATTTTAATTTATGAAATGAATAATTGTTTTAAACTTCTTGCAGTTACATTTTGGCTGTGTTTTATTATTACCAGAATATGTGATTCATTAATTTTTTTTCTAGTGGTTCCTCAATCTTTTGTAGTTTATTTATATAATTGATAATTTTAAAAAAAATTCATTATTTTTGAAGGCATTATTTAAAAATGTTTAAAACACAAGTCTCCATCTTGTAATCTCATGTTTTTAAATGAAATAAAAATGGCAACTTTTAACTTAATGAATAAATTCACAAACGTTTTATATGAATACAAGTTATTTAAAGACATGTTTATATATCCAAAAATTATTGAAGCAACGCTTTTATGAGTGAAGTTGGGTATTTATAAGTTTTCAATTTATAATTTTCATTTTGGGGCCATGGGTAGCCTAGTGGTTAGAGCATTAGACTCTGGACCGGAAGGCCTGGGTTCGATGCTTGATGTCATGAAATACCCTCCGAGTACGTGCTCGTTAAATCAGTGGTTCCAAAAGGTGTGTGGGTAGTTGCAACAGAAACCACAGGTTCAGGGGGCTGGAGAATATTTCCCTTCCCTCCAGTTCCAAGCCTAAATTGTGGAGGTGGTGTCGCTGTCTATCATAAAGAAGTCCAACCTCTGTCAACTTTCATTCCTTCCTTACGGGAAGGAAACAACAACATTAAAGAGATTCAATATTTAGTATCATGAACTAGATGTATAATAAAATAAATAATTTTAAGATTTAAAAATATAAGCTTATCACAAATTTCAATTCAATGATTTTTAGTACAAAATATTAATGATCTTGTAGTTAATTTTTTATGACATAATTTTAAGTTATTAAAGACATACTTTAATTAATTTTATTTAGTTTTTTGTTCTACCATTATTTTTATCATTCTAACTTATATTTTAGGTGTAGCAATATTTTGGAAAAATTTCCAGAGTATACAATGAAAATCAAAGGAGTTGGAGATCCACCTCCTGAATCTGCTCATGTTGGATCTTTGTCTCAACTAGCTATTTTTTCATTAAAACTGTCAGCCCCCAAATTTTATGAAACCAATTTAAACCTATCAAAAAAGCCATATATTCTGGTGAGTTCACTGTGGAACATTTTGATATTTGTATTGATTATGATAAAAATAAGTTTATATTTCACTAAATAGACATTGATTAGCTACATTAATTACATATTGTTGCAATCTTTACTCAGTACTCTAAAATTGCTTTGAAAACAATAACTTTCTAGAAATATAAATTCTTAAGAGATAGTTTTAAAAGGAGTATATAACTATTGTACTATTTCCAATTTTCTTCCAAACAAAAACTTTTCTGATTTTTAAGTTAAATGAATTTATATAAATAAATATTAGTATGTGTAGTCATCTAATGAATAAGTTTAAACGTGTGTGAAAAGAAAAACTTTTTAAAAGAGATTTAAATTATTTATTATTAAAACATTATACTATGCATTAAATTTTTAAACATAAAATAATTGATTGGAATAGTACTAGTCTATCCATGGATTAAAAAAAATAGTTTTTTCAATTCCTACTATTACTTCGATCTCTCCCTATACATATATATATATCTTGTTCAAATTTTCAATTGTTTATAAAATACTTTCTACTCATCCATTCAAGTTCAAATACATTTTTTTAAACTTGTAGTGGATGACACTTGATGTTAATACAGTTTTCTCAAATCTTAATTCATTAATTAAATTAAAAAAATGAATAAATAGTAACAAACGAAAATAATAGTTCAACAGCATATATAGGAAGGAAAATCGTTTGTTGTGTCCCTGTAGCGAAATGGACTTCTAATCCAGAGGTTGTGGTATCGAATCCCACTTGGGATGGCCTAATTTCTGAGAATGTTATTTCTTTTTTACTATTCTATTTTATTAGAATAATTAAATTTAATAAATGAATAAATAGTAACAAACAAAATAAAATAGTCCCAACACCACATTTAGAAAGGAAAATTGCAAGGAAATTCGCTTTCTATTTTGTCACTTCATATTGTGATTCTGTCATATGTATGTACATATTTATATTAATTGTAACTAAAATAAAATTTTTCTTTGTTGACCTAAGTAGGAGTTGACTTATTTTTTTTTTAAATTAATGAGGTATAAAAATATTATATATTATATTTTATATCTTTTTGCATTAATTGGCATCTAAAATTAATTAAAGTTTTCATTAATTTAAATAAGCAGAAGACAAAATTGAATTCAAAATGGTTAGTAGTTATCTGTACAATGTGTATAATCTTTTCAATGGTAACTTTTTACTTCTCTCTTAAGTAAATTATTTGCAATTATAAAAATCCAAGAAAAAAATATTCTGATTGTTTTTTTGAGATTTTATATATGAATAAATATACTACACCTACTTACACATCAATGTTGTAATTAATATTTTAAGGGAGCATGGTACAATTTACACAAAATTTTATGAAAAGCTAACCATTCAATTTTTTAAGGAAAAAAAAATTATGAAGCAATTTTTAAATGCTGCTACTATTACAAAAATTGACGTACACACATAAACTTGATTATAAGCATGCCAAACTATGTATAACAAAAGTTGGTATGGATTTTGTTATAACGTGATTGGTATTCCTACAATGCTTCTTTTTATGAATGCTTATTCTAAATTCAATTATTTGTTTTTTAAGAAAATAAGTATTGCTTTGATTCAAAAATACATACCAACTTTTGTGTTATATAGTATCAGCAGTGGAAAAAATATTAAAGCATTTTAAATGAAGATAAATTACTTGCTTTTTCTTTCTGAGGTAAGTCAGTTTAAAGTTTTGATTCGCCATTGGGATGCGAATAAAAACAAATGTAAAAGTTATCATAAATGTGTTTTTAAACTTAAGAGTTTTCAAATTTTGTGAAATTATAGAAAAGTATATAAGGGATAATTTAGACTAAAAAAATTAAATTTGATTTTTTGACCCATTTTTGTTAATTTAATTTTACTGTTAAAGCTTAAATATCTATGTATATAATTTATTAAATCAATTTTGTAAGTTTAAGGATGAAGTTGCTTGGATAATTTATTAGTCAAGCACAGAAGGCTTTTTGTATGCCATTCATCTCTTTGAAACTGTTTTAATATTGATGTAAAATAATTTTGTGAAAAGTTTGGTCATACACGAAATTTAATCGACGTAATTATTCTTTCATAAATAACATTTAATGCTAATTCATATAAACCTAGAGATTTGTATTTTAAAAATACTGTCTAAGTTCTACTGTTTTAAGAGATTGTTTTTCAGAATTATAAATAAAATTTTATTTTTCTTGCAGACTGAGGAACACAGTTATCCGGGCCGTTCACAAACTGAACCTGAAGTGACTTAAAATTTGGGAACAATTTTACAAACTTTTTTTGTAATTTTATATGTAAAAAAGCTTATTTACATATTTATTCTGTATAAATGATTTTTTTTTGTAAATAAATGCATTCAAACCATATCTTCTGTTTGATATTTTTAGTTGAACATGTTGAAAGAAGAAAATGAAATCCTCCTGTTTGTTAATTAATTGAACAGCAAATCACCTAATAGCATTGAAGTGATAATGATAAGCATAGAATTTGAAAATCTTATAATTTTGAAGAATATAACGAATACCCATTTATTATAATTTTGTTTATCTAGATTCTACTGATGAATATTTTTTAATGACCCGTAATTATTCAAAATTATTAACATAACTGAAAGTATTGGGAATTTTCTCTCTCTGAAGATTGTTTCTTAAAACCATTAAATTTGTATGTAATAGATTACAATCTTGTGAGCTACAATTGCTGAAGTTAGTTTAATTCATGATGGAACTATAAAAACTCATAATGGTGTATATATATATATATTTTGATTATGCATTGAAAAATTGCTCCGGAATTTATTCTTTACTGAGAATATCTTACTCCACATATTTAATGATTAAACCAGAGGTTCCCAAACTTTTTTGCCTCATAGACCCCTTGACAGGTTTTTCAGTTTGGGGTAGACCCCTACTTACCTAATATTAAATTTCTGCAAATTCATCAACTTAAATATGTTTTTGACAATAGGTATAGAGTTACTTACTTTAAAAGATTAAAATTTGTAAGTGTAGTGAAGTATATGTTTAAAACTTAAAAATTTAATTTATTAACATATGATTTCTTAATTATTGCAGTAAAAATAACTGAACAACAAACACTGGGGATACAATAACAAATTTTCAACAATTTAGCATCAATCTTTTCAGATTTAACCCTAAATTTCTCCTCAGTTAATAGTATCTAGTCTTTTTTTTTGGAGATTGGCAAGCGCACTGAAACTCCTTCTCAACTGGAAAAATAATTAAAAACTTTCTCAAGATATTCCATAATATGGAATAAATAACAGGTATATCTTTTTAAAGCCAAAATTGCTGACATCTGTTTCTAAACTTTACTTTAAGATTTTCGTTAATGCCTATTCCTAGTACCTAATTCTTGTAATGTGACCATATTAATTCATTGCCTATTGTGGTATTACGATAATCAAAACATTCTCAAATCTAGTTTCAAAATCTACAAAAAAAAAAAAAGCTTTTCAATGTTGAATGTAGGTTAAAACGTCTTTTACCTGGCAGATTGTCTGTGGTAATTGAGAAACTGGGAAAATTTGCGATGTGCAGAATTATACTCCTTTGGCACACAAGAAAGGCTGAAATGTGGTCCTTGTTTTCATAAAATTTATGCTGTCACCTTGTAACTGCAAATTAACCTCATTAAATTTAGTAAATAAATCTGTTAAATAGGTAAGTCGGTTTCCACTTGATCAAATTTCCTTTTAAATTAAAGCCCCGATCTGGTTTAATAAGAGCTACTATCGTAGACCCCCATTTACACCTCATAGACCCCCAAATTATTTTTCACTGACATGGACACCTTGAAGGTCATCATAGACCCCTGGGGGTCTATATAGACCACTTTGGGAATCACTGAATTAAACCATAACTTTATAAAGATCTTTCAATTTAATTATTTTGAATAAAAACATTTATTTTTTAAAAATAGATCTGTATGAAATAAATATTCAATATCACTGCTTTGGCAGAATGGGTTCAATGTGGTACAGTTCTTTATCTTGACTGGAAAGTGAACATGGAGCTCCAGACATCAAATCTTTACCATCTAAAGATTTGGGGAAAGCTATTACTTCAGTTATAGATTGGCAGCCACACATTATAGCCAGCATTCTATCTATACCTGAAAAATTAAGATTTTTAGTTAATCATATATAGCAAACACCAATTAGCATTTTATGAATAACATGTGTAATGTTACAGATGGAAATTTCTGTTTCTAACATTCTTTGAACAAAATCTCAAATTTATTTAAAGAAATTAAAAACAAAAGAGCTATTGCCTACATACATATTTGAAAAACAATTAAATTAATTAAAACTGATTTTAAAAAGAATCATGTTTGAAACTTCAATTAATACCAAAAAACATTATTTTCTAACTATATCCACAAACAGGATAAATAAAGTATCTTTGGGAATATTTCAACATGAATATATCAAGCAAATTTGATGGTATTTTAAGTGCCTGGAAACTTACATTGACACCTCCTTATTAGAAAATTTAAGCTTAACAGTAACAAAAAAATATGAATTTATTAGTATGAAATTTAGAATCATTTAATAGATGAATTTTAAATTTTCAGACAAAATTTTAAAAAAATCCTTTTTCCAGTACTTAAATATACAATGCATACACAAGGTATTATGCTCTTACAAATAAGACTCACAAAGATAATATATAGCAGGTCATCTGGAATAGTAGTTAGTGACGATTGTTGGGCCTGTTACAACTTCACCATGCCACACCGTGACTTTATGTACTGCAGGTTGGCCATACCTACTATAAAGTATGCCTCGAACGCTCTGGGGAAGGCAATTGCAACTCACTACTCCCCTCCAAAGCGTGAAAACAAAGCTACTGTACAAGTATAGGATTAATTGCCACAGGAACTTATAAATTCCCTTATTTCCAGTTTAAAATCACAGTGCAAGACCTGTATACTTCTGAGAGGGGACCACATCCCCTATTAATTCATTTTTTGTTCTTTTTTGCAACTGCTGTTTCATACCTTTTCGATGAGTGTTACACATAATCATGCATGTGTATTATAGCAAAAGAATGGTTATTTTTTTTTTGTATATATCAACCCTATGTAGAAACCAAATTCCATTAATATTTGTCCAGTAGTTCTAGAGATAATTTACCAAATTTGAAAATTCTCTTAATTTTGAACACCAGTGTTGTTTGGAAAAAGAGAGAAAGAGTTATATATGAATATAAACTATATAAGATAGGAATTAGTTCAGACAAAAGACTCATTTGCCAAGTCTTCCGCAGACTCCTAGGCTGCAAAGGGAAATGATTTGGATCAGCACAAAACAGGTTTATGGGAGAATGCAGACTTGGGCATGCTCTTTTACGAGAACAAATTAAAAATAGGTTATTCTTTTGATCTTCATTTCTGTGCGACAAGTAAAATAAAATCAAAAGCATTTTCTAATAAAATATTTTACATTTTTGTTTTATACATTCACTTACTCAGTATACAGATTTGCAACTACATTATACGTATCAAAATTTCATTAAATAATAACATTTATTCTTTATTTTTCTCTTAGTAAATGTGCTTCCTTTCCCAGTTTTGATATTTAGAGTGTAATAAAATGAATAAATGTATACGCTTTAAAAATATTAATTATATCATCTTTGAATATCAACAAAACCTAGAAAATATCCCATTGAGTCTACAGCACTTTTTTCAAGGACAATGGATACTTACAAGAAGTTATTGGGTTGCATAGGCATGATCTTGAATGAAAAAAATAATTTGTTTAGTAATGGCTGATACATTTTTCACTTTCCCTCTGAATGAATGTATACAATAAATCAACAGTATTAGTTACATTTGTTATATCAAATAACAATTTTATTTTGTAGTTGCATATCAAGAAAAAACATTTAAGCCCATTGATAAACAGCAACTATGAAACTAATTGCCAAATTTTAATCCTGATTTGTACAAATGGTTGAGATAGTTATCAAATTAAATGATGCAATGTTCTCATTTAAAATTTAAAAAAATCAATGCAATGCCTTTAATTAATAAAATTCAACTAGAAATTTATGCATTATTGTTTTAAGAAGAATTAATTTTAAAATATCAAGTTTTCTTTATAACCATTTACTCTGCAACATTATTTTATGTATTACTTTATTAGTAAAATAGTTTATGGAATAGTACATCAATAGGTTTACAATATCTAGACTTTAAAAAGCATAATGCTGCTTATTTTTGCAACAGTTATGTTAGTTCAGTTAAAAAAGTAAAGTCAAAAACTGCAAAAGTATTGATGAATTTCAAACAATCAGATTTTTATACAACTATTTTGTAATTTTTTTTGAATAAATTAAGCTTTTAATAATTTTTTTACAGTTAAAAATGTAAATAACTGCATATTTTGAATAATATTTTTTTAAATAATTGTATATATTATTTTGTTAGCTTTTAAAATGTTATTTGCTGATATTTAAAAGTATACTTGTGAATCTAAAAATATTTTTTTTGTAACTTTTTTTGCTTTGCAAGATTGGAACAGTCTGAATGCTGACATTAGCTAACTTTCAATGTTTTTACTGAAGTGGTAGTTAAGTCTAACGAATAAAAATTTATTTATTATTTTTTTATGTAATTTTACTAATTTTAAATGGTAAAGGATCTACAACTAAGTCAACTATAGTTCCGAGAAAAATAATCATTTCAAAACGAGTATTTTATAAAGAATGATTTTCCTTTGACTGATAAGTTCAATAGAATTACTTCACCAAAGCAAAAAAATTGAGAAACTAATAAATGAATCTTTACCAAGAGCTATTCCACCATGTGGAGGACAGCCACTATGTAAGGCATCCAGCAAATGTTGTAAATCTGTGGGATCTTCCTAAAATAAAAATAACAGGGGAAAAAAAACTGTTCAGAAATGAAGTGTAAGAGCAATGCTTACAGTAACTGTTATACAAATATTTTGATACAAAAGATACATAATCTTTTATAGCTTATAAAAGCCTTTTATAATTTCTTAAATATCTCAAATCACCCTGAATTGAGCTTGCTTAAGCATAATTTATTTAAAAGTATTTTTCTTAAAAATTGCAGACTATAATAAAGAATTAGGATATTTTTAAAACTAAATATATAAAAAAAGAATATTCATTAAAATTTTTTAGTAAGATTAAAACATTACTTTAAGGACATCTGCTAAAATAAATTTTTGTAGATTGGCATCATGTATACGAATAGACCCTCCACCTATTTCTTGACCATTTAGCACTAAATCATAATGCAAACTTCTTGCCTATAAAATATAAATAAAAATATTATTCCTGATAAATAAAAGTTATAAGTAAAATGATTAAAATAATCCATTATTCAATTTGTTACATAAAGACAATACAAAGCTGGGGTAATTACTTCAAAGCATCTATTTCACAGATAATGAAATTTCAGATAGAATGATAGCCAAAATAAATAATTAAAGCATAGAGAATTAACAATACCTTTTAGAGATTTTCTTTTTAAAAAATAAGTTTTTAGTAATATAATGCAGCAAAATTACTATTGTATAGGAAAATTATTCTAATATTAAAACTAAAAATATAAAGACTAATTTTAAGAATTATTATTAATTAATTCTGAAAAATATGTTGTTTCAGTAAGAAACACATATACTCATGATAAATGTATAAAGAACATATTTTACTTCCTTGCCATGTAAAGAGGAATAGTATATCCTCTTCCACAGCAAAATTACATTTAAGAACAAAATTGACAGTTGGGAAAAAGTACTGTTTAACTATATTAAAGTGGCTTTCACATCTCTAATAGCAAATCTTGGTTGATTTATTATTTATTAATGTCAAAATTCAAAGCCACATACGAGTTATTGGCAATAGACCTAATCATTTTGAACATTTACATAAAGATAATAGTATAATAGCAATTACATAAAGACAAGTGTTAAAAAGATAACACTTAAACTGGTACCATAATCTCATAACTTCCATGCCGTACTAACATGAGTTCAAAAATTGACAGATTTAACTCATATTAGTTCTTCTACACAGTGGATCTTTAATGGCACTACAATTTGTACTTATGACTAATTAGATAAAGTGCAAACCAGAAGTTTACAATCATACACACTACATTACTATGTGGCCATAGCAAACTTGGGAGACAAGTGATTTCATTTTGATAACAATAACAAATGGTAATAAAAACAAAAATAGAGTCCAGCAACATCTCTCAACATACAGCAATAATAACAAGACATTACAAAAAAGAAAAATGCAATTAAAAGTTGATAAAAATTTTAATTAATATTATGTATAAATTATAACAAATCAACAAATACAATAATATGCACTTGAAGTCTGCATTACTGACAGCAATACACATCTGAATCTGAATTCAGAATATATACATTAAATGCCCTACAGATAGGATATGGTCTCGCAGACAGTTAACATTGTATCAAGACAAGCAGCATGTGCCCAAGCTTTCATATTACTTTAAAAGAGATTTAATAGAGGAAAGCAACCTCAGATGAAATTCTGCAGCCCATGACTATAATTTTGCAATGAAACAAAATACTATGTAAAGGAGCATTGTCACATTAGAATCACACAGAAAACAGACTAAATTTGTCATTAAAAAATTCAGTAACTAGTTTTCAATAGCTACCAGGATTTAAACAAGATAATTATTTTTGTCTTGTTTATATCCCTTTGGAAAGGATAGTTCCAAATTATGACCATTGCTCTTAAACTTCTTGATACTATGAAGGATTTTTAAGCACTAAACATTGAAAGAATTTGGGTAGGATATCCATTGCCTTAGCATGGTTTGCTTTGCATCTAAGCTGACTGACAATGCTTCCTCTTTCATTGAAACTTTAACAAATACCAAAAATTGTATTCACAGAAAACATAATGCTCATTTTTATCTCTCATGGTTTGCCATTCTTAATATGGAGAAGAGCCATATGATTGTATTTCTAATTAGAAAAATTACTCATAGTTAATTTTAAAAAATTCAACCCATCTGCTGCTTAACAAGTTTCCTCAAACTGCCATCTTGTTCTTTCTTATTAAATCCCTCAAGTTGTCTGTATTTATGCTTTAATTTCAATATGCTATAACCATTTTTCAACATCTACTGTATAATACATGAGTTGGTACAGTAATTTTATACTAAATTGTAGACTTTTTAAAATTAAAATTTGAAATTGACTCTTTTTATTATCATTCATAATCTTATACAAGATTAAATTGTTAACCTAATAATCCCCATTAAGAGCACTACTATTAGCTTCAGATGATAGGCATGATTTGAGCTTCTATTATAAAATACACAATATTTCAACATATCTTTGCTTTTTTCGATTAATGGAACATTATCTGCAGCATGAGGATATAGACATAAATTTAATAAGGTAATGTGTTTAGTGTTATTACAAAGCTATGTCCAGTTAGATGATATTTACATTGTTTTTGAGTGAAATTAAAATGCTGTCATTGTGTATATATTTTGAACTAACAAAAAATAATTATATTTACTTTACAAGGATTGCTGTACACTAAATCAATATCATCGGCATGTGGTGCAGTAAATGGATGATGAGCTGATTCCAATACTCCTAAAATAAAAATATTGAAACATTAGTAAGTTATGCTCACAATGGATTTCATTTACCATCATGAGATAATTAAGAAAACACATGTAAAAAAGTGCCAGCTTTATTTATGGTTTGGTGATTACTGCTCCAAATTTGTCTAGGCTACACCAGTTCTCTACATGAGAACAATTATTCAAATGTTCTTATATTTAGTTTTTTTAAAATAGGATTATAAAAAATCATGTTCTTTTACACAAATTTTGTAAATTCTAACTAAACAATTAAACAGAATAAATTCATTAGGTGAATTATTGGCTTAAAGCCTAATGATCAGGCAATCTTGAATATTTATTATGAAAAAGGAAACATAAAAACTTAAAATGATTAATCCAGAGCATAGTCACCATCTACTTCAATAACTGCTTCCTATTTGCTTGGCAGATGGTTGATTTCACAGTAAAATGATTTATCAATGGATGATTTTGCTTCTGCCCAATGAAACACACATTGCCTTCTTACAGTGTCTGTCCCTTCATTATTCCTTTTAGTGAACCGTAGACCTTTTTTTTTGAGGTTTTTGAAGAGAAGGTATGATTCATCTCCAGTGACAAGATCCTTCAGATATGGACTCAGTTTGTTTTGTTGAAGCAAATTGAAGAAAATTCAGACATTTTGGCTTTATGTGTGAAGGATTTATCCAACCAATTTCCATACCTTTCCAAGTTTTTAGAGACAATAAACAATGGTTCAATGGTCTACATTGAAGTTGATAGCCTACATTTGAGTTGTCAAGCTTTTGTCCCCTTCCACGGCTGCCAAAAATGTCTGATTGTCGAAATTCGATGGTCAACCTTTTCCTGGCTTATCTTCCAAGCTAGTGTTACTAGATTTGAAATGGGGAAAACATTCCATGCATCAATTTTCTTTGATCATGCCACCGAAAGGTTCATTGAGATGAGATTGAGAAATGACTGCCCTGCTATCCATCCTTCCTCAAAGTGTTATAGCATAATATGATGAATATGAGTATGATTATTAACATTTACTTTTACAACCTAAAGGCAAAAGGATATTTTCATTCATAAATTTATAAAATATTGTAAATTTCTATTAAAATATAGCATATAAAAGAAATGCCTGATGATTATGCACCAACCCAACAATTTTAATTTAATTTTCATGATAGCAAATTAAACGGATTGCTGATATGTAAGCTAAAAGTTCTCAAAGCACAACTTCTGTAAACAAATCTCCAGTAGAGAAGAAATTTTCAAAGGGGGTGCTGGTAAAAAATTTTAAATTTGTGATTTGGTGTTTTACTTTAGCAATATTAACTTATAGTGGAAATATAGCGAAACTGAACACATCAAACGAGAAAACTATATATACCAAACAAAAAAGTTAGAAAGTCATCTTTTTTGCTTAAGTAAATGTCACATGTGATCTTGACATAAAATAAATAAATCCTAATCTTAAATCAATTTGATTTATACACATCATTAAAACAATTAATAAGTTTCAGAAAAGTATTAGTACAATAGTAAAAATTTCTAAAACATATAAGTAAAGATTCTTTTAAAATGAAATTTAGCAATCTTTGTTTTTAAAAAGAATAATATACAAGTGAATCAGCAAAAAATAGATGAATAAAATGTTTTACTAAAAGATAGTTATTTATACAGATTATTTAGAATGCAGTTATTTACTATGGGATAATTTCTAAAAACTACTCACCATCTTCATTTTGAAGAAAAAGTGGAAAGTCAGTTATCCATACAAAAGATAAAATATTTGATCTTATAATATCTACACCTATTGATTGGAGGTATTCTGCACATCGCACTCTAGTTTTTCCTAAAAAGGTACGCTACAAAATAAAACACCTTTTAAACAACAATTTCTATAAAAATAATAAAAAACATACTAAACTTTGCTCTAACTGCAGTACATAATATACAAATATATTTATTAATGAATAACTTGAAACAGAGTTTCATAAAACTTTGTGATTAACTCTATTTTTCTATACTGGAAACTTTTCTGAAAGCTAAATATAAAAATGAATACTTATTGGTTGGATCTTATTGCAGCATCAAAATAAGGAATGTCAGTATGTGAAGGAACTGAGACATATGATGGAAAAATAACAAATTAAAATAAAAAAAACTTTAGTGAAACTGGAGTACGGTTTGGTAAAAGTGCACCAGATATCATATATTTTAGATACATAGACTGTAGAAACCAGACATTGGCAATCTATGATCGATGTGCCAGAATTGGTATGTGGTACAATTCTCAGTCACAATGTACATAACACTACAAACTTGTCAATTTCTGAGTTGATAAATTTAAATTGGGAGCTTATTGAAATAACATCTTTCAAATTAAGGAATGCCCAATTTAAAGAATTATAAAAGAATCTGGAAGACAACTCTGACAATTAATCAAAAGCTATTTTAAATTTTTGGGTTTTGGATCTTGGGTGTTTGGATTTTTATTGGCGAGATCTAGTTGTTTGAAGAAAAGTGCACATATTCTGCTTTTCGTTTTTGGTTCGACATATCTATGTGAACAAATTTTTTCTTATATGAAAACTATTAATTCTGGAAATTTTCCTGAAAGCTAAAAATAAAGAAAGCTAATTGTTCTAATAATCTACCAATATGAGTCAGTTTAACAACTTAAAATTCAGTCTTGTAAACTCGAAAGACACAAATCATAACCCTCCTATTGCAATACTATGTAGAACAATGCAGGGGCAAGGTTCACATTAAAGTATTTATTTTTCATTTAACTATACTGAAGGAATACTTATGTTTTATGTTTATTTCTTATTGTAATAAATATGTTTAAAAGACGCATGATATAATTTTTAATGAATGTTGAAGGAATAGTTATATTTTATGTTGTTTATTTTTTATGTTGATAAATATCTTAAATGATGTAGAAATAATATATAATAAAATTCTAAATCTGTATTTTCGACCTCTATTCCCTGACTTTGCGTGCATTGCTGAAGGAAAGGAATTATTTCAAATATTTTCTTCTGTGTGGTACACTGAATCATATTGGTAGATTGGTTTGGCACGCCACAACTACAAGATTGTTGACCCCTGGTATATACAACTGGAGATATATATACTGTTCATGGTTAACAGCCAGTTAAGATAACAGCTAACTCGAGATAGTTACATTCATTTATTCTCCCCCTTCCAAACGGCTCAGAAGCATATTGATGATTGGCATTACAATAGCAATTAATATGAGTAATAAAAAATTTTTGAGCTAAATGTTCAGACATATATATTTATGTATTCTTATTTCTTTAAAAAAATTATATGGTAAAAATGAATATATTAAACTAACTCTAAAAATATAAATTCATACCAAAAGAAATTTGTGTTAAAAATAATTTTTAAAAAATGCAATATACATCATGTATTGTAAAATAACAAAAAACTTAGAAGCTGTACATGCTTCCAGCAATAAAAGTATAATTTTCATTTTAATCATGCTACTTTCATATAATTTATACAAGGCAATAATGCACTTACAGTAGGCATGGACTTTCCAATGGCTAAAAGTATCAAATCACCAGGAGCACAGATCAATTTTTGGCTTATATTTTGTTGAGTTTCAACATTAATATGTTTTGAAATAGAAGAGGACCATGTAAAATCATCTTTCACAGAAATAGGAAAAAATGCCTGAAAATTTAATAAGGCAAAGAATGAAAATATTCATTAGTATTGTATCAAATACGAAATCTTTACTTCAATTTTAAGTATATAGATATTAATAACAAATAAATAAAAATAACAATCACTACATTTATGGTGCAACTTTTTAGTCCTTAATTTTAATAATATTATCCAAAGTTATAATTAAATTATTTTATCATAAAATCTATTACTTTTAAGCAAGAAATAAAATAAAATTATATAAAGAAGTGATTTTATCTAATTGTTAAATTGTTGATTTGGAACATTGAAAGCAAAATAAGTTTTTATACTATCACTTTAATGTACAGCTGATTTATGTATATTCCTTTTATTATGGTTGGATTATTTATATGTATTTATTATTTATTGCACATTTTTAAGGAAAGAAATTCTTACCACAGATTCTGTTGATTTCTGAATATCTTTGATTTCACGATTTTTTAATGACTTCTGCAAAAATAGAAAATTAATTTTAATTTATAATTGGCAAGTACATAGTAAATGTATCATATTTTTATTAAATTAAAATAAACATCATATTTTATTGTGAAATTATGGAAAAATTAAATTTATTTTATCATTACAAATAAAACTTTGAAAATCAAAAATAAATTTACAATATATATATATATTTAAATATATTTACAAAACCATTCACTTATTTACCACTTAATTCAACTCAAGTTATCTCTCTACTTTCTAAGCAAACACAGCCATAAATATCATGAAAAGAAAAATTTCGCATTTTAAAGCATCATACAAATAATGTAATATGCTATTTACAAAAAGTTTGAAAATTAAGGAGGAGGTAGGAGAAAGAAATTTAAAAAACTTGGGTAATATATGTAAGTACTCTGTAAAAATGATATTACTTTTAAGCCACCTACATAATCACGAAGAACAGTCTTGAAAAATTTGTGAGGCACTTTATGCAGAATATAATCTTTTGAAAACCACTTAAGATTCTTGCACTGATCACATGGAACAAATTAACTCCGTTTGAGAAGTCTCTCACATTTTGACAAAGAGCTCAACTAAAAAAAAATACTGGGTCCATTGAGAAATGTCAAACAATGTGTCTAAATTTTGCAATAAAAACTTTGGAAAATGCTAATATTTGACATTACAGTAGTCATAATTTCAGATATCTTAACTACAATTGCAAAAGATTATTCTTCATTATAACTGTTACTTCCATTCCAGTCTTGAAGCCCCTCAGGGGGCTCACTTTCTTTAGGTGGGTACGGGTGTCACAATCCCGAGGTACCCTAGTGATCGTTTCCTTTTCCCAAGGGGTTTACTATCTTTGATAAACACGGGTGTCACGACCCCGGGGTACCCCAGTGATCCTTCTCTATTTTCGACCCTCCATCTTGTCATCTAATTTCTTCTTTTCCCGTCCAGACCACAGACCTATGAATGTTTGGCGCAGTATAGCCAAAACTGGCTCTTGCGCCATAAAACACCAAACTCAACTCAACTCAACTCCAGTCTTGAAGTCAAAGTTATTTCAATAAAAAAACTTTCTTCCTCAGGAAAGATGGGTACAGTAGCTCCTCTCTCACAACTCAAAACTAATACTAATAGGAGTGCTGATGCTTATCCTCAGGAAACTGATGAAGTCAAACAAGATCCATAAAAGCCCTTGATTCTTAAAAGGTTGAGCAGAAGCTTCATAAAGCTTTGTAATATAAGATTTTTTTAAAATTCTATTCTGTAGATAATAAAATATATTCACTAATAACTCATCAACTTTTACAGGTAAAGAAGTAGTATCCTTTTCTGAAGTCAAATTTTATAAATGACTTGGACTCCCCATATTTATTAAGATTTCCCTTTTCTTTAAATAGGTAACAATTTAAACCTCCCCCCATGTATTATTGCAGTATTATCAGCTATAAATGAAACTAAATGTACAAATGTATAGATTTTTAAAATTCACCTATAATGAGTCGGATGATATTTTTTTCCATGGATTCTTCAATGAAATTTGGAATTGCAAAAAGGCTAAATTGAATCAGACATTTTGCAATATCAAATGCAGTCAGTGCCAACTTAAGTTCATTTCGGGCCCTGGGCGCAGAAGATCTACAGGCCCCTTAGGCACTGACGGATCAAAATTTATCACCAGAGAATCTAGTTAAGTCCAACTTATCCGAGTCCCTGGGCATCCACCCCAAGCACCCAATGGATTAACCGGCACTGAATGCAGTAGAATATACTGCAAAAAAAAACATTTCTCATGAATTTAATCAGATTCTATTTCTGACTAGAAGCTAGTTCACTGCTCACAGTAGAAGTTTTAGTTTTTACACATCCATAGTGCTTGATAAAACACCAGACTTTGGAAACATTTTTTGAAAAAGAGGACAATTATGATCAGCTGCAAGTAAAAGAATTATCATGCTCTACAAAGGTGTTAACAGTACTTCACAGCCTTAGTTATAATTGACTGGACACCTTGCTTGAAAAAACTATCAAATTTTGAGCAACTGCTACTTGATACATTACTTGTGATGTGCTTTGGAGTTTCTAAAGCAATATGTAACCAATACATATGTCACAAACACACATCTTACCCCCTTTAGGGATGCTTGTATACAATATAATTCCTTTTTATAACGTTCTTTCTACAATTGAAAAAATATTACTTTTACTAGACATTATGGTAAACAGAATGATTGATGAAAACAAATCATTCAGAAATAAGAAGCATAAAGAATACAAAGCACAGGATGAGTTCTAGTAAGTTGCTGCAAAGGGAAAAAATATATGCATACTTCGTTCCAAGAAACCACACTAATGAAAGAAGGAGATTCAGGGAAAAGGCATAAAAATGAACAAAATAGACATAAAAGCATAATAAGAGGATTTTACATCTAAAGCATAAAAATTGGCAGGTACCAAAGTGTGTTTTATACAAGGAAAAAATACAGTATCTCAAAAGAAAAGCATTATCATCATAAGTTTCAGAGGAATTATTGAAGTGAAACTTCTTTGCGTTCGAGAGTGAATGAGAAATCTGCCCAGTTTGCGTAACAGTGAAAAAGCGAATGGAAGTAGTCTCCCCGCCATCTCCCCAAATCGTCACCACAATGACAGGATAGCGAGTTGGGAGGAAAAGGGGGAGCGGGGACATCACTTGACTTGCGTCATATCGGTGAAAAAGTTGGAAGATCGCTCACTTCTCCGATTGGTCAACTTGCCCAACTTCCTACTGGGGGTCCTTTTCCCCCAGACCCGGGAACATCTATCAATGGTTGTATGAGATGCAGTGACATTATGGTGTAGACAAAATAGCCCTCGCAGCAAAAGCATACTTTTTTGAAATATTTTCTTAGATTGTTTGCTACATGGCAATGTTTTCGGTGACTAATTTGCTTTTTTGACTTTTATTTGCGTTGAATTATTATATTAATTCAAGTCAGAATGCCTAAATCAAATGCACAAAGAGGAAAAGGTTTCGTGAAAGAAAGGAAAACTAGCAGCAAGTCCAGTCGAACAAATGACAAAAAACAGAAAAATATTACAAATTCATTAAGTGCTACTGCCAAATCTCCATCAGAGTACATGAGAGAATATCGAGCATGGAAAAAAAAAACACTGCAAAATACTCTTTTAATGCTCAGTTTAAGGGATGGGAATGTTATTGAGACTCTTCTAATGACAGCACAGATTAATACGGACTTAGTGAACCACTCTGTGCCATTAACTACAGAGCCCTCAACAAGTCTAGTGCATGCTGGAACTGATGCATATAAATCAATAATAAATTCTATCTTACGTTACAAAAAATATAATTCCCATAAAAATTCTCACAAAAATTTTCAAAAGAGATTCGTTGATAATCATTCAATTGATACGGGTGTTCAATTTATGATAGATTATGGTTTAGAGATGATTTGAGAACGTCTGTTGCTGAGCACAAAAATATTTTACCGGAAATTAATTTAGAAGACACATTAAAGCATGCTACAAAATTGCCAATAAACTTTAAAAAGGAAAAGTATACCAAATTTATCAAAATATAATGGTTTTGTATACCCAGAAATTCCAGGATATCTTTCTACTTTGGATTTGGTATCAGAAAGACTCATTTCGCCATGAATACCTTTCATGCAAATTAGGCGATTGAGACATGTACTCGGTCAATTTGAAATATTAGGGTAAATGATCAATGTTCCAACGTCGCCAATTAAGTTTTTATGTAGAGTTATTAGTCACATAATGCTTTCAAAATACCAGTACAGTGGTGACCAAAATTGTGGACACTTTTTTTAAATTATGGCTTTTACATTTGTATGCTTATAGAAAATTTTATGTTGCACAAAATGCAAAGTATTTTATATCATTTTAGAAATAATTTAATACTGAATTCAATACAAACCAGAAAATTCAAAATATTTGCAACACATAAAAAGTTATGCTACAATAACTGTCGATATACATTAGATACTGATGATAGCAGTGAGTTATCAGAGCTTAGTGTGGTTGCCTTTATTCTTTATTACAGCTTCACATCGGTGTTTTATTCAGCTGAAAATAGTTTTAATCTCTTCCTTCATTATTACATGATGCTAGGAAAGAATTATATTCTCAATTAGTTTTTTTTTTCATGGGTACCTCATTTGGACAAGAGTTTTCAAACACTGCCACAAGTTTTTGATAGGAGTGAGGTCAGGACAGTTTCCTGGCCAGGAAAACAACTCAATGATCTTAGAACAGTACCAGTTGTTCAATTACATTACTGTGTGGCAAGGAGAAGAATCTTGCTGAAAATTAAATGAACATTGTTGGTAAATAAATCCCTGATGGAAGGCAAAAGTTTGGGTTCTTGAATGGTATCAATGTATTTTATGACATTTAGTGTCCCATCGAAGATATGAAGATGACCAATACCATCTGCTGATATGCAGGACTAAATGATAAAACTATGTGGGTACCTCACAGTTGCCTGGATGCAGTCAGGATGTAGCATTTCTGCTATTCTACGTCTTACATATTTTAGGCTATCACTACCGAATAATGATATTTTAGTTTCGTCCATTTATATAACTTGTGTCCGATAATCATTTGTCCAATTAATGTGTTCATTACAGTTCTTTTTAGCTTTGCAGTAAATTAAGATACACTTTTTTTCGTGGAATTCTATCTTTTAGTCTTACATCTGCTAATCTAATCCTGATTGTTTTTGAACTGACAGAAACACCAGCATCACTCAGATCACTTCTGACGGATGTCCATGAAATTCTTTTATCACTGAAACATAGTATTTTTTATTTTTCTGTCATCAAGAGATATGGTGCACCTTCTTCGGTCTTTTCCTGCTTTTTTTTAATTAAATTTGTCTCCTCACATCTTAAACAAAATTTTCAATCTGCAGATGTAGTCACTGAATTACCCACCTGTTATGTAATTTTAACATAGGAAATCTCACTTTCTCGTCATATATGTATCCAATCTACTCTTTTATTTGGCGTCATTGCTTTTTGACTAAATATCATTGTTATCCTAGCCTGAAAATAATCCTGACCTCACCCCTATCGAAAACTTGAGGCAGCGTTTGAAAACTCTTGTCCAAATGAGATACCCATGAAACAAAAAGGCACTAATTGAGGATATAATTGTTTCCTGGCAACATGTAATAATGAAAGAAGAGCTTAAAACTATTCTCAGCTCCATGAAACATCGATGTGGCGCTGTAATAAAGAATAAAGGCAACCTCATTAAGCTCTGACAACTCACTGCTATCATAAGTATCTGATGTATATTGACAGTTATTGCTGCATAACTTTTTTTGTAAAACAAATATTTGAATTTTCTGTTTTTTTTTTATTGAATTCAGTATTAAATTCTCTTTAAAATAATAAAAAATACTTTGCATTTTGTGCAACATAAAATTTTCTATAAGCATACAAACCTAAACAACATAACAATTTAAAAAAATTTCTACAATTTCGGTCATTACTGTATATACATTGATTATTTCTTAACATTGCATACAGAAGTTACACAAGTGTTATTTTCGAAAGGACCTCATAATTTTGAATTAGGTCAAGTAACAAAGAGGACATCAGAGCAGGACTTAGTCTTCACATTTTCAAGTTACGCCAACATAATGACTTTGAGCCTCACTAGATTTAACATGTGTCAGCCCCACTACACAGTGGGTCTTAAATGCTTAGAACTATATGCTTCTTAGAAGGAGGCCTAGTGTGCTTAGAACTAAATTGCCTGTGGCATAGACACACTAGGAATTATTTTCTATGACAATAAGTATTCTTGTCATTATTCTAAAAAATTTGACAGCAAGCATTAATATCAAAATGATTTGTGCTCTATTCTTGATTACTATTGCACAGATGGCATTTTCTAACAGTACAACAATCATTCTTTTGTCACTTCTGTTACTCAAAGTGCTTTATGGAATACTGATAAGTTGGCTTGGCTTGCAAAAACACCAGATTTTCTTCCTAAGAAGCCTGTATGGGTCATTATTTGACAGTAAATCCAGTATCATCTACAGCAGCAAAAACTATTGCTGATTTTAATGATTTGCAATAGACATAACACACCCTACAAATGATGGCACCAGTTATACAATGTATGCATGTTTTTACATATTGTAAAGGCCTAGAGGACTAGCCCACTCAAGGATGGAAGAACTAGCCTTTTGGTGAGAGGGCGCAACAGGAACACTAAGTTTGGTTGGTGTCGAATGACAATATGAAGGAGTAGAAGAAGAGAAAAGGTGGGACGAGAACTTTGAGAGAACCTCGAATGTATTGTTTTAAGAATTTAAATGTTTTTAAGTTTTTAATATGTGTATTGTAAATGTGTAAGTAAATAATAAACCAAGTTTGGTTAAATAGCCTCTTATTGAGAAAATAACCCTATGCTACCAGCATTGTTACCACCATGTTACAATATTTACACTTAAAATGAGGGTGACTTCAGTGGTTATTAATATACTAGCATTTCACACTTGATATAGCTTTTCTTGCACGTGCTTTGGCTAAATTTCATTCCCCTACACTAATTCATTCCTGGTGAAGGAATTTCATTTTTCATCAGTGGGGTATGTTAAAAATTACCTGTATTAAATGTGGAAATCTTCATTCTTTATAGATAGATGCATTTAAAGTCGAAATTAGTTATTACTTTGTTTGATATTACTGTGAATGAAATAAATATTTGTGGTCTTCAAATCATGTTTGTTTTTCAGTAAATGTTACACAGTAAAAGTTTTGAAAAAAAAACTTAATTGCAGCTGCTTAAAATGACTGAATATTCACTTTTACACAAACTGATATTGAACGGCAAAAATTATCTAATCTAAAAATACAAAATACTATAAATTTGTTATGTACATGTAAGTCAAACATAATATCCCTATTTTATAACAAGTTTAAACTAACATTTTATGCTCAAATATCTAAAATTTGCAGTAAGAAAATAAGACTAGTAAAAAATAGTAAAAAAAAAAAATTATAACAAAAAAAAATTTACAAAATTTAATTATTTAGCTGTTTACATACTGTTACTAAGCAGATGAAATAAAATCTGGATCAAATTACATTATCAGTAAGAAAATGAAATATTAGCAAAACAAAAAATTTTAAGAATTTAATTACTCTGCTTACCGACGCATGTGGTATTACTAAGCAGGATGAAATAAAATCTGGATCAGAGTTTGACTGCGCAGCAATTTTCAAACCACTATCTTTCAAATCAAACGTCAAATCTTGCAACTAGAACAACAGTATAGTACTAAATACAGTAATAATACTAAAACAAAAGCTTTAAAAAATTAAGAAAATTTAATACATGTCCCTAAACAAAAAATAAACAAAAATAGAAAGAAAAGGTACACAAAGCTTAAGCTTTTCCTTCTTTTCTTAAATATCCACCCCAAAATGTGGTAATAATACAAAAATTCTACATAAATAAACTTGATTACTTAAGATGAGAAGAAATATTTATAAATTTTAAAATGAAAAGAAAAACAAAATACCTTCATTTCATAACGAAGATCTGGTTTATCTGTTCCATAGTAATGCATGGCATCTTCATACTTCATACATGTAAATGGTATTTTTATGTCACCTTTTTGTGGAGGCCAACTATATTTTATAAGCTTTTCAATTAAGTTTTGAATATCCTTCACAGTTGTGAAAGATAACTCTATATCTACCTGGAAGAAAGTAAAAGTAAATATGAATAAACCCTGTTATAAATTAATGAAACAAACCGCAATGCTCATATATGCAGTATTGCATTTCTAATATCAAATTAGTTTCACAGATTTAAATTCATTTAAGCTGGCTACATGCATATGAATAAAAACAATCAAAGCAATAAAAACAGAAGCATATTTATGATGATTATAGATTTCTTCAAATACACAAGAAATTGTAGCAAAATTCAATACAATAAATAAATAATGAAAAATACCAAAGGAGAAAGTTTAAAATGAAGAAAAAAAGTGAAGGAAAAACATAAGGAAGACAAAATTAAATGAAAAAAAGTAATAAAATATCTAGTGAAGGCTTTTAATAAATATTACCCTATTTTCTTGTATATAATCCATGGATTATGTGTTTAAAAAGTTCCAAATTTCATTGTGCATATTATACACCACCATAGATAATGTGATGAAAACATTCTTTACCAGAAAAGGTTACGTTAAAGTTTTGAAATAAATGCCGTTTATGTTTTATAAAACATATAACTGATGGGAATGAAAGCTTTCATGACTCAGATGACATATTTCAGCAACAATCAGTTTTGTTCAATTACATTCGAGAACGAATTTGGTTTCTCGAAAAGATATTACATTTGCTAGTCACTAGCACCTTTTCATATTCTGTCTTGACCAGAGCTATTTGGTCCTGAAAATATTCAAATTCATACACCATTATGTTGAAGTGAAAATGTGTAAATTACACTGAAGTCTGAATCTGCAAAAATTGTAATAATACTTGCAGGACTGACAAAGAAATTAAAGAAATTACATCCTTTAGACATCAGAATTATCAGATATTTAAATCGAAAGTTCAGAAACTATGGGAACAATGGATGCCTGATGGAGAAAAGATATGTAAATGAAGATGTAATTAATGTATTCCTTTTCAAATCTGATAAATCAGATTTAGAAGGTTTTTAATTATTAATAAGTTTAGTGAACATTCAGCGTGGAGTATTCTTTTTTTGTTCTGAGAGATGAAATATTTTTTATAATAAAAATGTTTTTCTCCTGTACAATTTATTACTTAAATTTTGATCATATTGTATATATTTTTTTCTTTATCTGACACTACATTATTGGTAGTATATATTTTGGATTATTTGCCATAAAAATTGCAGCAGATTATATGGCCCTGTGGATTATATACAGGAAAATATGGTAATTGGATTAATACACATCATAAATCTTCTCAAAGCAATCTATATCTTGAGAATAAAATTTATTCAGAGATAAGAATTATATTTACTCATATACAATAAGCATTTGACAATTCAGAGTAAATGAGTTCCTGGATAGAAGAAAAGTGAATTTACAAAAAGATACTTAACAGAAAATTCAATAGCCAAAAATATAAAGGGGAAAAAAAAACTGTGAGTTTAAAACTAAACCTTTAGGTAGAGGATAAATTGTTTTATTACAGCCAAAACAAAAGTAATATAAAAAAAAATTTTAAGTCAATTCCTACTTAGATCAACAAAGAAAATTTTTATTTTAGCTACTTTTTATTAAATAGTTACAATATAAATATGTGTAAAATAGGACAGAATCACAACATTAAGTGGTAATTAATTATTATTAATTATCATTAAAGCATCATATTGTTATTCAAAACAATCGTGTATATAAAATTTCAGTTCAAATGAATGCTTTAAAACATGAGAAAAAACTTTTTAAGTTTTGACCCAAGTCGCTAAAAATGAAACCAACGTAGCTGTATCTGTAATTCTTTAAATAATTAGTTTCAGTCAATTAATTTTAATTAAATTATCGTATTTTTACCCCAAACAATAGTGTATAGAAAATTGTAGCTCAAACGAGCACTTTAAAATGCGAGAAAAAAAACCTTTTCATCTTTTGATACAAGTCACCAAAAATGATGCCAATGTAGCTGTGTATTTGTAATTCTTTGAATAATTAGTTTTAATCAATTAATTTTTATTAATTATCATTAAATTACTGTATTGTCATCCAAAATAATCATGTATATAAAATTTCAGCTCAATTGAGCACTTTAAAACGTATTTTATTAATGATTGAAAATTCTACGAAAATAAATAAATATATAGAGAGTGTGAGCTAATAGTAGGAATTGAAAAATTTATTCATTTTGCATATTCAATTAAATTTGAAAGGTATTGCAGAAAGTGCAACTTTTATCGCAGCAACAACAATTGATGAATTTTATTTGTGGTTTAATTTAGTAATAGTATTGGTAATTAAATGCTGTTTAACATTTACATTTTTCTTTTACATATAGACTATTAGTGAATCCTAAATTAATTGAATTGAGCAAAATTAGTATTCTGTGATTTCTTTGGTTTAATCATAGTAACATATTGCCAATGATTAGGAGAATTACTGCTGTGGTAAATTATAAAAGTTTTAATTTCATTATATTGATACTAGCTGCAGGGCCTGGCATTGCACGGGCTTTCTCTACTTTTATATATTTTCCCTTTCTTTCACAAAATCAGCACTTCTAATACTCTTTTTCAAAATGACTTCCCACCCCCTCACAGCTTCCGGGCTTTTCTCTTTCCTCTGGCTAGCATTTTGTGTGTGTGTTTGTATACAATGTGAGTGATTTCCTAAATTATGTAAAGTACCAAATTTGTTTCCATTCCCTCTATTTTTGGATTTTACCTCTATAGCCCGAACACGGTTTTTTTTAATGTAAAAAATTATTGTTTTTCTTCCCCTCCTTTTCACAGATAAGATATAGCTTCAAATTTTTGATGTATGACTTATAAAAAAAAATATTCTTTAAATTAAAAAATTATTAATGTGAATAGAGAAAACTTAGATTCACACAGTGTGCTAGAGTAAAACAAAAAAAACGTTCATAATTTTGTAAACTAATAGTTAGTTTCTAGAATCTAAAATAATAAAATGAATTTTCATGAATCAATCAATGCATAGTAGCCTATAGTTTGAAAGCTTAAAAATGTCTACAAATGTATTTTAATCCAAAATAATAGACAATGTACTTTTTAATTAACAAAAAGAATTCATTTAGTAATAAAATAATAAAATAATCCTTTAAAAAATATATATATATTTATTAAAAATCAAATTTCTATAAGTAATAAATAAAAGAAAAATTTACAGATAGCTATTGAAGCTTGATTGCTTTTCTGAACATTTGAATGTTTTGATTAAACATATAAATATATATAAGTTAGAAAAATAGTATGGGGAGAGAAGCCTAAATATATATATACGTGTACTGAAAAAACATTAAAAAAAAAAAAACTGATCTGATAAAAATATTTTGATATTTTATTTTAATTTTAACCTTTTTCATTCCACTGTGCTTAGTAAACTATTTAAACACGTATCTGACTAAAAAAAAAGTATGTTATACAAAACTAACATATTCATTATTTTAACAATAATTTTATATTATTATAATAATAATTTATATAATATCTTGGCTATAATATATTGTATATATATTTCATAAAACTTTTGTAAACTAATTTTTATAAAATATTGTTATGTTTTTGGAAACAAATTACAAAAAAGTATTATTTATAGTATATTATATTTATAAATTACAGTAAATATTTTATTTTAAAATGCAAAGTAATTTCCTAAAATATGATTTAATAATCAATAAACCTTTTTTAAATTCATTTATTCAAAGTTTCGTTGTTTTGTTAAAACAACAACAATAACAACATCATACAGAATTGAGATAAATTAAAAATGAAAAGTTTTTTTTCTGACTTCATTTTTAAGTTAATGCCTTGAAACTTCATATGTCGATTGCGAACAACGGTCATTTTTAAACAAAAAAATTTAACAAAAATAATGCTTAAATATTTCTCGCAAAAGGGAAGAAAAACGAAAAATACAATCTTTTTTTAAAAAACGTAATTTTCATTCTTTGTACAGATTAAAATTACGGTTTTGGCATCGTGTTCGTTTGCCTAACTAGAAAATGTTAAGCATTAGCCTATTATTTTGTTAGAAAAAAGATCAGAATCAACTTAAAAAATGAACTTTTTAAAAAACCGTAATTTTTTAAGATATTTTATCAGTTTTTGTACAGATTACGTACCAATATTGTGACTTACACACGGAAAAGTTTTGTCGGTTATTTTTGCCAAATAACGAAATTTATTAAGTATTTAAATAAAATTTGCGGAACTTTTTTGCGAAATATAAAAAAAAGCAGTTTTTGACATTTAATTTTATATGACTACAGTTGCGAGAAAAAGGCAGATTTTTTGGCAGATGGCAAAATATTTTTCATTAAAAAGCGCAGAAAAAGTACAAGCGGAACGTTGAAATCATTTTCATAAAACGTATCGATTTCAGTAACTAATTTTACAAAAAAAATCGTAAAATACAAAATATAATTATTTTGTAAAATAAATTACTTATACCATATTGGTGAAAGTAAATGATATTTCTTATACTATTTTTGTCAAGTCTCATTTGTGAAAAATTAGATCGCGTTTAAAAACGTCCTGAAAAAAAAAAGAAAGATCCCGAATTCCTACGATACGAAATGGTGGTGTGGAATTATACGTTTAAGGTTTTTTAATTAATATCTTTTATTCCACGCTTAGGCCTAGGCTCGAATTCATGACATCTGGCCCAAAACCCCGTTCCTTGACTACTAGGCTACTACGGTCACCATTTTCTTCTAGGACAAACAATTTTATTCCTCTTTTACACAAAGTGCATTCATTCTTTGGCATATTAATTATTATTTTATTTTTCTTCCTCTCATGCATGGAAATTTCACCAACACCAAATATCCTTGCTGCAGCCCCCTATTATATATCTTTTGAAATATATTGATTTTGTATTTAAAACCAGCACTGTGTTTCTATCAACTAGCAGGACTCATATTTATAAAAAGGAACTTTAAACCAGTTGCATTTCAACTAAAGCCAATGCAATTTATTAAAGCATTTGATGTTCACTTCAAAACTGGGTTCAAATTACTGGAGAAATAGAAAACGTCTGACTTAATTCATTTGGGTGAGAAATGTATTTTTATATCAAGTTGTGTCTCTCTTTTCCCAGAAATTTATAATAGCACCTTTGTGCATGCCTGCACTGAATACAGCTTACCCTATTAGCAGAATTGTTGCTCAAAAACATTCCCCTCGCATATTGTTCCTCTTATTGCTTGTCAATTCAATATATCATTGTTTGAAAATTGGTGTAAATCCTTCAAATAAATGGCTTCAAAAGATAACAGCATTGTACATACACATTTCAGGTTTCTTCATAAAGAAAACAGTGGCCATTGTGTGAAGAATATGCATAAAATTTTTTAAAAAATATCATCCGAATAATGCCTTAGTGCACACATTATAGGACTGAATACATGGTAAAGTTTTTCCTTTTACTGTGTAAAATGAAAACTCATTTAGTACAATGGCACAGAGAGATGAAGCCGGTACGTCTGAAACAGGATAAAATAGACTGATTCAACCTGAAATGAATAGCATATCAAGATATACTGTTCTCTATGGCATAGTGAAATTAGAATATAACATTAACATTTAAGCCTCTTTATCTGAAAAAGGTGTTCATATTTTTGGTCTTATTCTTTAACTATAAGTGAAGACAAGTTTAATAACTATCAAAAGAAAAGAGGAGATGTCAATCAAAACTGTTATTTCATAACATTAATGAAAGTTAACATTTAAAACAGTTGTCTAACAAAATAAAATTAAACAAAAATGGATTATATTAATAAAGTTCATTGTAATATTTTAATTGTCGAAAACTTTGAAACTAAGGGTTTATTGTTTTTTAATGGTGCATTTTGAAGCTACATTAAGGCTATTGGCGACAAACCTGTAACTTTGAACCACTGTCAAATGATGAAAACAACATCTGAACAGGCAACCCATTTTCCAAACTTCACTACCATATCTAAAAATGAGGGCTTTGAACTTTGACAGATTTAATAACCATCAGTTTCTCTACATGATAAGTCTTTGGTGGAACCAAGACTCAACTGCAATAATGCTGGTAATGAATTCATGACTTTGACCACTCAGCTATTGCATCTACCATAAAACTAAATAAAGCATATGCTAAAAAGCAAATCACATATTTTTAATGTAAAACACAGTTAAAGAAAGATTAGAAAAAAATTCTTGCTTGGATGAATAATAGAAATCAAAACTATTAATACAATTTTTTTATCTCAAAACATTTATAAAAATTACACATAATAAAAGACAAATGAATGCTTATGAGTAAGGATTAAAAGTGATTACTTATTTAAACAAGTAAATAATTAAAAACATATATGTATATAGAGAGAAAGAATTCTAAAAACACTTGAAATAAACATTATTTGTAACATTGTTGAGAGCTTAACTGAAAAAAGGTTTTGCTCAATATAAATGTTTTTTTTAATACTATGGTTTATAATTATTATGTAAACAGGAATAGTGTTTACATATTATACCACTGGCCCATTTGTTAAACGAAAAGACGTCGCCAAATGATGCGATATGCAGTCAATAGTGAATTACAAACAAAGTAATCTTGTTTGCCCATACAACAACAGCATTTGGCAACATCTTTTGATTTGGCGAAATTGGCCAATGATATAATACATTAGTACATAAAATATTAACATATATTGAAAATATTTCTAAAAACACAATTTGAAGGCAAGTTACATTTTTCAACCATTTATTTTCTTTGATTACAGTAAAATTTAAAAATATTATATACAGACAATACAGAATATGTAAATAAAAAATATAACCTTTTCTTGATCTTTTAGGTGATTGGTAGTTTTGGATTACTGGCATTTAGAAGTTTAACATTAGTAGCTTCAACCTCTATTTCTCCAGTTGGCATTTTCTAAGATTTAAAATGATAAAAATATTTTTATAACTAACTTTTTTTTTTGTAGATATGAAAAAGTAACATAATAATAAACTGTGAAGTAGCTTAAAAATGATTAATTAAGTAATAAAGAATTTGAAAATTTTTTTAACTTCTGGATCTTTACTTATATATAAACCCTAAGTAAAATAAAAAAAATAGCTGAAAATCTGGTATACACAAAAGTTAATCTATTAAATAGCTAAAATTACAGCAAAAGAAAAGGGATTAGCATAACTTTAAAATTTTATAAAATTTAATGTATACATAAATATATGCACTTATAAAAATTTTCGAGCAAGTCGGTTTGACCTTCTCACATTTCAGGAGCTCAACTTGAATCCTGATTAAATTGTACATCAAAAATTTTTGAATGTAATTTAAATAATCTTCAATTGAGTAATTTTAAAATTCTATTGTTCCTTTCAATAATTTCAATGAAGTGGTACACTTTTTTTCTAAAGTAGGAACAGTGTAAGTTAAACGCCATTGGCATCACCAAATACTTCTAAAATTATAAAATTTACATTAAATAATTTAACACATTTAAAATGAAAATAACAAACTAAGTATGCAACAAAATAAATGAATTTTAATACACACAGAATAAATAAATTTTACCTTATTTACTTCTTTTGGTGGACGTTTTTTAACAATACCACTAACTTGAATAACAGATTCTAAGGGTAAAGATGTCACAAATTTTTGTGATAAATTCTCCTGAAAAATAAATATTGTTTTGACGTAAACATTAGGTAAAATTATTCCACACACACACATTACCCTCCCTTAAGCTAAAGTTATGAGAAAGTTATTGATACAGGCAAATAATATTTATAATAAAAGCAAATATAAGTATTTTTGAAAATTGTTTCCATAAAACATAAAAAATACGCCTTCTTCTGAATTTGACAGAAGGCTTGAAATTGATATTTAATATAAAAGTATGCAAATGAGAGATAAGAAAAAGATGGATTTTTAGCAGATTTATAGTTTTGCAATGATACACTACAAAGCAACATGAGTTATATATATATGTATGTATGTATGTATGTATGTATATATATATATATATATATATATATATATAGCAGTGACCAAAATTGTGAACACTTTTGGAAATTTTTGTTTTTTAAATTTGAATGCTTATAGAAAATATTACCTTTCACCAAATGCAAAGTCTTATATATCATTTTAAAGAGAATCTAATACTAAATTCAATACAAAAAAAATATGTGCAAGACCAAAATATTTAAGCTGCAATAATTATTGTGATATGCATTTGATGCTGATGATTACAGTGAGTTATCAGTATTTACTACTGTAGACTTTATTTTTTTTGTTACAGGTTCCCATTGATGTTTCATGGAGCTCATGATAGTTTTAAGCCTTTCCTTTGTTATTACAAGATGCCAGGAAACAATTATAGCCTCAATTAGTTCTCTTTTATTTGATGGGACAACAGTATTCAGAGCCACAGGTTTTCAATATGATTGACATTGTGAGTTTCCTGGCCAGGACAATTCAGAGCACTTTGTATGCGAAACCACTCTTTCAATATATTTGCTTATTGACAGGGAGCAGAACCCTGTTGAAAAATAAATGAATCACTGTTTGGAAAAACATTCCTGATGGAATGTAGAAGTGAAAGGTTCTAGAATAGTATCAATGTATTTTATGTCATTCAGTGTCCCTTCAAAGACATGAAGGCGACCAATACCATTTGCTGACATGCATGACCAAATCATAACACTAAGAGGGATCTTCACAGTTGCCATAATGCAGTCAGGATGTAGCTTTTCCCGTTCTACATTTATATATTTTTGCCCATCTACCAAATAATGATATCTTAGTTTCATCACTCCATATAATTTGTGACTACTGATCATCTGTCCAATTAATGTGTTCCTTTGTCCACTGTAATCTTTTTGCACTGCTGTAAATTGAAAAAATTTTTTTCATGGATTTATATCTTTTATTTCAACATTTGTTAACCTTCTTGTAATTGTTCTTAAACTAACAGAAACACCAGTATCATTCAAATCACTTCTTATGGGCCATTGAGAACATTCTTCTATACTGGAGATATAGTTCTTTTATTCTTCTGTCATCAACAGGTGTGATGCCTTTTCGGACTTTTCGCGCTTAATGAATTTGTCTTGATATACGTGAAAGCAAAACTTTTGGGAGGAGAAACTTCAAAGATATTACTGAACCACCCACCTGTCTTGTATATTTCAGCAAATGAAAGACCACTTTATCATAACACAATAATCTTACATCACTTTCTAGGTGTCCAACCTACTCTTTTATTTGATGTCACTGTTTCATGACTAAATAACATTGTTGTTCTGGTCAAGAAACAGTCCTGACCTCAATCCTATCAAGAAACTTTATGGCACTGTTGTTCTTGTTCTAATGAGGCACTCATCAAATAAAAGAGAACTAATTGAGGCTGTAATTGTTTCTTGGCATCTTGTAATAACAAAGTAAAACTTAATTCAGTAGTGCGACAGTCCGTAAGGGCAAAGGCCAACTCAGTGTACACGACCTTGGGCCCTGAGGTGCATGAGCAGATGTTCCAGTCAGGTGGTCAGTCTGCCACGAAACCTCCAGTGTTAAGTTCCCAAGCAAGCTTGGTACTCATTTATCAACCCATTGAATGGATGAAAGGCTGAGTCAACCCTTTTTAGCCTGGGGTTTTGAACACCAGGACCTATGGCATGGAAGCAGCGATGCACTAACCACTCCCAGCCACTAGAGCTTCACAAAGGGAAAACTTAAAGCCTCATGAGGAGAAGCTCCATGAAATATGAATGTGTGAAAACTGTAACAAAAATAAGAAGCTATCCAGAATAAGTACTGATGATAACCCCCACTGTAATACATCGAGTATTTAATGTATATCGATAATTACTGCAGCTTAAATACTTTTGTATTGCACATATTTGAATTGTTTTGTATTGAATTCGGTATTAGTTTCTCTTTAAAATGACATATACGACTTTGTTTTTTATGAAATGTAGCATTTTCTATAAGCATTCAAATTAAAAAAACAAAAAAAACAAGAACAATTTCTAAAAGTGTTCGCAACTTTTGTTACCACTGGCCATATGTAACCAACAACAACTTATTATATAATATATATATATAATATATATATATATATAATATATATATATATATTTAACCATGTATGGTAATGTAGCCAGTAGCCCATATTATGAAATAGCAGCAACCTTGTATATAGTATATATATAACAATATATATATATAATAATATATGCTTATATAAATATATATATATATATTATATATATGTAAAACCATATATATATATAGCTATATAAAGCTTTATATATACAAAGACAGGCCTACTAATTTTGATGTATGATCATGTGATAAGAACACAATGCCCAAGCTGGTACTTTACTTTCCAAACTTCCACAGCATGCCAATATAAAGACTTTGAGTCTTGATAAATTTAATGAGCATCACAGATCCTCTATATATCACATCTTCATTGGCAGCAGAATTCAAATCCCCAACTTGTCAGAAGAAATGAGAGCCATGAGTTCTTGACCATGATATATATCTAACCCTGTTTTTTGGAGCAAAGGAGAAAGTTAAATCATACTTAAAGGGGATGGGGAGTACATTGAAAGAAGAAACATTTCTGTGTTTTTATTATATCAAAGACATATTTCAGTCAAGATAAAATTATATTTTATTCAAAATATGAAGCAATGTTACCTTAATTTCCTTTTTTTAAAATCAAGAACATTAGAATAACTATTAAACATGCATATATTCAATAAGTAGCACAGTTGTTTTCTTCCTGAATTTAAAAACAAATCTTAATCCTACTTGTTATTCACATAAAATTTGAAGAAACAATTAAGGCAATCAACTGAAGAAAAGCAACAAATAATTTAAAGCTGTTTTTTTAAATGTAAAAATATTAAATTTAAAATAAAACTTAAAATTACACATGGAAGCATGCATATAAATGGTATTCTTCAATGAACAAATTGCTTTGTTTCCTTATACAAAACAATATTAGACAAGAAACAATTGAATACAAAATAAGTTAAATTTAGTTTAAGTAAATAGAAAACTTTTTATGAAAAAAAATCTATATTATTTTATCCTAAATTTGTCTGACTACCTTATTTTATGACCTACTGCCTGGGACATCCATATTATACAGAATTTCTTAACATCATTCTTGATGCTCTTTTGATTGAAACAAAAGGCAATAAAATGATTGAAAATACAAGTAAGACTGCCTTTCAAGTTCTTATCCTAAATACCAAACCTAAAGAGGATAAGTTTTTTTCAGGAAACTAATAGCCTCAGAGGACTCAAGAAAGTAGTTATTTGGCAATTGCTTTGGACACAAGGTTAAGTCAGAATAAACAAGCCAACAGAGCACTGGATATCAGCAACAAGAAAAGTAGACTGCTTAAAAGATTTACCAATGTAAATGGGTTACTGCTACAACAAGATCTATTGTGGGTGTACCATTTATAAATCTTATATTTGGCCTCTTGTTAGTGTGTGAATTCCTTATAACTACTTTTAAGTGAATTATGAACAAGCTTGAAACCTCCACAAAATAATGCTTTTAGAATCATCACCATTGGAACATTTTCACCTCCAATCTCAGCCAAACAATTGTAAACAAATATTGAGCCTTTGACTCATTGAAGGAAAATAAGTGCTCACAAGTTACTTGAGAAGTTCATTAGATATGGTGACTTCCAAGCTTGCCTGGGCTACACAGATTGTAGGGATTTAAGAATTTTGGCCCAGCTTCTTACATGGGACAAATGAACTGTTGTTTTTGATATCCCCTCATCTCACAGACAGCTAGCTATTGGTTGAAGTTGGTGCGTTTCAATGACATCATTTGAACATAACAAATTATAATTTAGATTTGGTTATGCTGGCCAGTAAGAAATCCTACACTGAGACAGAACTGATGATTGCTACTTTGGCTACTACAGGAGTAAGATTTCCTATGACATACTGGTTGCATGTACATGCAGATGGTTCTGCTACTAGTAATGATTGAAATGCTGTTGTGTGTATTTGAGAGGGGTGGAAGTGCTTTCAGTACTATAGTTTCAAAGGGCTGTTAGAGCAAATTGTACCAACTATGATGTTGAAGTGGCTGCAGTCCAATTGACTGACTGAAATCAATATAAGAGATGATCAACATTGTGATATTACCTGTGTGTGTGATTCACAGGTTGTTTACCTATTAAAGTAATTTTTTCAGTCTTACTTTCAAACGATGGACCTGTTTTTAGTTGTTAAATTGTGATTAATTTTTTGATGGATAGTGGTCGTAATTTCACTTTGCAGTGGGTTCTAAATCCCAGTGGAATCACAGGTTATGGGTTTGTTGGTACTGGTCAAGGTTGGTCCTGAATTTCCTTAACCTGATTCCCTGTTTGTTATCAGAGTGCTAAAAGAATCCTCAGTGTTGGATTTAAGACTCATCTTTTAAAGAATAAAGCCTCTGTGAGAGGAAAGATATGAAGCTCTCTAATGGAAAACTTCTTTTCTTGCGGCCTGATTTGATTTGCAGATGTTGCTAACTTTAGAATTAAAACTCGACATGATTACCTCCTGATTCACCTGCACAGATCTGATTTAGTAGATTCCCCAACTTGCCTTTATGTAATGCTAATGACATGAGTGTAAACTATTTCATTTCTTGTACTAGATTTGGCAATGTAGCAGCAGCTAAGGCTGTAAAAAATCATTGTAACTTATATAATGTTTCTGAACTGTATTGGGCTGTTCATCATAGAGCTGTTGAGGGTCATACCTGGAGTTTACTGAAAAAAACTTCCATGAAAATAGATACAATAAAATTTTGCAATACTAAAGGATATATTTCAGAGATAAACCCAAACAAATTCAAGCTGAATTGTTACAAAACACGCCAAGTAAAATAATTTTTACTAAAACTCCAAAATTTAATACAGCAATTTATCAACTTTTTTCACATAACATAGTGAATACAAACATAACTTTCCTGTTGATTATTATAAAGTTTTAGAAATCATCACTCTTAGCTATTGTTAGACCACAGGTTTAAAAATTCCATATTTGTAGAAGTCGTTTCTTTCTGTAAGACTAGATTTATTACAAAAAGCTTGAACTTTTAAATACTGATGATAAAATGTATCAATTATTTATTAACCTCTTAAATGCCATCAGGGTATACATAAGTCTTGATCAGCCAGTGCATTAATTTCCCCTAGCATATATGTATATCTTTATCCCCTAGCATATATGATTATTTTCTTTGCTGCAATCAGTAAAACTCTTTTGAAATTTTTGCAATGCAATACAATACAAGGACCTTGACAGTATTTGCAAAGGTTTTACTTATTTCAGAGAGGGATTAGCTAATTTATGCCTTTTCTTTCACCTTCAATATGCCAATATGTGCTTATGTGAAAAATGGTGACATTGAGGAATGAAATGTGTTAATTTTAATTGGCAGTTAAGTGGTTAATGTAATACTTAGAAAAAACATGACTGGAGACAACACTACATGGGTAATGAGCCTTTTAATTTTCAACCAGTCAAATAATGAAGACACTTACAGGTGTAAGAACATAAATAAGAATGGTGCTTTTACATAATAAGAAAAAACAAAACATTCTGTAAAAATAATCCGTAGTATTGCAATTTTTTCTCTTTTTTCCCCCATTACTTATTACGGTAAAATCCTATTTTCTTGCATTCCTTGACTATGATTTTAAGATGGTACTTAAAAATGAAAACTTGAAGTCATTGCAACTTGAAACAAGATGATGACGCATCTGAAATTCAATGATGGCATTGTTTCTGATGCAAAAAAAAATAAACAAAGTAAAAGTCAAACTTTATGAAGAAATACAATGAAAAAGATCAAAATAAATAGAAAAAAAAAATCAATGATCTTATTAAGAATATCAAGAAGATTTCGTCTTTTTCACAATAACTCAAATAATTAAAAATAACTTCCACATTGACTGCAGTCCATTCTCAATGTATTAAGACTCACTTTAAAGTGTAATTTTTAAAAAAAATCAAAGATAGTTTTATCAACTATTACAAATGTTATTAATTATTTATATGTAACATAAAAATACTTATTGAAGTAGAATAATAAACATTCAAATAATAATCCAAAATAAGGAGAATATATAAACATACTAACAATGTCATTAAAAATAATTTGTGTCAGACCATATGCATCTCGAAGAATAATAAATTTATTCCATCTTTGATATGTGGTCCATCCACACAAGGTTACTTCTTGACCAACATGATTTGAATTTAATTCACCACATGTATGTGAGCGCCATGTAAAATTGTTTATACCTAAAGGAATAAAGAAAAAAGTTGGATCAATAGCATATTTTCTAATGCATTAATATGAATTACAGAACAAAAAAAATTATGTTCTCTACATGAATCACTAAAATTATAATTGATTAGTTACACTGATACTACAGACAACAGTTTTTTAAACTATCATGCCTTTTAGCTTAATTACTCTGCATAATGGTACATTATCAGTAACAGTTTCATCACTAACTTTCTTCTCATGCTTTAAATTTATGTTTTAAAATTATCAGTCACTGTCATTTAAAATGATTCCCCAAATTACTGTAATTTCAATGAAACAAAATATATATTATCTCGCAATCAAAAAGAATTTCTTTACTTCGTTTATAATGCACTAAATATATCAATATCATTCATCGCGTAAGCATATAATGCTAAAAAAGTAAACAAATTGTTTATAAAAAATAATATGGCCCTATTTACTTACACGAGCAAAAGCGGCGAAATGAATTTATTAATACCGGATTCCGTAAATAAAATCGAAAAGTTTGCAAATGCATATCCTTTTACGAATATTAATATTAAAACAAGTTCTCCATCAAGTAATTATTCCTGAAATATTTCTGTTTAATTGATTAAAAGCACTCCAACAATAATTATAGGTTGCGGTGCTTATTTGTAACACTTTTTTTTAAATCAAGAACAATAAATGTCCGATTTCTCTCATTCCGGCGAATCAAATTGTTTACAAACAAACCACACGCCGTTCACGTTCATGAACGAACCGTTCTGTTTTGCGTTCGGCTGTTTAGTTGTTGGAGACCTGGACAATAATTTTATAATCTATGAGATGATATTAAAATTTCTTCAACCCCCTTTCACTATGTTCTTTTGACTTGCATCACGCAGTTGAAGAGTAGGACAATTCGTCATTCTGTGAAATAAAAGTTTTTAAGGTTTTTCTTTGAACTTAGTATTTGGAGCAGGTCAACATGAAATGTTTGCTAGATTCTGGGACTCCACAACGAAGAATCTAATTGTTTTAATAGGAAATACAAATAATTTAATGGTAACTTTTGAGTACGCATCTTATATAAAAAATTCTGTATATCTATTGTTTGCCATTTTATTCTAATTTTTAAGGTAATATTCAATACAGTTATTTTTAACATACTGCTTGTAGCGGTATCATCTACATAAGCCAGTAACAGCCTCCGGAAAGGGATGATCACTTTTGTCTAGTGGTCATGTTACTGGGCTTCAGAGTCATGGGTTCTGTCCTCCGGGTAAGAGGCACTTCATTGGTGACCTCGACTGAACTAAGAAAAGCGCAGCCAACTGATCTGTCGTGACGCCATCCACCTGCAAGAAGAGCACCCCAAAGTCGTTAGATTCACTTGACGCAGCAACCAAAGTCTTCAGACTCACTTGACGCAACCACAACAACTCATACGCTCGCCATAACAAATATCTCGTTCGCTCACCTATCCACCCACTCACTAATGGGAGAATACTGTAGTGGTATCACACACATCTGTAACAGCTTCCTGATAAGGGTGATCACTTTTGTCTAATGGTCATATTACTGGGCTTCGGATCCATAGGTCGAGGGTTCTGTCCTCCAGATAAGCGCCACATCATGCTCTTCGTTTACGGACAAATTTTACTGAAAAAGCTTACTATGGGGGCGTTGAGGTTGTTAGTACCCTTTTCTCTCTTTTTTCGGTTATAACAAAATTATCATTGCTTTGTATGCATTTTTAAACGGAAGTAGTTTTAATTTTCCTTAGATTTTTAAGAAAACTTTTTATCTCCTTACAAAATGAATATGAGAAAGAACAAACTTGGAACTCTCTGTTCCACATTTGGAGGCAACATGAGAACCGGTAAGATTTTCTTATCTACCGTTAAAATATATCCGCTTTCCTACAAGCCCATCTTAGAAGGCTACTTTGCACCGGAAAAGCTGGAAAGTGAGATTTGAGTCTGTGCTTTGTAGTAAGCATTTCAATATAGGTTTATGTTGAAAATTATATTATTCAAGTATTGTTGCGCTTTTTCGAAATAATCGTACGTATTTTGTCACAAAGAATACTCTATTCTTACTTATGGTAACCTTGGCAACAATTTTGGTGACCGTTTTCACAACAATAATATTAAATAGTTTTCGATTGATTTTATTTATATTATTTACACAATCACTTATATTTGTATTTATTAAACTTATGTTAATTTAAAAAGTAACCTGTTTCTGTTTTTATACACATTCTGTTATTATCATTGCTTTTTGTGCCGCATAATGTAATTACGCAACGTAAAAATCAAATTATCCAGGCTCACTAGTTTTGAGAGAATAATTTTAAAATTTTAAGTATATATGTAATCCGTTCTGCTACAAAATAAATGTAATATATTGCATTTCCTTTTATGATTGAGATGATTTGATTATAATTGTGAATAATAATTTTAATTAAGCTTTTGTCTAAGCTATTTATTTTAATCTTGTACATAATTAACCATATTAATTCATACTACTGGCCATTAAAATTGCTGCACCAAGAAGGCAACTTGCTACAGACGTAAAATTTAAACATAAGAAAGGTGCTGTGATATGCAAATGATTAGCTTTTCAGCTCATTCAGACAAAGCAGGCGCCGGTAGCGACACCTACAATGTGTTTCAATATGGAAATTGTTCGACCGGTTTCTCATACACAAATTGTATTTGAATGTTCTTGCCTGGTGAAAAGTTGTTGTGATGCGTCGTGTAAGAAGCAGAAAAGCGTACCAGCATGTTTCTGACTTTGATAAAGGTCGAATTATAGCGTACCGCGATTGCGGTTTATCGAATCGCAGTATTGCTGCTCGCGTCGGTCGAGATCCAGTGACTGTTAGCAGATTATGGAATCAATGGGTTCTGGATGGTAACACGGAATGCCATGCTGGATCTCAACGGCCAACTATCATTAGCAGCTGAGAAGACAGGCATGTTACCCGTATGGCCTTAATTGATCATGCAGCCGCGTCACGAGCCCTGAGTCAAGAATTGGGGTCGTTTGCAAGACAGCAAGTGTCTTCATGAAGAGTTCGACGACTTGTGCAGCAGCATGGACTCTCAGCTTGGAGACCATGGCTACGGCTACCCTTGACGCTGCATAGCAGACAGGAGCGTCTTCAATGGTGTGATAGATGACAAACCTGGGCACACGAATAGCAAGACGTCATTTTTTCAGACGAATCTAGATTCTGTTTGCAGCATCAAGATGGTCGCATTCGCATTTGGCGTGGTGAACGCGCATTCTCCATCTTCATACTGTCCCATCAACTGTCGTGATGGTATGGGGTGCTATTGGATACACATTTCGGTCAACTCTTGTTCGCATTGTCGGCACTCTGAACAGTGCACGCTACATTTCTGGTGTGTTACGACCTGTGGTTATGCCCTTTATTCGACCCCTGAAAAACCCTATATTTCAGGAGGATAATGCACGATCGCATGTTGCCGGTATTGTAGGGACCTTCCTCGATGCGAAAATTTGGCTATTGCCCCTCGTATTTATTCAGATCTTTACAAAGAAAACGTCTGTTCCATGTTTGTCGGTGACTGGCACGTCACCATACCCCGGTATACGGTTTGATTAGATGTGGCAGCGTATTGAAGCTGCATGAGCATCTGTACCTGTACATGTCATCCAATCTCTGTTTGACTTAATGCCCAGGCGTATAAGTGCTATTATTATTGCCAAAGATGGTTGTTCTGGGTACTGATTTATCAGGATCTATGCACCCAGCTTTCTTGAAAATTTAATCACTTGTTACTTCTAGTATAATATATTTGTCCAATAAATATCGTTTTGTTATCTGCATTTCTTCTTGGTGTAACAATTTTAGTGGCCAGTAGTGTAGATCTCATAAATTAAGCATTGTTCATTATTATTTGATTTATAAAACTTTTTAAACACAAATTACCTAAAGATTTTGTGATACTCAGAAATGTGAAACTGCTTTGTGGGGAAACCCCTTCTCCGTGAATATTCGCCTGAATGGGGGATCAAGGTTCTTCAAGCTCCATGAATTGATATGATAGGCACTTGAAACGTAGGAAAGCACAGAATGCTTCTTTATCTGATATGTTCAAATTTTATTTGTATCGTAAAGTATATAATCCAAGTAATTGTATTTGTATTTGCATATTTATCTAATTTATTTAATTCATGCACATTTGTTAATTAGACGAAAATCAATCAATTTGTTTTCAATTTATTTGAAATTTAAATTGCATTATGAATTTGATTGATTAATATTTATTAATTTATAAACATTTTACTTTTGAAACACAATATTTTTTTCATTAATTTTTTCAGAAATTGGAAATGAAGCCCGATGTAGTTTGAAGATGGATTCCAGACATATTTTGTTTTGGACAACAGTTTAAAGTCAGGTTCTAATGTTATTTGTAAACGTGTGTGGGTGTATTTCATGTTAACCATCCAATTTATTTCTGTGACTTATGTTAAAGACTTTTCACAGAAATATGTAATAAAGGTTTTTATTGGCAGAAATTTGAGGATATTCCGTATGAATTTTTAACCAAAACTCAAGATCTTCTCATTCATATCTACAATTTTTAATCCTTTACCTACCGCATTGTGATTTACTGCAATTTTTTTCATGCAATAATTTTTTTTTTTTGAATCACTGAAACATTGAAAATACTCAACTTTGGGAAATTTAATCCGTTAGAGATAATTAATTAAATTGGTACTTTAAAGTACCATCAATACACAAAGGTCTAAAATATTCTCATAATAATAATAAAAAAAAGACCGAAAGGCTTTTTTTAACGGAGTTTAAACTCTTAAGAATGCTAAATAGCCAGAGAACACTAGTATTTTACAGCACAAAATATTTATTTTTGAAAATTATAATAGCTAAAAAATTTATTAACTTTTTTTTACACATGAAAACAGGTTTTACTCATAAAGTTAATTTGATGATATTCAAAGAAACAATTTTTCTTTTCATTAATACACAAAAATTCATTACACTTTGTGCGTTTTGAGTGAGGTTCCGATTGAATGTTTTTTAAGGCACTGTATCCTGGGGTAAGAAATACTGTATTTTCTGCACCTTGAGTCTTGTTCAGTCTCTTGATCGCCATCTTAAGAATTTAACGAAAATTCCAGCAGATAATTTGTTGGGACTTCATCTGAAGAATCATCTGTTAGTGTATCATTGCTTTTAGATGGTAGGTTCTGTAATAAATCCAAAGTCTCTAGAAGACTGTGAGCCTCTTTTTCTATAGACACTCTAAGAAAAGGATAATAATATCTATTAATAATAATAACACCTTGAAAACCTCCTATTATTGTTAAATCTCAGTTACATAATACACAATACACATATTTTATAATACATGCTAATTTTTGAATAAATTATAGATATTTCATTTAATTGTGTGATAAAAAAAAACAAGCTCAGATTCAAAGTTTAAACTTTTTTTTTTAAATCTTAAGGTATCCGACTACATTCGGAACCGTGATTTTAAAAAGGCACATAAATGGAGTGTCATTAGTGTGTGTGTAGTGTCACTTAGATTAGAATACATGTATAGAATTGTTTTAAGGACATTTTGACAAAAAAAATTATTTAAATACAATATTTCGGCAAGAAATTAACTCAGAATAAACTTTTTTCAAAATGTTCTCCTTTTGTGAAAAATGCTTCTATTATAAATAATAATATTTTGCGTGTATATAGCTCAGACCTCTGTACAGAGAATCAACTATGAATTTTGAAAAATTCACATTATTTTCAGAGTTACAACCCACTGAAATAATTATCGGCGTTTTTTTCTTAAAATTTCTCCCCTCTGTTGTCGTAAAACATGGATAAACCCACTTCTCTAAGTTAAATATTTCAAAAATTATAGTTGATCCTCTATACAGAGGTCTGAACTATATACAGGCAAAATATTAATAAAATAGAAGCATTTTTCGCAAAAGGAGAATATTTTAAAAAGGGTTCATTCTATGTTCATTTTTTGTCAAAATATTGTACTTAAATAATTTTTTATTTTAATAATATTCTTAAAACAATTTTATATACATTTTCTAATCTAAGTGACACTAAATATCATAAATATTATTCCTTTATACGCTTTTGCAAAATCACGGTTCCGAACGTAGTCGGATACCTTAAAATAAAAAAAAGCAAAATAAATAAGTTAAGCAAAAAGAAATGCCAAAAGAGGGTTCGCCAAGTTCCCATTGAATCATCGTTATAACGTGAGGGTCAGCGTTTCTTGAGAACATTACAATTTTAACGTAAATTAAATCTAATTCAGAGTAAGATAAAGGCATTACTCATCCAAATACAAATTATTTACCAGGTGTATGCATATAAAATGAGACGATTGCTAACAGATGTCTCCACGCATGTATGCAAAAAATACGAAACCATGACACGTGATTTTTTTATAGTTTGACCTATGATACCCATGTTCAGTTTACATTTGGACGAGTTTCAGCGTGCATTGTATTTTTTTTACTGTGTTGAAAATGTCGAATTTTATGCCGTCCGACCACGATTTGCGGACAGCATTAACTTTTTGTTACCATCTGAAGAAAAATGCTGCCGAATCGCATCATATGCTTGTAGAAACATACGGTGGCAATGCTCTGAGCCGTGCGCAGTGCTACAGGTGGTTTGAAAAGTTTCAAAATGGTGATTTCGATGTGAGAAACGAGGAGAGTGGCAGACCAGCAAAAAAATTTGAAGATGCTGAATTGCAAGCATTACTGGATGAAGATGATGGCCAAACGCAAGAATATCTTGCAGAACAATTGAATGTTGACCAGAGCACTGTTTCCCGTCGTCTCAAAGTAATGGGCAAGATAATAAAAGTCGGTAGATGGGTACCACACGAACTAACGGACCGTCAATGAAAAACCGAAAATTCGTGTGCGAATGTTGCTTCGCCCGCCAAACGCAAGTCATATCTCCATCGTGTATGTGATTGGCAATGAAAATGGATTTATTTTGAGAATCCCAAGCGTAATCGATCCTATAAGCTGACCCCGGACAGCTGTCCAAATCGACCGCGGCACGAACGTTTGTCCGGGCAAGAGACAATGCTGTGTATTTTCTGGGATCAGGAGGTACCAATCTATTATGAGCTTCAAACCCGGCGAAACCGTTAATACTGATCGCCAAGCAAGCAACAATTACTTAATTTGAATGATGCTATACTCGAAAACGCGAGCAATACAAGAAACGGCAGCACAAAGTGATTTTCCTGGAGTGACAACGCACCTGGCCACCGTACTAAACCGACCAAGCGACATCGTTAAGGCACTCGGCTGTAAGCCCTCCTTAGTGCATGCGGCTTATTCGCCAGATTTGGCCTTCCGGATACCACCTAATTGCATCATTGAGACACGCACTGGCTGACCAGCGCTTCACTTTACGAAAACGTTAAATCTTGGCTTTGATGACTGGTTGACCTCAAAAGACCGATAATTTTCTTGGTGTGGTATTCACAAATGTCCCTGAAAGATGGGGAAAATGTGTATTAGCGATGGATATTATTTCGAAAAAAGAAATATTAACAGTTTCGTAAATTTATTGTGTTTCTTTTAAAATAATCGTCACATTCTTCATTTACACACCTGGTACACTATTTTACACAAAAATTCGTAATAAATACTATTGCTGGAAGCTGAACCAGCATTGATGGTATTTTATTAAGATGTGACATCTCTCGCGTCTTTTCTTCTAACATAACTCCTAAGTTCTTTGACGGCCACGATTAATGGCAAAACTTTTCCAACCCAATACCAAGTATAGTTAGTAAACGGATCGAATATGCAATGAGATATACTTTAAAAGGATAGAAGCTTTGATGAGATATAACGGCAAACCTAGAGATAACTTAGTGCGGAATTGTTTGGAATAAAGGTTAGACGTCCTACAGCTTTGGAAGAAGGATACGCTCATTGCCTTAAATTATAATAAGGATTAAGAAAGCCTGAGTCTTCTCCTCTAAAATTACGTAATAGGTATTTCTTCAACCTAGGAAGGAAGGTGATTCTATAAAAGGTAATATTTTATATAAGAAGTTAGATTAGGCAGTTAAATTATTATAATTAAGATAAGTGATCTAGTTGCGCGATCTGACTTGAATATAAGGTTTAATTGTTGGCTCATTTTCACTTTAAGAAAGTTGTTATTTAGAATTAAGTAATTTGCTATTCTAATAAAGTTGTGTTAAGAATTATATAATGTCTCATCATTTAGATAATCCCACACCTCTAGCCATGAGAATCACCCCTGGTGACATAGTCATCACAGGATGGCTATGTCTCAATGGCGCCCGAACTCTTTTTATTCTGGGTTAGGTAATGCAGGTGGATGTAATGTATTACCTGAAATGTATTTTTCAGGGTCAGAGAACATTTTAGAGTTCCTAGAAACAATAGAGAACCAAATACAGTTACTTGAAATCCCAAGTAATCTGTCATGTGCTTACTTAAAAAGTCATCCCTTGTGTGTAAAGGCTCAAGATTGGTACTCAATTTGGATCGGTGTTAGTGCAAAATACAGCCACGGATTTCGCGCAGCTCAAGGCTGAATTAGCGAAGGCTTTTCCCGCGGTCAAAAATAAGAAAGAATTACAAGCTAAATTTTTTGCTTCACAGCAGGGAAGAAATCAGGAACCCACTGATTTCGTGTATGATTTATTAAAATTAGAGAAACATTTAGAACTAGGAATGTCCCAGGCAGAATTGGTGGATCATATTTTAGTTCGACTCGAACCACAGATCCAGGACTATGTGGAAGTGCGCAATCCGCAGAACACGGTACAACTTTTGGAAGTCTTAGCTAAATTCGAAGAGAGGTATTCTTGCAAATTAAAAAGGGGTTCACAAATAATGATAATGTAGAAAGACGAGGTCAAAACGCGCATAGGATGCCTAATTTTGATGCTAATGGTAGAAACTGGAGAAATTCTGAAGTTGGACGTAGACCAAATAATGGTAGAAATGATTTTTATGAGAATAGCCGTCAAAGTAATAGAGGGTTCGAGAGGAATAGATTTCAGAATAGAGATCAGAGATTCAACAACAGGGTTACCAATTTCGAAATGAGCGAAATGATAATTTTAATAGAGGGACCGTAGAAATAGGGTTCGAGTGAAAATTTCAGTCGAGGCGATAGGATGCAAAGGGGACGATTAAATATTGTAAAAGTTAAAGATCAACCTCAAAAAGTATCAAGAGAAACGCCAATTAAGCTTTCTCCGATATGTATATCACCCGTAGAACTTCCCCACGTTCCTATTTTATTAAATAACACATTTTGAAAGCGCTATGGGACACCGGAGCAGATAAATCATTTATATCGGAAGAAGTATATAGAAAATATTTTTTTTATAAGCAAATTAAAAAATCGCGAGCCCAGGTAATAACAGCACAGGGTGCGAAATGCCAAAACATGGGGATTGTAGAATTGAATATTCGCATCAGACAATTTGAAAAATTGGTCATTTCATGTGTTGACAGATTTGGAATACCCATGTATTCTAGGTATTGATTTTATAAGTGGATCAAAGATTATTTTAGATTTTGATCAGAAATCGTTGAAAATTCAAGATTCGCTGGTTGAAGATAATAAGGTAGATAAAGGGAATTTACGCGTTAATGGGTCAGAAATGAAGTTAAATATTGTAGCTAATGTTTTATCGAAAAATCATGTGGAATGTATAGTAGAAGAAAAAGTTAATTGTGCCATAATCAGGGATTTAGTACTTACTTCACGGGAACAGTTAATAACAGAACAGAAAAATGACCCAGAATTAGGTCATATCTATAGATATTTAGAAAACCCGGAAGATAACTCGGTTAATGCAACGATATGTGAGAATTGGTACCTACGATTTCGCTCCACTGAAGGCTTGTTATTTTATGCGAAACACGCAACGTCGTTAGGGTGAAATGCGTGTATACATTCCAAAATCTTTAAGGAATGAAATAATGAGAATTTCACGACAAAGCCACAGGCTGACACTTGGGAAGATTTAAACGTATCATAAAAATTCCGACGTTTGTTATTTCCCGTACATGAGTAAATACCCATTGATCAATATGTCTCTACATGCCATATGTGCCAAGTTAATAACTATAAAACGCGTTACCAGCTGGTCGATTAAATCCAATTATATCAAATTATCTAAAATGAGATAGTGACGTTAGATTTGTTAGGCCCGTATCCTATATCTAGAATAAGACGTAAATGCCTGCGGTTTTAGTAATAACTGATCATTTCAGCAAAATGGCTGAAATTATACCCTTAAAAAAGGCCTCGTCTCGTATAATATGATTACTTTTTTTGATAACTTTATATCGCGTTATGGAGTCCCAATAAAATTAATAAGTGATAATGTCCCCAATTTATATCCGAAATTTTTGAGCACTTAAGTGAAAGATTAGGCATGAGGCATGTGAAGACTGTTGCATATAGACCACAAGCAAATCGGACTGAAAGAGTTAATCGAGATATAGTACAAAATGATTGCAAATTATGTTAATGATCAAAACGATACTTGGGATCAATTTTACGTGAGTTTGTTTACGCTATTCGGTGTACGGCGGTGAATGAAACAACGGGAAAATCACCTGCTGAATTATTTTGGGTCGAAAATTGATTACCCCATTTCAAAAATTAGTTATGATTTCGAAGGTTCAGAATTCAAAGTACAAATACTGAGTAGAGAGATTATTCAAGGAAGCTAGACTATACGAAAAATTAAACAGGAAAGGTGGGAAAGATATTATAATAGACGAAGAAAAGATATAAAAATTAAGGTAAATGATTAATCTTATTAGAAACACAATTCCTTTAAGTTCAGCAGCTAACAAAGTCTGCTCTAAATTTAAAACAAAAATTTGAAGGACCTTATAGAGTATTAGAAGTAAGAAATAAATAATATTGTAATATGGAAATCAGAAAAAAGAGATTAACGGTTAACGTGGATCAAATAAGAATATATCGTCATAGGAAATGTGACGAGGTCGAGTTAGGAACAGGTAGCCCAAATAGTATCAGATCACGCCTGTGGAAACTAGTAATTCGTAAAAGGTACATCAAGGATTAAATGAGTCACACTATGGGAAAGAAAGATCTGCGGTGAAACGTAAGTTAGAGGCAAAAGGGATTAATCGCCAATCAAAACAATATAAAAATACAGTGTGACGTCTCTCGCGCCTTTCTGATTAACATGACCCCTATGTTCTTTGACGGCCACGATTAATGGCAAAACCTTTCCAACCCAATACCAAGAAGATAAAACGAATGTAACATGTAAAATGAGATATACTATAAAAGGATAGCGCGGCAAAACCTGATATAGCATAGCATAGCATAGCAGGCTCAGAGGTTGTAGTGTGGAATCATTCTGATCAATAGCGTGACAAAGCTTAGTGTGGGAATCTTGAGGATCAAGAATTAGCTGCATTGCGGATCAAGAATCTTCATATATAAAGTTATAGATTATATTCTCTAGGTCAAGGGACCAGAACTGGAAAGGTAATATTAGATATAAGTACTAGGATAAACAGGATTATTTAGGATAATTGAGATAGAGGATCTAGTTGCGTGATCTGACTTAAATACGTGATTTAATTCAGGCTTGACTCTCACTTTAATTAATAATTGTCAAAATTAGAATTTAAGTAATATAAGTTATTCTTAATAAAAGTTGTATTAAGAATTATGTCTCTTCATTTTGATAATCCCACACCTCTAGCTTACGCGGAACCGGCAAGACATGGTCATCAAAGGATGGCTATGTCTCAATGGCGCCCGAACGTATTTAATTCTGGGTTAGGTAATGTAGGTGGAAATACACCCTACCTGAAATGTACTTCTTTCAGGGTCGGAGAATGTTGCAGAGTTTATCGAGTGCATCGATAACAATATACAGTTACTTTGAAATCCCAAGTAATCTGCCGTACTTACTTTAAAAAGTCATCTCAGGGGAAGTACCAAAGATTGGTATTCGATATTTGGTTCGTTGTTAGTACAAAAATACAGCCACGGATTTTGCGCGCAGCTCAAAGCTGAATTAGCGAAGGCTTTTCCCAAGCAGATCAAAAATAAAAAGAACTACAGTCGGAGTTTTATGCATCACAGAGGGAAGAAATCAGGAGGCGACTGATTGCTTATAGATTACTAAAATAGAGAGAAGTTTAGGAATTAGGAATGTCCCAAGCAGACTTAGTGGATCATATTTTAGTTCGACCGAACCACAGGTACAGGACTACGTGGAAGTTAGAAATCCACAAAATAATGACAACTTTAGAAGTCCTACAAATTGAAGAGAGATATTCTGCAAATTACAAAGGGGTTATCAGAACCATAATGTAGAAAGACGAGGTCAAAATGCGCATAGGATGCCTAATTTTGAAGCTAATGGTAGAACTGGAGGAATTCGGAAATAAGGAGTAGACCAAATAACAGAAAATGAGTTTTACGAGAATAGCCGTCAAAAATAATAGAGGGTTCGAGAGGAATAGGTTTAATAATAATGATCAAAGATTCAGCAATAGGGGTTACTCATTTCGAATGAGCGAAATGATAATTTTAATAGAGGGGACCGTAGAAATAAGGGTTCGAGTGATAATTTCAATCGAGGCGATAGGACGCAAAGGAATACTAAATATTGTAAAGGTTAATGATCAACCTCAAGAGGTGTCGACAAGAGAGACAATTAGACTTTCCAATATGTATAGCACCCGTAGAACTTCCCCTGCACGTGCCTATTTTATTAAATAACACATTTTTGAAAGTTAAGGACACCGGAGCAGATAAATCTTTATATCGAAGAAGTATACAGAAAAATATTTTTCTATAAACAAATAAAAAATCATGAGCCCAGGGCCAACAGCACAGGGTGCAGTTCAAAACATGGGGATTGTAGAATTAAAATTCACATCAGACAATTCGAAAGAAATTGGTCATTTCATGTGCTGAAGATTTAGAATACCCATGTGTATTCTGCATCGATTTATAAGTGGGTCAAGAATCGTATTAGATTTTGATCACAGAAATCGCTAAAAATTCAAAATACACCGGTTGAAGATAATAAGGTAAATAAAGTGAAATTGTACGTTAATGGGTCAGAAATGAAGTTAAACATGGTGGCTACACTTTACCGAAAACCATGGAATAATATAATTGGTGATAAAATTAATGTTACAATCAAAGATTTGGTAATTTACTTCGCGGGAACAATTAATAAAGGAACAGAAAAATGACCCAGAATTAGGTCATATATATAGATATTTAGAAACCCGAAGATAACTCGGTTAATGCAACAATATGTGAGAATTAGTCCTAATGATTTCCGTTTAATAGAAGGATTGTTATTTTATGCGAAACACGCACGTCATTAGGTGAAATGCGTGTATACATTCCAAAAATCTTTAAGGAATGAAATAATGAGAGAATTTCATATGATAAGCCAATAAGTGGACACGTAGGCAGATTTAAACGTAATTAGCAAAAATTCGGGACGTTTGTTATTTCCCCGTACATGAAAATTTATTGATCAATATGTCTTACATGCCATATGTGCCAAGTTAAGAATTATAAAAACGCGTTACCAGCTGGTCGGTTAAATCCACTATATCGAATTATCCGAATGAGATAGTGACGTTAGATTTATTAGGCCCGTATCCTATATCGAGAATAAGACGTAACCGCTATATTTCTTAGTATTAACTGCATCATTTGCAAATGGCTGAAATTATACCCTTAAAAAGGCCTCATCTCAATAGCGGATATTTTTTTTGATAACTGAGACAAAGTGTTATGGAGCCCAATAAAATTAATAAGTGATAATGGTCCCCAATTTAGTATCCGAGATTTTTGAGCACTTAAGTGAAAGATTAGGCATAAGGCATGTGAAGACTGTTGCATATCGACCACAAGCAAATCGGACTGAAAGAGTTAATCGAGATATAGTGCAAAATGATTGCAAATTATGTTAATGATCAACACGATACTTGGGACTGTTCTTACGTGAGTTTGTTTTTCTACGCTATTCGTACGGCGGTGAATGAAACAACGGGAAAACACCGGCTGAGTTATTTAGGTCGAAAATTGATTTACACCATTTCAAAAAACTAGTTATAGATATCGGAAAGTCAAACAAAATCAAGATATACAGAAAAGCTTTGAAGAAGCTTGTGACTAAGTACGAAATTAAACAGGAAAGGTGGGAAAATATTATAATAGACGTAGAAAGGACATAAAATAAAGGTAAACGATTGGGTTTATTGAAACACACCCTGTAAGTTCAGCTAACAAAGTATGTGCTAAATTTAAACAAAGTACCTTGAGGGACCTTATAGAGTCCTAGAAGGTAAGAACTTTTAATAATATTGTAATATGGAAATCAGGAAAAGATTGCCACTGAAGTTAACGTAGATCAAATAAGAATATATATCGTCATAGGAAATGTGACGAGGTCGAAGTAGGAACAGGTATCCCAAATAGTAGAAGATCAAGTCAGGGAAACTAGTACTTCGGAAAAAGTACACCAAGGATTAAATGAGTCACAATATGGGAAAAGAAAATCTGCGGTGAAACGTAGGTTAGAGGGGTAAGCAAAAAGGGATTGGTAACCAATCAAATCAATATAAAAATACAGAGAGGACCCATAAACAAATCACTGGTCAGATCACTACCTAGTTCAGTGTAGGGAATGAAAATAAAAACAAAGGTTTAAATATAACCAAAGTATTAAAAAAGATCAGGTGTATCGGGGACAAGTGACCACAAAGAAAGTGTGGCAAAAGAAAGGGGAATAATAATAATTGTAATAATAAAAGACAAATGTCATCTAGTACTATTTCCAGATAGAAAAAAAAGAGCAGGAGAGAATCAACCGAAGTTCCATATGAAAGAGTTATAATTTAAGGCCAATGACGGAGAACAGAAGAACCACGACCAGCCAAGAACACAGTTGGGAAGGCAAGGAAAGGAAGACAAGGAGATACAAGCCTTACAACAAAGAAATTCCAGTACAACCAAGGAATGAAGAAAGTGATGACACTCATCGTTGAACGTATCGTGGAAACCGAATATAAAAATCAGGTTGTATTGTTTCATTTTTTATGATCTTCCAACAAGTGACGGAAGAATTATTGCAAAGAAGGAAGTCTCGGGCGGTGCTTAAAAGTTATAAGCTGTCAAACACTACAATGAGTGTTCATTTAATTTTGGAACTTTTGACTTGTTAAAAATTTTTCTGAAGAAAACATTTGTATTCACATTATTTGTTTACTTGGATGTATGACTTCGTGAGATGCGAAAAATTCCTTTTGGTTATTTGTTATAATGGTTTATTGAAAATGTTTGTAATTGTATGAATATGTGTATATATATATGTCGTTGTATTGTTACGTATTATGAGGCATCTGGTTCAGGGAAACGCGGTAGTCAGGGCACTAACACACACAAACGAGTTGCGCGGCTCATTGGGAGTTTTTGTTGAAACCAGATGTAGACAGATAAAAATTTATTGTGATATATAAATAATATATGTAAAATTGATTAATATTATGGAAATAGAGACTCAAATAGTTTCATTTCAGGGAGACTGACCCTGAAAAATCTTGAAAAGTAAAGCTTCAACGTGTTTCCAGGTTGTTAAGAAAGGAGCAGAAGTACCAGCTCCATATGCAGTGTTAGATTGGGTCTGCGCACCCAGAATAATAGTTTTAAGTGTATAAATATTTTAAGTAACGAAATGTAAAGTGAGAGGGCACAAATTAAACAGAAAATATTAATGTTGGCCTAGTTATTGGAGCAAAATTTATTGTCACGAGTTTAAAATTAAATTGAATATTAAAATTCTAAGATGAGTAATGAAAATTAAAGTCAAGATAAACTCTTGGAAATTGCAAAAGTTAAAATTTAAGATTAAAATTGTAAATGGCAAAATTAAAGTCAAGATAAATTTGGAAATTATAAAAGTTAAAATTTAAGATTAAAATTGCAATGAAAATTAAAGTCAAGATAGATATTGGAAATTATAAAAGCTAAAATGAAGATTTAAGATTAAAATTTAAATAAACCTCAGAAAGCGAAGAAATTTAGAAATAGAGATTTAGACACGTAATTTATTAAGGGCATTGAGAACCCCAGAATACGTTTTTGGAGGGGGTTGTGACGTTCTCGCGCCTTCTGATTAACAACATGACCCCTATGTTCTTTGACGGCCACGATTAATGGCAAAACCTTTCCAACCCAATACCAAGAAGATAAACGAATGTAACATGTAAATGAGATATAATTATAAAGGATAGCGCGGCAAACCTAGATATAGCATAGCATAGCATAGCAGGCCTCAGAGGTTGTAGTGTGAAATCATTCTGATCAATAGCATGACAAAGCTTAGTGTGGAATCTTGAGGATCAAGAATTAGCTGCATTGGTGGATCAAGAATCTTCATATATAAAGTTATAGATTATATTCCCTCTAGGTCAACCCACTGAAATAATTATCGGCGTTTTTTTTAAAAAATTTTCCCCCCTCTGTTGTCGTAAAACATGGATAAACCCACTTCTAAGTTAAATATTTCAAAATTATAGTTGATCCTCTTTTACAGAGGTCTGAATTTATACAAGTAAAAATTAATAAAATAGAAGCATTTTCGCAAAGGAGAATATTTTAAAAAGGGTTCATTCTATGTTCATTTTTGTCAAAATATTGTACTTAAATAATTTTTATTTTAATAATATTCTTAAAACAATTTTATATACATTTTCTAATCTAAGGACATAAATATCATAAATATTATTCCTTTATACCTTTGAAAATCACGGTTCCGAACGTAGTCGGATACCTAAAATAAAAAGAAAAAATAAATAAGTTAAGCAAAAAGAAATGCCAAAAGAGGGTTCGCCAAGTTCCATTGAATCATCGTTATAACGTGAGGGTCAGCGTTTCTTGGAACATTACAATTTTAACGTAAATTAAATCTAATTCAGAGTAAGATAAAGGCATTACTCATCCAAATACAAATTATTTACCAGGTGTATGCATATAAAATGAGACGATTGCTAACAGATGTCCCCACGCATGTATGCAAAAATACGAAACCATGACACGTGATTTTTTATAGTTTGACCTATGATCCCCATGTTCAGTTTACTTTTGGGACGAGTTTCAGCGTGCATTGTATTTTACTGTTTTTAAAATGTCGAATTTTATGCCGTCCGACCACGATTTGCGGACAGCATTAACTTTTGTTACCATCTGAAGAAAAATGCTGCCGAATCGCATCAAATCTTGTAGAAACATACGGTCAATGCTCTGAGCCTGCGCAGTGCTACAGGTGGTTTGAAAAGTTTCAAAATGGTGATTTCGATGTGAGAAACGAGGAGAGTGGCAGACCAGCAAAAAAATTTGAAGATGCTGAATTCGAAGCATTACTGGATGAAGATGATGGCCAAACGCAAGAATATCTTGCAGAACAATTGAATGTTGACCAGAGCACTGTTTCCGTCGTCTCAAAGTAATGGGCAAGATAATAAAAGTCGGTAGATGGGTACCACACGAACTAACGGACCGTCAATGAAAACCGAAAATTGTGTGCGAAATGTTGCTTGCCGCACAAACGCAAGTCATATCTCCATCGTATTGTGATTGGCATAAAAAATGGATTATTTTGAGAATCCAAGCGTAATCGATCTATGTTGCCCCGGGACAGCTGTCCAAATCGACCGCAGGCCGAATCGCTTGTCCGCAAGACAATTGCTGTGTATTTTCTGGGATCAGGAGGTACCAATCTATTATGAGCTTCAAACCCGGCGAAACCGTTAATACTGATCGCTACAAGCAACAATTACTTAATTTGAATGATGCTATACTCAAAAAACGCGAGCAATAAAGAAACGGCAGCACAAAGTGTTTTTCCCTTTGATGACAACGCACCTGGCCACCGTACTAAACCGACCAAGGACATCGTTAAGGCACTCGGCTGGAGCCCCCGGGCATGCGGCTTATTCGCCAGACTTGGCCCTTCCGGATTACCACCTATTGATCATTGAGACACGCACTGGCTGACCAGCGCTTCATTTTTTAAGAAAACTTTAAATCTTGGCTTGATGACGGGCTGACCTCAAAGACCGATAATTTTCTTGGGGTGGTATTCACAAATTCCCGAAAGATGGGGAAAATGTGTAGCTAGCGATGGATATTATTTCGAAAAAAGAAATATTAACAGTTTTCGTAAATTTATTGTGTTTCTTTTAAAATAATCGTCCATTTCATTTGCATACACCTGGTACACTATTTTACACAAATTCGTAAAAATACTATTGCTGGAAGCTGAAACCAGCATTGATGGTATTTATTAAGAGGGGAATTTAGTCTTTCTTTAAAATAATCCAAATTTTGATTTCCAGTTTTAAAGGAAAAAATTTTTTCCACCCCAATACCCAAAATAGAAAGGATCAATTTGAATTAAATTCTTTTAAAAATAAACTTTTTGAAATTCCCCCAAACCAGAAAAAAATGCGGGTTTTTTAAACAAAACTCCAAATTTGGGAAAAAATCGCTCTGCTAATTTAAAGGATTAAGAAAGCCTGACTTCTCCTAAAATTAATTTAATGGTATTTTTAAAAAGAAGGAAAATTTTTAAAATTTAAATTAAAGAATTTGAAACCTTTAAATTTTAAATAAGATAAGTTATCAGGTTCCCATCTGACTTGAATTATGTTATTTTGGCCCATTTCTTTAAGAAAATTGTTATTTTGAAAATTTTGGTATTCTTTGGTTTTTTAAAATTTTTAAAAATTCCACATTTGATATCACCTCTACCAGGGAAAATTGATGACTAGCCCTTACTCCATTCTCAAAGGGCGGAAATTTTATTTGTTAGGAATCAGGTTTAAGTTATTACTAAATTTTTTCAGGGGGAAGAACATTTATTCCAAAAAAGTAGAAGAAAACCCGTAATATTTCCCCAAAATTTTAGAAATCTTTCTTAAAAGTCATTAGTTTAAAGTCAAATTTACAAATTTGAGTGTTATCAAAAAGAGATTTGCCAGCTCAAAGGTATTCAAGGTTTCCCTGGTTTAAATAAGAAAATTCAGTTAATTTTTGCTCAAGGGAGGAAGAATCATGAACCACTGTTTCGATGTATGTTTTTTAAATTAAGGGAAAAATTTTAAATGGAATTCCAGCAGTTTATCCTTTTTTTTAAAAAGAAATCCAGGAAATTTTAAATGCCAATAAAACCGTAAACCAAATTTAACTTGCTTTGAAAATTTTCAAATTAAATCTAAAATTAAATTTTAAAGAATCAAAATAATCCAATTTTATCTAATTGTGAAATTTATTTGCGTATAAAATGGTAAATGTTTTTGTGGTTTTGGAAAGTAAAGAGGGTTCCCAAAGGGAAAGATTTTAAAAAAATTATAAATTCAAAAAGTTCCACTGAAAGGGATGAAATTAAATTTTTAAAAAAACCGTAAATTTTGGGTTCAAAGGGAAAAATTTTTCGGGGGGGTGGGTGAAAGAAAGATTATATTTGTTGATCAATAAAAGATCAAAGAAAGCACTCTTTCTCCCAAATAATACCTTTAGAATTCACGTTCCATTTTATTGAAAAAAAACATTTTGAAAACCTATTTACAAAGGGCGTTTTTTTTTATACGGAAATAATTGAAAAAATTTTTTTTTTGTAAAATGGCAACATATAAGAAAGGGGGGGAAAAAAACATATTTGGAATGATATTGATCGAAATTCGAAGTTTTCAAAATTCAAATTTGGTTTCCCCGATTCATAATTTTAAAATCACGGTTCCGGAACGTAGTCGGATACCTTAAAATAAAAAAAAGAAAAAATAAATAAGTTAAGCAAAAAGAAATGCCAAAGAGGGTTCGCCAAGTTCCCATTGAATCACGTATAACGTGAGGGTCAGCGTTTCTTGTGAACATTACAATTTTAACGTAAATTAAATCTAATTCAGAGTAAGATAAAGGCATTACTCATCCAAATACAAATTATTTACCAGGTGTATGCATATCAAATGAGACGATTGCTAACAGATGTCTCCACGCATGTATGCAAAAAATACGAAACCATGACACGTGATTTTTTTATAGCTTGACCTATGACACCCATGTTCAGTTTACATTTGGACGAGTTTCAGCGTGCATTGTATTTTTTTTTACTGTGTTTAAAATGTCGAATTTTATGCCGTCCGACCACGATTTGCGGACAGCATTAACTTTTTGTTACCATCTGAAGAAAAATGCTGCCGAATCGCATCAAATGCTTGTAGAAACATACGGTTTCAATGCTCTGAGCCATGCGCAGTGCTACAGGTGGTTTGAAAAGTTTCAAAATGGTGATTTCGATGTGAGAAACGAGGAGAGTGGCAGACCAGCAAAAAAATTTGAAGATGCTGAATTGCAAGCATTACTGGATGAAGATGATGGCCAAACGCAAGAATATCTTGCAGAACAATTGAATGTTGACCAGAGCACTGTTTCCCGTCGTCTCAAAGTAATGGGCAAGATAATAAAAGTCGGTAGATGGGTACCACACGAACTAACGGACCGTCAACAGGAAAACCGAAAATTCGTGTGCGAAATGTTGCTTGCCCGCTACAAACGCAAGTCATATCTCCATCGTATTGTGATTGGCGATGAAAAATGGATTCATTTTGAGAATCCCAAGCGTAATCGATCCTATGTTGACCCCGGACAGCTGTCCAAATCGACCGCAAGGCCGAATCGCTTCGTCCGCAAGACAATGCTGTGTATTTTCTGGGATCAGGAGGTACCAATCTATTATGAGCTTCTCAAGCCCGGCGAAACCGTTAATACTGATCGCTACAAGCAACAATTACTTAATTTGAATGATGCTATACTCGAAAAACGCGAGCAATACAAGAAACGGCAGCACAAAGTGATTTTCCTTGATGACAACGCACCTGGCCACCGTACTAAACCGACCAAGGACATCGTTAAGGCACTCGGCTGGGAGCCCTTAGCGCATGCGGCTTATTCGCCAGACTTGGCTCCTTCCGATTACCACCTAATTGCATCATTGAGACACGCACTGGCTGATCAGCGCTTCACTTCTTAAGAAAACGTCAAATCTTGGCTTGATGACTGACTGACCTCAAAAGACCGATCATTTTCTTGGGGTGGTATTCACAAATTGCCCGAAAGATGGGGAAAATGTGTAGCTAGCGATGGATATTATTTCGAATAAAGAAATATTAACAGTTTTCGTAAATTTATTGTGTTTCTTTTTAAAATAATCGTCTCATTTCATTTGCATACACCTGGTACACTATTTTACACAAAATTCGTAACAATACTATTGCTGGAAGCTGAAATCCAGCATTGATGGTATTTATTAAGAGGTTGATTAGCTTGTACTTTACAGGTTGAATACAAATGTTTGAAACATTTCTATGTTTTGAAATGGAACTTACTTTCCTACTCAATACATAATTGAATGCATCTAAACCTTTGTAATTCTTAAATTTTCCTCTTTGTATATGTACATTCTTTTTTCGCAAAGTTCGCGCTAGCAATTATCCTATGACAGCAGAAGCACTCTCGTGGTTATTTCTAACACAATGACTGCAAATTTGTACGTAAATCTGTCGCGGGTGTGAGAGGGTTCGAGGAAAAAGCAGACATGATCATAAAAATAGCTAATTTTATGCTATCTTTAGTACTGAATGAAGGATACAATTTTGTAACTTAACTCTGGGAGCAATATGAAATCCTAAATATAAAATCGGATAACTAGATTATCGAAGGTACTTATCTGGATTGAAGCTCCTTGTTATGATCCTTTTGAAGCCCGATAGCATGGTCAGCTCCAAGGTTGGTTACTTAACCATTTCCTGGTGGATTCTTCGTCGACTATTAATCTTAAGATACTTGACCACCAGCCACTATTTGCGTTTACTAACACTTGAATTTTAGTTTAACGATGAACTCTTAGCCATTTACTCCATACTCAAAGATTGGCAGTTAAATAGTAGTTTCATTTGCTTAGAATCAAGTCATCTCTACGGAAAGCGATTTTTAAACTAAAATCACAGTTAAAGAACTTTTTTTACCAAGAGGATTAGTAGAAGAACCGGAATAATATCCGTTACAAACTTTAGAAAATACTTTAAACCATAGTTTTTGAAAAAAATATTAATGATCAATTTGCAAGCTTAAATTTCAACAAAATTGAAAATTGTATATTTATATGCTAAAAGATCCTTAATTTATCCTGTTCCGAATATATGCGGTAACCTACTACGTTATGCTTTTGACTCAAGGTCACCTTGCAATCGATCATCTGAACCTAATGTGTTTCATAAAGAATGTGAATGGTTATATACATTCTAAGGATATAATGTAATTTTTTAAGTTATTACTCTTATGCTTTTTTCATCCTTTTGTTTTAAATGCGATTTATTTCTTACTCGGAAATCTTTAAATGCTAATATAATTGTCTCATAAAAACCACTGATAATAACTTCCTTTTGACAATTATCTTTTGTTCCAACTTTTTGACAATCTATATAATTTTATCTATATTATCCATTTTATAACCAACTTTATCTAAAAACTCGTTTAGTTACTTTTTATTTCTGTATATAATTATAAGTGCAGCTTGTGTGCCTTCTTGTGCTTTAGGAAGTTATATTAAGATTTCCCAGGAAGATAAAAATATTACTTTGATATTCACATTTTTTGTTTTCCCCCAGCACGTAGGGGAGGCTATGAGGATTCTTATTTTATAAATGAAAAACTGTATTTCCATGAGCGTCAAACGCATCCAAATGTATCTGCACATTCGAATGTTACTATGAACTCTGTTATACTTTTGTTGATCGAGTAAAACAGACTCGTAACCAAATGAATGTCTCAATTTCATACGAGTTGAATAGTTTTTTAAAGAAAAAAGGTTTTACCGTGAATTGCGCATGCTCTGATTGCTTAACAAATATTAACGGAAAACATATTTTTTCTAAAGGGGGCTTGTTTTGTTTTGTTTAACCCGGTGCTAACCTGATGCCCGGTCTTTTGGTTGTATGCACATATTATGTTAGGTTGGGGAAAAAGAAATCCATTATTTTTTCGGTAGATGGCTGTAGTGTCGATATCTCGTGAAGTATCTATCAAACAATTTCAAATTTATGTTCGTTGTCAAGATGACATTTCACACTAAAAAAATTATTTTGCTGTTTTTTGTTTGGTCCATTCAGTTATGAGTTACAGGGTGTTAAAAATGGAAGTCAACAAAGAGAAAATTCGGTACATTTTACAGTTTTTCTTTGATAGAGGCGAAAAAGTAAGCCAGGAGATTGAAATTGTGAATGGCGTTTATGGTGCCGATATTGTAACAGCTAATTACGAGCAATTTTGGTTTTGTCAACCTTTCAGGCATTTTTGATGTTAAAGATGCACCTCGAAGTTGACCTGCATGTTAGTAGTTATAGGATCACCTAGGAGCTAAAGATCAACCATAAAACAGTTTTAAATAATTTGCGCAAAGTTTGATGCAAAAAGAAGCTCGATGTTTAGGTGCCACACCAATTAACAACAAAAAACATGATGAATCGAATTTCCTTCTGCGAAACCTTGGCCAAACGGAATGAAATCGACTCATTTCTTAAACGGATGGTGACTGGGGTGAGAAATGGGTCCCATACGACAATATTGTGCGAAAACGATAGTGGTCAAAGCGCGGTGAAGCAGCTCAAATGGTGGCCAAACCAGGACTAATCGTCAGGAAGGTTCTACTGTGTATTTGGTGGGACTGGAGAGGAATCATTTATTATGAGTTGCTTCCGTAGAGCCAAACACTAAATTCAGATCTCTACTGTCAACGGCTGAATCATCTGAAGCTAGCGATTGAACAGGAACGGCCAGATTTGGCCAACAGAAGAGGTGTTGTGTTCCATCAGGACAACGCCAGGCCACACACGTCTGTAGTGATTCCACAGAAACTCTGGGAGCTAGGTTTGGAAGTTTTAATGCATCCACCATATAGTCCGAACCTGCACCAAGTGATTTCCACCTTTTTCTCGCATTAAAAAACTTCCTGAGTGATAAGAAATTGGGATCAAGAGAAGATTGTGAAAATCGATTAACAGAGTTTTTCGCCAATAAGGACGAAGACTTCTATGAGAGAGGCATTATGAAGCTACCTTTAAAATGGCAACAGATGTTGCAACAAAATGGTGCACATTTGACCTAAATCGGACAATCTGAACCATGTTAAATAAAGTCTTGAATTTCGTGCAAAAATAATGGATTTCTTTTCCCCAAACCTAATATATAGAAAGCTACTTTTAGTCAAAACAAATCAACAAAAAAAAAAAAAAAAGATTCAACTGCTTGAATTTTGAAACAAAGAGTTGAAATATAGTATTAATGATGATATATGATTTATATATTCATTAAAAGATAAAACATCAAAGCAGTGCTTCTCAAACTTTCAATATTTGCGATCAAATTGCCGTTCATAATTTTTATCGCGTCCCCTTCTACGATAAGAATGTATTGAATGCAATAAAAATGTACTTTGACGCTAAAGCTACAATACGACTTTAATTATAAATCATAAAAATTATCAAAATAAACATTAAATTTTGTATATAACAAGTCATGAGAGGCGGTAGTAATTATTAGGCTTGTTTTTAAATTAGTATCGATAAATTAATAATCAAAAACATTGTGCAGTACGGATACATTTATAAGTACATTATATCAGCGTAAATGTGTATTTAATTTTTATTATGGCAGAATGTTTTTTTTTTTTGCTTTTTTTCAGTAAATTAATACTTATTTTAAATATTTTACTTTCAACTTTTCAATATGCTCGCACCCCCCACATAGAGATATCATGCCTTCCAAGGGGTCTTCCAACTTCTTTTTTTCAATAATAATTTATTGCCTGTGTTTACTAATGTACGTTCGGAAACGCAAGTACGCAAGGGTTTTGAATAAAATTACGTGAAAATATATGTAGACAATTGGCAACAATACGCATTTAAGGGTTAAAGACCTCGATAGTGAAAACTCTAAATAATACGAATCTTGATATTTGATAATAGTACATATATATAAAATAGGATTTACTCGCTTCAACAGTCGTATATCAAAGTCTTCACATACAGTTTGTGAGGAATATGGTAAATCAATAAAAAATAGATTTAATTGTACTCAATACTCATTCATGAAGTGGAAAAAAAATTATTTCAAACATTTTTCAAAATTGTTAAAATAATTGTAACATTTTTAGTGGGCAGAAATGAATTCAAAATTAAGAAAAGACAAAAAAAACACAAAATTGCGCTTTTTTTTCAACTTGAATTTTTTTTTCTATCTTATATGAAAGTCCATCTTCTAATTTTGAATCATTTACTGTATTTGTGTGTGTGTGTGTTTCATTTAATTTTGTATCACCCTCTTCTCCTCCCAAAGCCTGACTATCAAACTCTGAAGGTTCCGTACTTGAGAGATTATGACTTGAACCCGACCTTACAATAGGACAGGTTGACATGATACAAGAGACTGGGTAATAACACACAAAACTTAAATAATCAAGTTAATGATTTTATTAGAACTTTCTCCCTTTCTAGGGAATAAGAGGAAGATCAACTTATACTTTCGTAATCACTTATCTGAAATACTTGCAGGCATTCAGAACTATAGTTTTCACAAAACGATAGAAATTTAAAGCAATGAAGTTTCGAGCCTGACGTTGAATATTTGTCATTCACAAAATGGAATTCACTTTCAAAGCGAATAAGGGCATTGTCTAGTAAGGAATTAATAACTAGTTGATGAATTCAATTCTCTCATTTTTGTGTGCTGGAATCAGATAAATTCATGGTACTTTTTGGTTACTCCACATTCATTTGGTTACAGCAGAACCCCACACACGCTTTTCTAGGGAGTCGGCGGAGTCTCTCAGGTAACGCGCGTCGTTTCTTTCTTTTGCAGACTAAAAAGTTCGGGGAAAAATTGAAAGATGTGCCATTCTAGACTGGATCTCTAAATTGCTCCCAGTGAAAAAACTCTTCCAGAATATGTAATAAGATCAAGAATATTAAGTCGGGCAAAGGTGTTCAAAATCTTGGGGTTCCGCGATGACAAGCTGATATATAAAGAGGGGCCACGGCATTAAAAAATTTAAGAACTGCGGGTATAGAGTAATTGTATGAACTGTGTGTTTTCAACTTGCTAAATATCATCACTTATCGCTTTAATATCTTTTATTTTTAGACATCCTTATTCTTTGTTGAGCCACTGTCATTGTACTTGTACAGCAAAGGCTTTCTTCGAGCTTTGCTAATTGCAAAATCATTAATGGCATCATTGTAATATTATTTTGAGTGCACAGCAACATCAAACTGTTAAGCTTTTCCTTTTACAAAGTAGATCTCCTTTCAGACTTTTCACTCTTAAGGGCAGAAGTGCTTCTCTCATGACTCGTTAGGTGGTGGTACATTCGCTGTAATTTTAATTTTTTCTCTTTTATTTCCCTCCAAACTTTTGTGCCCTAGAAGCGGAAAAACGGCCCTGTATCTACGACCCTTAAAAGTAGACAGTACATAGCATACATTTCAAATACTCGTACCAACCGTTGAGAACATTTGATCGTTGAAATTATTCGAATCACTATCTTATGAAAACTAAGTCGAAAACGAGATGAGGCCTCCATTGTGGCAGTGGTCATGGGCCCGGGCCCAGTTGACCCATGCCTTAAGACTTCCTTGGCTAAGGCCAGCAGCACGTGTCTTTGAAAATAGACATCGAAAACATGGTGTGTGAAATATAATATAATAATTGTAATTTTTTGATTGAATACAAATGATCTAAAAATGCAATTTAAACATTTAATGCATAAAATTAATAAAAATAATCACGATTTTTTTGCTGAATATTTTAATTATTTCCTATTGTAATTCTTTATCATACAGGCAACACATTTCTTATTGTTATTCTCAAACATATCCTAATAGATTTACACGCGGGCTCTACTTCCTTGATGAAAATCTTTGTGGATAGTAAAAACATGATAGTCCTGTAACTATGAAACATATTCTCTATTAAGAGTGTCTCGTCACTTAACAAGTTTTGAATTATGAGGTCCATCGCCAATAGCTCTTGCGTTGCTTTACTGTGTGATGTTTATAAACTCTCCTACATGAAACACAATTTTGTTAATTGAGTGCTATTTTTAATTCTACTTGCTTTAAATATTCTATCTTTCACTATAGTGTGGGAAGAAAAGCCATTTATACAAGTTTTTGGATGATATTACTTGATATTATTTTTATCCCTCCCTATTTTACGCCATGTGACGTAGAAAAGGCAAAACCAAAAAGGAGTAATCAGAAAATAGCGTAAATTGTAAGGTAGACTTATCTTATCAAGGGATGCAAAATATATAAAATGCACAGACACCTGGCATACGTTGAGTAGGATATAAGGTATTTAATTTGATTTTTGCTAACGTCACTCTCTGGAGCAATGGAAAAGGAATTAGTGATGGACCTTGTAAGTTTTAACCTCAATCAAGTGACGAGAACGACAATAGAGCTGACACCCCACTCTTTAGACTATCACACCTTGCCAGCGCAAGGATTTTAAGCTTCGACAGATTTAACTCTTTCATGCTTGGTGGTACATATATTGTACCATCAATTCTTATTCGTTTATTGCGTGGTTGTACATAAAACGTACCACTTATTTGAAGGCCTCTAAAATTGATGCTAAATGGTACATTCTCTGAACCATCCTAACAGTTCGAAGGTATACAGTCTTTGAAGAGCCAGCGCTCGAAAACGCTACCCGCAATAATGCATGCAGTGTTAGAGAGAGGTCAATAATATAGATTTGTAATTTATTATATATTAATTCTTATTCGTTTATTGTGTGTTGGTGTATAAAATGTACCACTTGTTTGAATGTCTCAGAAATTAATGCTAGATGGTATATTCCCTGAATCACCACAGAGGTCAACTCCGAGCAGTTACTCAAGTTTCCAGCAGATGTTGGAAGCTCATTGTACGCATTGGGTTTATACAGTAGTTCAAAGATCGCCAAAGTGGTGGTCCGTGGACCAGTAGTAGTCTGCGAGAAAATTTCGCTGGTCCCCAGGAAAATGTGGAATATACTCACTTATCATCTTAAGTTATGTTTTAAGATGCATTGATTGCGTTCTTAGATCACAACTTTTTTTTTATAAATATATTTAACATTCACAAAAGTCTATTAGTGGTCCGTTGGGAATTTAAATTATGAGTTTACTGGTCCGTGAGGTCAAAAAGTTTGGCGACCGCTGCAGTAGTTCATTCTTTGATCAGCTGTGAATCTGTTGAGTGGTATTTTTTGAAAGTGACTGTAGTGTGTATTTTTAAGTGTAAATGGAAGTGATTCTTGTGGTATTTGACACAGGTAAGTACATATATAACGTAACTAAATAAGTCAACATTACAATAATTAGTACCTCACATGTGCATTGTGCTAGTATGAAAATTAATAGAGTGTCCAAAAAATGTACTACTACGATATTGAAGGCCAAATTATAAAAATATACAATATACAATAAAAATATACAATAAATAAAAATATACAATATACATACTAATTACAAATACAAAATGCATCGCTTATTTTTTCGCAATAATGTGCATGTTTATTGTGCCAAATAGAATTGTTATAAGTTACATTTTTTAAAAATAATAATAATATTCATTAAATAATAGTACATACACACAAAATTATACAAATGTCCTGAATGAGTTGTAGCTCTTTCAGGAAAAAATAAATACAACTAATACATTTATTATCAATGTTGACTAAATAAAAGCTAGGTAAAATAAAATAACGTTTAGAATATAATGTTTAAAATTAAAACTAACTTTTTAGGTAAATTAGCACTAAACAAAAATTAACTGAAAATGTTTTAATGTATAGCATGAATAACATTATAAGATGAAGAAGTGTATTTATTTATTTTCCAGCTATAAAAAAATGGATGTGTTGTGTTTGAAAAGTTCCATTGTGCTTAGGGAAGAATAAATCATGTTTCCAGAACTATCGTGCTGCTTGAAACGTGATGGTACAAAACATGTACCACCTATTTTTTTAAAACTTTGGATACCCTTTACTTGAAAAGGGTCTAATATTATTAATATGTATCAGCTTTTGCTAAATAATTATAGTTTTGTGAGGTTTATCTAAAATATTTGTAATTATTTCCCTCTAGTGCATTATTTTTGTCAAAAATTCAGCACATGAAAGAATTACCGTACATGAGCTCCATTGACAAAGCAACAGTACATGTTTCAGTAAAGTTTATTCTACATGACTGCAAAATTTTGAGGCAAAAAAAAAAATGCATATTGTGTAAGGGGAATTTAATGAAGATCTGAAGTTAATAATGGGGGCGCACTAACTCATAACAAAATGATTGGCTCCTTCTTTTGTTTCGGAATCAACTAATTAGAACATTTCGAATGATTAGATTTTTTGCTATACCACAGTTAGAAGAAATACTGAAACGACTTTTTCCTAAACTGGATGGATCTCTCTATCATTGGGCTACACATGTGCGTGATTTTCTTGAAACATTCCCGAATCTTTGGATTGGTACAGATAGAACAATTTCATATGACTATTCCGTTCACCGTATATAACGCTACTTCCTTTTCTGGAGATACCTGAATAGCCAAGTTTATGGTGCAGAGATTGCATATTTCCAAAGAATTGAAAATTCAAATCACACTATAGAAATAGCTAACGTGTCCTCACAAATGCTTAATAATGTCTGGAGGGAAATCGAGAATAAACTTGATATTTACTTTGAACAACTAATTTTGCTTATGTTGATGTGTACTGACACCAAATTATTTTACGTGCTAAATAAAGTTCACACACAATCAGCATTTTTCTCTGTCTCTTATTCTGCACTATTTAAAATATATCCTTATTTGGTGAATAAATTATTAATAATGATATATTAGCAGAGTTCGCAAATAATAATTTGGAATACACAAATCATAATTTTTTCCTTGGGATTCAAGAGAAGCAATGGTGATTTTTGAGAATATATTAGAGATTTAATGGGTTAAACTCGTGTGACGTCATAGTCACAAGATAGCTGCAATCACGTATTTCCAGCCAATCATAAATTTACGGGACGTCATAGTCACATGATAAAGGGAATCCCGTGTTTCCAGTCAATCTGCTCATGTGCTTCACTGTGGTCAACTTTTGCTTTTTACAAAAAAATTCTTTTAAAATGCTCCTCTTGGTCAACAATAATTGTTCCCATGGGGTAAAAAAAAAAGTGCACTTGATTTTAAAACATACGTATAATACAGGGTGTGTCCGGGTTTAAAGTATCCAAAAGTAATACCTTATTATTACGGAATTACCCATCAGAATGTAATAAACTGTTCATCCATGGATTGGAAAACTCTCCGAAATTTTTTGGGTCTAGTCCGATCGGCTGCACGAGCGCGCATTGTTCTGCAATCGTAGTCGATAAACTTTTTCCTCTGACTTCATTAGTAAAGATGTGGATGACACAGCAAAAAGAGTAGTGTGTCCTTTGGTCGTGGAATTTAAATCAGCCACCCGTGTACAGCGGCATGTTCGAACAGAGAATGGAATGTCCACCTTCCGACATCAAAATCTATCCACCAATGGGACAGAACTTTAAAGGAGACGGGAACTTCGGTATCTCAAACTGCCAAGTATCCTTAAGTTTCCGTGATAGAAGACACTTTTGATCGCGTTTGTGATTCATTTTGTAGGAATCTATTAGAAAAGCTAGTAACGACATTCCGTTCTGTTTGACCATTTCGCTGAACACGAGTGGCTAATTGAAATATCATTAACCAAAGTACGCACTCCACCTTTTGCTGTAGCGTCCACATCTTTACTGATGAAATCAGGGTAAAAAGTTTATCGTCTGCGATTGCCGAATAATGCACATGTGGCCGATCGGACTAGACCAAAATCACTCGAGAGTCTTCCAATGCAGTAGGAACAGTTTATTACATTCTGATGGGTAGTTCCGTAATAATAAGCCGTTACTTTGAATACTTTAAGTCCTGAAATATATGAATTTTTATTAATTTTGAAAAATCTTTTGAAGAGTTTTAATACTTGAACATCTTTACCAAATTATCAATTCAAAATTTTGTCTAAATTATGCAAGTGGAACAACAAATACAAGTCCCAAAGTTCTGTTTTAAATTGAATGAAGAACACGTGACTGAATTTATCACATGATCCTCATCAATTTAGTGTATTAAACTTCAGACTGATTTTTATTGAGATCGGGGAGCTGAAAGTTATCCTTCATTTTAAAAAGTAAACTTGTCTAAGCGCTTTGTTGGTTGAGATCGGTATTCCCTTTGACAAAAAAGGGGTAAACTCATAGTTTGACGCAATTCATTTTAGGAAACTGTCATCTTGTATTGTTATTATGGTAAAGTAATATAGACAACCGACATCCTGTCTTTTTTTGTTCTTCTAATTTGTCAGTTGTTAAAAGGAAGAAGTGGTTTAACCGAAAACATGATAGTAATTCACAATTTTTACAAGGAAAGATTTGAGAACAAAAACAAATGTCAACATGATGGATAATTTGTTAATGGTTAAGAACCCTGGATAAAAAATTATAAGATATCTGATCTGAATAAAAGAAAAAAATAGATCGACAAAAACGATAACACATTCACTTGAAAAGCTAGTTGCGTAAGAGGAGGATAGTTCCTTTTCATCAAAAAAAAAAAAAAATCGACAGCAAAACATTTATTCAAATTGTAAATAATTTTGATTTTACTGAAGCAAATAATAAGCTACAAGAGCTGAATCATTTAAAATGTGAGAAAAAACCTTTTTTATGTTTTGAAAAAGTGCCAAAATGGTCGCTAAGTCGCCAAAAATGATGCCAACGTGGCTGTATTTGTAATTCTTTCAATAATTAGTTTTAATCAATTAATTTTATTAATTATAATAAATTACTGTATTGTCATCCAAAATAATCATGTGTATAAAATTTCACCCTCAATTGAGCGCTTTAAAATGTATTTTATTAACGATTGAAAATTCCACTTAAGATAAATAAATATAGAAAGACTGTGAGTTTAATAGTGTGTGTGTGTGTGTAGGAATTGAATTAATATTTTATAGTTAATCGTCTCTGTGTAAAATTAAAGGATGTAATTTAAATGAATACAAACAAATTTCAAACAGAATCAATTAGCAACTTTACAAAATAAATCATCCTGTTTACGTACATTTATATACCTAAATTTTAGATAGATGAGTGCTAATTAATTTATATATGTATTTTTATGTAATTACATATTTTTTACTAGGAATACATTGCAATTGCTTGAGAATAAATAAAAAAAATATCAGTAAAAATTTAAATTGAAGAAAGTAATAATTCAAAATGAGTAATAATTTTCCTTTAAATACATGATATTTTATTTTTTTCGGGTCAAGATACAAATTAAAATATCAAGCAAAATTTTCTAAAACAAAATAAAAATTTAATTTTTTAAAGATAAAAAACGTAACAATTTCGGCACGCCTTGTCAATCTTATCAAAGTCTAGTTTTCGTATTTTTATCTTTCGTATTTTTTTTCGTATCACAGTAATGTACCAATTATTTATTAAACAAAATGCAATTTTCTATCCACAAGCACAAATTGCCTAAAAGCAGGGGTGGAAACCAAGGGCACGCGTGCCATTAATGGCATGCGACATTATTTTAGGCACTCCTAATCAAAATGTCTATATTTTTAGTTCAAAAACCAAATTCACTGTAAGCACCCCTGTTTTGTTATTGTTTTCGCTCTTGTTACGTCGTGGACTACAATTGCTAAGGATGCAAAGTTAGTCATACGATTGCAAGTCAATTTCTGTGAATTTTTTTAGAGATGAATAAGACTCGCGTAGAAACCATTTACCAGATGACTCCGATTCAGCTTGTGTGTGCATTCTGCTAAAAGTAACACCTTATAATCCTAATATAAGTTATTTGTCATCTATAGTCTGCAACGACATAAGTCTCGCCTAATGTTACTTTTAAATTTGAATTATACGTATAACTAAAACATTTACTATTTACATTGTAAAACGTATTTTTCGTAGTAAATAAAGAGTTTTGAGTTGTTAGTATTTAGTTTTTATTTTTCCAATAGTCACGTCAAAATTATTTGACGGTACGTCTAACCTCTTTAAAACATTTCTTTAGAAAAATGGCATGGGGACCAAAAAGGGTTCGCTACCCCTGGCCTAAAAGAGAAAATGACGAGATCAAATTATTTATGAGAGGAAAATATTTTGCAAGAAAAAAAAAAAAAAAAAATTGGGGGGCAGGGAGGCCATTTTTTTTCATTTTTTCCCAAAAAAATTTTCTTTTCTGTACAAATGTTTCGCAGTATTGAATTTAATTCTTCCGTAATTTCAAACGAAAATTGAAAAAATGTAATTTTTATTCCTTTCTTCATATTTTCCCTTTATAATTATCTTATAAATCTAAATTTCAATAATTTTTTTTATGGTTATTGATGGATTAATAAGTCCATGCAGAATCATACGAATGTAGGAAAGGAAATTTATAATCCAAGATTGTTCATGAGATTAATGTACCATAAAATGCATAACGTACTGTGTGTGTTGCTTAAAAAACAACCGGAAACAGGAATTTAGATAAACGCAGTAGTTATCAAAAGATAATTCACATACAATGTAGATATTAAATTCGAACACATTATACAAGGAATTATTGATGATTATTTGTACGACGAAATTTGATTTCGAAACAATAGTTTTCCTAAATAGTGCTAATGTATTTTTTATTGAGATTTTTAAGTTGCCTTTGTCATTGTATTGAATGTATTACAGCTAAAAGAAACAACGTTAGATATAATAATCTAGAAGAGAGATACTAACGTTTTGGATATAAAACATTTAAAAATGGATGATTAAAATTTTGGATGCAAAAATGGGTGTTGTAGTATCTATAAACATAGAAGACTAAGGACTGCTTAGTGTGGTTAAAACCAGTTTTATGGCAAACCAACTTCACTCCTTCTGTTTTTAGCATTGAACGAAATCTTAATTTAAATTTACTGATGTTCGGAATCAATAATTAAATAAAAAGTTATACATCATTACAAGCAATTGAAAATGCTTTTAATGGTATGTTTATCAATATTACTAAAATAATGATACATTAATATCAAGTAATGATCAAGTTGTATGAATAACAATCAGAATATTTTTGTAATTTTCTATATAATAATAACAATAAACTGTTCACATATAAGTATTATTTCTATGAACTATAGTATCGCCATTTATGATATGATCAGTGAGGTTTCAAAATAAAGAGAATTTTCAATGCCTTTGAATACTTTATATTATATTTTTTAATAGTAGCACTTTAATTATAAAATAAGAAAGAATAAATTAATCAAACAATTTTAAATTTTTTAAATAAAAATAACGATTTATAACATTAATTAATCATTTTTTGATCCAAACATTAGTTAATAAGATTATAAAAATAAGTTTTAATTTTTCTAATTTGTGTGAAATTAAATATCTGTTGCATTGAATAAAAATTTATATTAATATTTCCGCATATTGATTTTATGTAGGTTACTATTCCCAACGTAGTACTTCAATAATAGAAGTTAGAATCATCTTTCTTGTCATAAATATTTGTGCACATTAAAGTAACTTTTGACCGTTTTGAATATTTAGGAAATAACCTCGATCAGCATTATTGTTTGTCATAATCAAATTAAGGTAGTCTGAATAGAAATTCATATCCGATTTTAAGTTCTTATTTTTCCAAAAACGATAAAATCACCAACATATCGATGTTAAATAATAAAAAAGTATTATCTATGTAGCTATTTTTTAGAAAAGTGAAAAGTATGCTAGACTAGAAAGTATGCTCATCCACCTTAACTTGTTGATAATAACTACCATTATAATGTATCATACTCTCTTGCAGAACTATTCTAATGCGTGAATAAAATTTATCCTACACGAGTGGCTAATTGAAATATCATTAACCAAAGTACGCACTCCACCTTTTGCTGTAGCGTCCACATCTTTACTGATGAAATCAGGGTAAAAAGTTTATCGTCTGCGATTGCCGAATAATGCACATGTGGCCGATCGGACTAGACCCAAAATACTTCGGAGAGTCTTCCAATGCATGTATGAACAGTTTATTACATTCTGATGGGTAGTTCCGTAATAATAAGCCGTTACTTTTGAATACTTTAAGCCCTGAGTATATGAATTTTTATTAATTTTGAAAAATCTTTTGAAGAGTTTTAATACTTGAACATCTTTACCAAATTATCAATTCAAAATTTTGTCTAAATTATGCAAGTGGAACAACAAATACAAGTCTAATGTCTGTTTTAAATTGAATGAAGAACACGTGACTGAATTTATCACATGATCCTCATCAATTTAGTGTATTAAACTTCAGACTGATTTTATTGAGATCGCGTGAGCTGAAAGTTATCCTTCTGTATTAAAGTAAACTTGCTCTAAGCGCTTTGTTGGTTGAGATCGGTATTCTCGTGACAAAAAAAGGGGTAAACTTTCATAGTTTGACGCAATTCATTTTAGGGAAACTGTCATCTTGTATTGGTTATTATGTGTAAAGTAATATGGACAACCGACATCCTCGTCTTTTGTGTTCTTCTAATTTGTCAGTTGTTAAAGGAAGAAGTGGTTCAACCGAAACATGATAGTAATTCACAAATTTTTTACAAGGAAAGATTTGAGAACAAAAACAAATGTCAACATGATGGATAATATGTTAATGCTTAAGAACCCTGGATAAAAAAATATAAGATAGCTGATCTGAATAAAAGAAAAAAAATAGATCGACAAAAACGATAACACATTCTCTTGAAAATCGAGTTGCGTAAGAGAAGGATAGTTCCTTTTCATAAAAAAAAATCGACGACAAAACATTTATTCAAATTGTAAATAATTTTGATTTTACTGAAGCAAGTAATAAGCTACAAAAGCAGAATCATTAAAATGTGAGAAAAAAACTTTTTCATGTTTTGACATAAGTCGCCAAAATGGTCGCTAAGCCGCCAAAAATGATGCCAACGAGGCTGTATTTGTAATTATTTCAATAATTAGTTTTAATCAATTAATTTTATTAATTATAATTAAATTACTGTATTGTCATCCAAAATAATCATGTGTATAAAATTTCAGCTCAATTGAGCGCTTTAAAATGTATTTTATTAACGATTGAAAATTCCACTAAGATAAATAAATATAGAAAGACTGTGAGCTAATAGGTGTGTGTGTAGGAATTGAATTAATATCTATAGTTAATCGTCTCTACAGTGTAAAAATTAAAGGATGTAATTTAAATGAATACAAACAAATTTCTGTACAGACAATTAGCAACTTTATAAAATAAATCATCCTGTTTACTGTACATATTATATACCTAGAATTTTAGCATAGATGAGTGCTAATCTAATTTATATATGTATTTTTATGTAATTACATATTTTTTTACTAGGAATACATTGCAATTGCTTGAGAATAATTAAAAAAAATATCAGTAAAATTAATTTGAAGAAAGTAATAATTCAAAAATGAGTAATAATTTTCCTAATAAATACATGATATTTTATTTTCTTCTGGATCAAGATACAAATTAAAATATCAAGCAAAAATTTTCTAAAAAACAAAATAAAATTAATTTTTTTTAAAGATAAATAAATCTGTAACAGTTTCTTTGGCACGCCTTGTCAATCTTATCAAAGTCTAGTTTTCGTATTTTTATCTTTCGTATTTATTTTCGTATCACAGTAATGTACCAATTATTTATTAAACAAAATGCAATTTTCTATCCACAAGCACAAATTGCCTAAAGCAGGGGTGGCAAACCAAGGGCACGCGTGCCATTAATGGCATGCGACACAATATTTTAGGCACTCCACTAATCAAAATGTCTATATTTTAGTTCAAAATAACCAAATTCACTGTGAAGCACACTCGTTTGTTATTGTCTTGCCTTAGTTACGTCGTGGACTACAATTGCTAAGGATGCAAAGTTAGTCTATACGCATTGCACAGTCAATTTCGTTGAATATTTTTAGAGATGAATAAGACTCGCGTAGAAACCATTTACCAGATGACTCCGATTCAGCTTGTGTGTGCATTCTGCTAAAAGTAACACCTTATAATCCTAATATAAGTTATTTGTCATCTATAGTCTGCAACGACATAAGTCTCGCTCTAATGTTACTTTAATTTGAATTATACGTATAACTAAAACATTTACTATTTACATTGTAAAACGTATTTCTTCGTAGTAAATAAAGAGTTTTGAGTTGTTAGTATTTAGTTTTTTTATTTTTCCAATAGTCACGTCAAAATTATTTGACGGTACGTCTATACCTCATTAAAAATTTCTTTAGAAAAAATGGCATGTTGATCCATAAAGGTTCGCTACCCCTGGCCTAAAGAGTAATGACGAGATCAAATTATTATGAGAAGCGAAAATATTTTGAAGAAAAAAAAAAAAAAATTGGGGGCAGGGGAGGCCATTTTTTCATTTATTCCAAAAATTTTCTTTCTGTACAAATGTTTCGCAGTATTGAATTTTAACTCTTCCGTAATTTCAAACGAAAATTGAAAAAAAAATGTAATTTTTTTTATTCCTTTCTTCATATTTTCCTTTATAATTATCTTATAAATCTAAATTTCAATAATTTTTCTTATGGTTATTGATGGATTAATAAGTCACATGCAGAATCATACGAATGTAGGAAAGGAAATTTATAATCCAGAGATTGTTCATGAGATTAATGTACCATAAAATGCATAACGTACTGTGTGTGTTGCTTAAGAAACAACCGGAAACAGGAATTTAGATAAACGCAGTAGTTATCAAAAGATAATTCACATACAATGTAGATATTAAATTCGAACACATTATACAAGGAATTATTGGATGATTATTTGTACGACGAAATTTGATTTCGAAACAATAGTTTTCCTAAATAGTGCTAATGTATTTTTTATTGAGATTTTTAAGTTGCCTTTGTCATTGTATTGAATGTATTACAGCTAAAAGAAATAACGTTATATATAATAATCTAGAAGAGAGATACTAACGTTTTGGATATAAAACATTTAAAAATGGATGATTAAAATTTTGGATGCAAAAAATGGGTGTTGTAGTATCTATAAACATAGAAGACTAAGGACTGCTTAGTGTGGTTAAAACCAGTTTTATGGCAAACCAACTTCACTCCTTCTGTTTTTAGCATTGAACGAAATCTTAATTTAAATTTACTGATGTTCGGAATCAATAATTAAATAAAAAGTTATACATCATTACAAGCAATTGAAAATGCTTTTAATGGTATGTTTATCAATATTACTAAAATAATGATACATTAATATCAAGTAATGATCAAGTTGTATGAATAAAAATCAGAATATTTTTGTAATTTTCTATATAATAATAACAATAAACTGTTCACATATAAGTATTATTTCTATGAACTATAGTATCGCCATTTATGATATGATCAGTGAGGTTTCAAAATAAAGAGAATTTTCAATGCCTTTGAATACTTTATATTATATTTTTTAATAGTAGCACTTTAATTATAAAATAAGAAAGAATAAATTAATCAAACAATTTTAAATTTTTTAAATAAAAATAACGATTTATAACATTAATTAATCATTTTTTGATCCAAACATTAGTTAATAAGATTTTAAAATAAGTTTTAATTTTTTCTAATTTGTGTGAAATTAAATATCTGTTGCATTGAATAAAATTTATATTAATATTTCCGCATATTGATATATGTAGGTTACTATTCCAATGTAGTACTTCAATAATATTGAAGTTAGAATCATCTTTCTTGTCATAAATATTTGTGCACATTAAAGTAACTTTTGACCGTTTTTGAATATTTAGGAAATAGCCTCGATCAGCATTATTGTTTGTCATAATCAAATTAAGGTAGTCTGAATAGAAATTCATATCCGATTTTAAGTTCTTATTTTTTCCAAAAACGATAAAATCACCAACATATCGATGTAAATAATATAAAGTATTATCTATGTAGCTATGTTTAGAAAAGTGAAAAGTATGCTAGACTAGAAAGTATGCTCATCCACCTTAACTTGTTGATAATAACTACCATTATAATGTATCATACTCTCTTGCAGAACTACTCTAATGCGTGAATAAAATTTATCCTAATTTATAATATATTAAGTGTTGTATTTTCATAACATTTTAATAACATTTTAATTATATCATTAATATCAATAAAGTGGAAAATATCACAATCAAAACTATAGATAGAATGAATTTTAGTTTTCAGGTGATCTGTATTTTTCTTATTATTTTTAGTTATAGCAGTGATATTAGGTTTATTCATTGCAACCTGTATGATTTCTTGAAGCATTCTTTTTCAGATTTGTTAGAGTAAGCAGTAAACTCTTTTGTAACAGTTCACATTTAATAGAGATTTTGTGAAATTTAGGTGATAAGAAAATATGTGGATAGTTAAAACTATTAATGTGAGCCTTTAATGTTTTTTTTATAAAAAATGTTAAAATGCTGCTATTAATTTTATAATTTGAATTCAAATTCAATAAAATGCATTATTTTGAAAATGCTTATCAAGTAATACAATATAATAAGAATTACAAATAGGATAGTTTCCTGGTACTTTATTATACATGTTCGAGCACAAAGGTAAAAAGTAATAAAACCATCCATACTTTGAAAATAATCGACATTTGTTTTAAGAAACTGACATCTTCTAAGGCTGTCTTCGGTAAAAGTGCAAGAGCTTGAACTAAACGCGAAGCACATTTTCAGACAGAAAAAAGGCCTCAATTTCTATGGAAATATGCAATATTATAACTCATATCTCTGCTAACAATGTAGTGTTTTTAAAAATGCCAAAATATTCCATGAATACTTTCTTTTTTGTTATAATGCGTGAAGACATAGCTCATTTAACATTACGGTATAGGAGAAAAAATGCATAACACTTTTATACCAGAAAAAATGAATCAACTCTGTTAAAAATGAGAAGTATGATAAAAAATGCCGCTCTCTAAAGGATAGTGTGAAGCCAGAATATCATATTAATTTTTCATTTCTTTTATATCTGAAAAAATGTTCCAAATTCTGGTCCTATGCTTTAACATTAACCGAAGATAGTCTTAAAGTTTTAGTACGAAGAAGAAAAAAATAACAAAAAAGTTCCAGTAATACCTCAACTTACGCGAACCCGGAGTTACGCGATTTTCAAATATCGTCGATTCGTCTTTTGTTTGAGCGCTACACAACTTCGATTACTCACTCCTCGCTCCCTGTTTATCAAAAGTACATGTTCGGGCGTATCGTTCGGAATCGACACTTAGCCGTAATAATTTATTTTGTATTATTTATTTTGAAACCAATGGAGTGTGTGTTTATTATTACATGTTATAAATGTAATCTAGTGTTTGCTATATGTATTACATCTACGCAGATTTGAGAGACGCCTATGTTATGCAAACGAAGCAGAACCTAGAAACGAAGTCATTAGATCCATTTCAATCAATAAGGTGATTGAATGACGATTGAAAATTTGACAGAAGGCCTCAGTTTAATTGAAAAAGGGTCACATACACACACACAAACTTTTAGAAAATATGTATTCCAACGAAAATCGTGTTTTTTCAACAAAACAAGGAATAAAAATATTATCTGCTACGAGGAAATTTTGGGGAGAAAAAAAATCTTTAAGCATGCAGACTACTTTGTTAGATTTTATGAAATCTTCTACATCAGTGGTTTCCAAAGTGGCCCCTACGGACCCCTAGGGGTTCCCATATTATTCAAGGACCCGTGGAAAATTAAAATTGATTTGGGGGTCCCCGAGCAATGTCAAGGGATCCGCGTAAGGTTTAATATAAAATAAAAAAAAGTTTGATTCATTTTTATTTTTATGGAAATTTAAATAAACAACAATAATTCATTTGGATATTTCCGACTGGGTGTTAACCCTTTTGTGCGTGGACTAACTCAGATCCCACAAAGAGATGAATCCATATTAATACAGGAGCATCTTATCGAAAGATCTACAAATGAGGGACTTAAACCAATGTTTGAAAAAAGATACCGCACATTCTGGTTACGAAAACAGATCCCAATTTTATATCCTGCATTATGGGTTATTGTACAGAAGTTGACTACTTTCTCTTCTTCCAATTTGGAAGAACGGGGATTGCCGTAAAAACCTTATCCCACATACAAAAAAAAAGAAAAAAAGAAACCGACTAAAAACTAGTGCGCGTAGGGATTTGCGGTTCTTACACAAACATTGAAACGGACATAAATGTACTCATAACATCTCATCAAGTTTATTCATATCATTATTTTTTATTTGTTTTACTTTAAACACACACAGAAGTTATAATTTCAATAAATAATTCTTCAACAAAATGCTTTTTAAAATTTGTAATTTTTATACTATGCATTTATGTACTTTTTTTTACTTGGGGGGCCTTTGGGAAAGTTTTGACTTTAACCCTTTATCTACCGACGGTACTTATAAGTACTACTCACTTTAAAATAACATAGAATCACCAATTTTACGAATATTCTGACAATACTTAGCAGGAATATTCTTTGAAATCCACTCTTCCAAGATACATGGCAGCACGGGTTCTATGATGAGTATTTTAGCGGGGAAGGCGAATAGTTTTGTTGCAGAAATTGCGTTTTCAGCTGACGGCGTTTTCAGCGGATTGCAAAGATTATCATTTTGTCCCGAAAAAATAGTTAATGTCAAAATTTAAGTGTCTCATTTTTTTGTATGTTAATGAGACTTAGAGAACGATTTGAATCTTTATTTTAAGTGAACAATGTATATAATTAATTTTACAATTGAATATATTTAATTATTAATAGCTCTAAAGGATTAAATTTTCCAAAGTTGAGTATTTTGTGTATGTATATCCCTTAATTTTCATTGTAATGATCCAAAAAAATATTGCATGAAAAAAACTGCAGTAAATTATAATGCGGTAAATAAAGGGTTGAAAAGGGGTCCATGGGCAAGTTTTGACTATAAAAGGGGGTTCATGGGTTAAAAAAGTTGGGGAACCACTGTTTTACATCAACATAACTTCGTTTTCGATTTTGTATTTGTGTTATCTAAGATTTTATTAAACATTTTTTTCCTAATTTATTTTTCTTTACCTCCAGCCCCACCTAAAAATAATTTATATGTATTAAAATGCAAAATTATACCCCGACTTACGCGAATTCAACGTGGCTGAGGTAGCCTAGTGGTCAAGGTATCGGATCGTGGCTTGCCTTGTCACGAGTTCGAGCCCAGTACCACTAAAGACCCGCCGTGTAGGGCAGCGATGCATGTTAAATCTGTCGAGAACTGAAACGTCCTCCCGTTGGAGTGGTGGGGTCACTTGACCATGGTTCAAAATTACGTGTCCGTCGCTAAAAGCCCTCGTGTAACTGAACAGTGCGACGTTAATAATAACTTACAAGAATTCAACTTACGCGTTATCACTCAGTTCTATCTATCGGTTAAGCTCGGGGTATTACTGTACAGTTTTTAAGAAAAAAAATCTCCCTTTTTTTTAAATGTTCGAAAAACACAATCAATAGCTTTAAGCAAAAGTGTTATAGTGATGACATATTTTATCCTTAAGCCAAAGAACTGAAAATGATCATAGAGATGCATATTTATTAAGAAAACGTTTCACTTTACTCTTTCAATTAAGATTATTAGATGTCAAATATTTCGATGTTTTTCCTTAGTTCTTATTTGAGTGACAGCTATTCCTTTTAGAGATTTAACAAAGATAAGAAGACTTCTGAAACATTTTTTGTCGGAAATTTTAAATAATGACGAAATAATTGAAGAGATAAAAAAAAGTTTTATGAGATAAAAGTGATCCTGATGATATCTGAAAAATCATCTCACTAATCATATGAAAATTTCCCCGTAGTTCTTTTCCCACTGAATAAATTGTATATTATCCCAAATTTCGACTATTAAATAACTATTATGTTCTCAAGTGCTATTTTGCTTTGTTCTACCTTCTTTAACTCTGAAGATATTTGAATATTTCATAAATCCAAGATTTTATATTTGTCAAAAATTTATTTTTAATATTGCTTTTATAAAATTTTTCATATATTATCAACTGTTGTATCCATACCTTCAGAATATTTTTTGAAGTATGCTAGAAAAGGACGTTTGAAGGGTTAAGACCCGGGCCCCTTTTTATCCTTGGGGAATTTGAAATGGGGCTTGGGGACTTTGAAAACCACGGTTTTTTTGCATATATTAAGGCCGTGGTACCCGAGTGGTTTGGTATGGATCGTGGCTGGCTTTGTCACGGTTCGAGCCCAGAAATCTGGCCCCGCCATGTGGGCAGTGATGCACGCAAATCTGTCAGGCGAAACATCCCCCCCTTTGGTGCGGTGCGGTGTGGTGTTGGAGAGGGGGGAGGTGTCAGCTCAGGTGTCGTCCACGTCCGTCCTTGACGGTTCAAAATTACGGGGCCGTACCGCCCTCGCGTGCTCAGTGCGACGTTAATATTCACTACTCACGCTTTATATGTTGGGGATTTCACAATATACGGCGGGAAAACCCCCCCCTGGCATGCTTCATTAAAAGCGTGAATTATAACAAACCTTTAAGGCCCGATTTGCGGAACCTTTTAAAACCCTAAATGGATAAGTTAATGATGTTTAGTGTCATTATAGATTAGAATGTAAAATAAAATTTTTTAAGGACAAACCCTTTTTGGGAAAAAAAAATTTAAATAAATATTTCGGAAAAAATTTAAATCTTAGAAAATCTTTTCAAAATGTTTTTTTTAAAAATGTTCTTTTTTTAATAATATTTGCCTGTTTTATAGCTCAGACCCCCGTACAAGGGTCAACTATGATTTTTTTTAAAAAAATTTACATTATTTTCAGAGTTACAACCCATTGAAATAATTATCGGGGTTTTTTTTTTAAAATTTTTCCCTCTTTTTATCAAAACATGGATAAACCCATTTAAGTTATATATTTCAAAATTTCTAGTTGAGCCTCTGTACAGAGGTCTGAGCTATATACAGGCAAAATATTATTATATTAGAAGCATTTTTCGCAAAAAGAGAATATTTTAAAAATGGGTCATTCTATGTTCGCTTTTTTAAAAATATTGTACTTAAATAATTTGTATTGTAATGCTATTCTTAAAACAATTTTATATACATTTTCTAATCTAAGTGACACTAAACATCATAAATATTATCCATTTACACGCTTTTGCAAAATCACGGTTCCGAACGTAGTCGAATACCTTTAGCGGTTTTTTAAGGTCAATCACCGGTGGTTTACAGTGTCGTACATAGACTACTTTCTCATGGGGGGGGCTATATTTTTTAAAAAACGTAACCGAAATTATCAAGTCGTAATATTTATGCTAAAAAAATATAAAAATTCGTTAGTCTCTGGAGGGGTTTGAAACTCCAAACCCCACACTTGTGTCCGCCACTGGCAACTGACACACTGACCTTTCTTTTCGGTTTCGTAAGTCACCAGTGACTAACAGTATATTTTTCCTACATGCACAGTATTGCATGTTACCTAACAAAAAATTTTTAAAAAATTTCATTCCGTCAGTGTTTAAAAAATAATTTCAAGGTGATTTCGCGTTAAAAAAAACAAAGAAATAATAAAAATATGCAATGAGAGTTTTTTATTGAAGCACAGTAAACAAAAATGGTCGTGTTCTTTGCAGGTTTCCCAAAATGTTACACAACTGTTTATATAACTCCCATCATATTATTCTAATGTGAGTGAGTTTATTAAAATCACACGAAGAAGAAGCAACACGACGGCAATTGAGGATTGACCGGGTAATTTTGAACCATGGTCAGGTGACGAGGATGGCACCTAATATCCAAACTCTTCCACACCCTACCGATGGGAGGACTTTGAGCTTCGACAGACTTGACCTGCGTCGGTTCCTCAACACGGCGAGTTTTCAGTGACAGTAGGGCTCGAACTTATGACATACTGGCTACGAGTTCGTGACCATGACAAGTAGGCTACCGGGATCTGAATTTTACAAACAAATCCACATTCTTTGTGGTATTTTATATTTTCGAACTTTCAAAACTCTTTTTGAATTTGTTTGAAGTTTTTATGGTGTATTTAAAGTATATATATATATATATATATAGTGAGCATGGAATTTATTTATACCTACAATTGGTAAAATATACAGCTAATTTCTCTCGAAACTCAGAGATACATATATTTTTGTTGGTAAAATTTTTATATTATTGGTATACATTTTTTAAATATTTTTATATTATAATCATATAACGGGCTGATGGTAAGCAAGACAAAATAACCGGTGCGTGCTACATTTGCTAAAGACATTTCGTATCGGATCACTACGGAAAAAATTATCAATACAATGGCATTCCTTCGGAACACAAAAACCTACTTTCTAACAACAAATAAAAACATCTGCAATTCCCTTATATTAAATACGATTAATGACATAAGATAAGCTTATCTTAGAAAGCGAATCCAGAGAGTTTATAATATGACGATTGTTATAGTTTTGCAACTATAGAGTTTGCTATTGGCCAAATAACTGGATATAAAGATATTTTTGCAGTCGCTTCCATTCTGAAGAAGTGTTATGTCTTTTGTAGGGTGCAAATCTTTAAAAAATTTTTAAAGAAAGAGAACCCACTGGTGATGAGATATAATGGAAAACACAGTAAATTCACGAACAATGTGATTGGTGGGTAGTATCTGCAGACTATGGTATGAAATAATGGAGTCAAAAGCTGTCATGAAGGATTAAGGAAAGTAACTACACAATCTGTTTTAATAAGCTTCACATATTTTAAAATAAAGAATAGAAGTATTGGAATGTCAGTTGTTCTGACATCTTTTTAATATGGGAAATGACAACCCAAAAATAAAACACATAAAATCATCATTTTCATTCCCATTAATCCGTTGTGTTATTTTGATGCGATAATAATGCAATGAAATAAAAAGTCCTTGTTTTAAAATTAAATATTTTAAATGTTAGAAAATGAATGTTTGTTTGAAAATTTATATATGGAATGCACAAAAAAAATATCTTTTTATCCCAAAAAATGGGTATTAGCATAAAATTTTTCAAAAAGAATTTTTACCAATTTAAATTTTAAAACGCACAAAATTTTTACGAATTAACGAAAAGAGTGGCAATGCCTTATTTTTAAAATCTTTTTTTGAATATTTCCCGCTTTTTAAAAATATGAAATTTACAACCCCTTTTAAGTTAAAAAGGGGTGGGGATTTTTTTAAATAAAAAGTATTCCCAATTTTATTTAAAAAAATCTAAATTTTTTAGCCTACCCCCTTTTTTTTTTTTTTTAAGCTAATTTTTAAGCTCTCACCGTCTTTTACCTAGGGGGGTAGAGGAATAAAAGCAAACCAGAGACTTCCATAAATTAAATTATTTATTTAGTCAAACAACTCAACTAACGGCAATATATTCTCTAAGTAAATGCAACCAGAATGGAATTACAAATCGGATCGACCGGTGGACCGCAAAGACGTTTTGTGATGACCACCTGTAGATTTTAGCAGTTAGTAATTATGTACAAAATTTCAGAAGCGAAGTATGCAAATAAATCTTCTACTGACTATAACAAAGAAAACTACCTTTAGATCAAAACATATTATTTTTACGTATTTTGAATTGTTTGATAATAAATGCATATTATTATATTTAATATTATTATATTTAAGGCTATTATTATTATGTTTGTATTTTGCGTATTGCTTTTTAAACGCTGTATTAAAGTGTTAGTTTTTTTTTATTTTAGTTCTGTAAGTAAGTACATATTCCGTATTTATTATTAATTTATTATAAAATATTGTAGACCCCCCCTTTCCAACATCACCACACTTACGACACTGGGCATTGAGCACACAAGAATTTTTCAAGGGGGCAGGCGGGGTCGATGATCGAAAGTTTACCATTCTTGTATCATACCCCGATACGCAGTCAAACATATTTTTTTAATTTTATAGAGAAGAGAGATTGTTGACAACAAAAAACAGTAAAAAAATAAAATAAATAAATAACCATTAAATAAAATAAAAAACCTTTAAAAACAAATAACTTAATTTAAAAATAAAACGGGATTATAATCAATTGGAAAAATCAAACTATGGGGGGGTTGACCTTTGACCTTCCTTTTAGCGCCATTGAATTGGGTCGACGCAAAGTTGGAAAAAAAGAAGTAGCCGCACTCTGAAAAATTTGCCCCCCCCCTGGTCTAATGAGTAGCACGGAGAAAGCAATGATTCATTAAGCAAATATGCGCGACCAACTTATTTAACTCAACCTAATCTATCGTTGATTCCTAACCTCAAATCTACTAATTCAACACAGTGGCCAAACACCACTCTTAATCTTTGCATTACGAAAGTAAACTTCATTCAATCTCACCTGCGTTGCGTATGTAACTGCTTCCAACCTCCTTCTTCTTAATTACCAAAACTCTGACTTTATATAGTCGAACTAATCTGAATATCATGGTTTCTTCTTGAGAGGGATGGCTGTGAATTAAACACGAATGCTAGTCCAAAGATTCCCCAAGAGGATTAGTGATAGGGCGACTAAAAATCCGTCACAACCTTATGAGGAGCTCATGCTGTCTTAGTCCCCAAGTTCATTTAAAAGTAAGAAAAATAATTTTTTTTTCTCAAAATCAATTATGATTTTTTGCCGTCTTCTTATCATATATTCCCCACAAACAAAACAAAAGTTGTCCCTAGAAATAACAGTACCTCTTGCAGCCATAATTCAGAAATAAAAATATGATCACAATTGAGAGCAGGCTGCAATCTGATTGCGATTCTACATAAAAAGCAAAATTCTGAATTTATATAACTTGTTGAAACATGATCTAATTTGACAGAAAGGGGTTTATCAATCAAAGGGGTGAAAATTGTTTAACCCGTAACTGAGGGGAATGAAATATTTTTTCGTGTTAAAGGATATTGCAAAAAACAACAACAACATATCGACAAGTCTATTAGGGTTCATTTTATTTACATAGATCTGTATGTATGCAGAAATTTAATAAAAAAATCAATGAAACATAAGCATTTACAAGAACTTAAAGAAATTTAATACAAAATTTTCAAATTTTCTGAAAACATTTATTGAGTTTCTGGAAAATAATCTGATATTTTTCTTTGCATTGTTTTTTTAAGCAACAAATTTTCAACAAAATGGTTCGATACCATCCATTTTGTTATTCATTTCACAATTGAAATGGGCGTCTAAATAACGGCGCATACTTTTCGTGATGTTCCTCACTTCAAATGACGCGGAAACAGGAGCTGCATAATTCATTTCATTTTCTTCGTCAAAATCTGCAACAATGATATTTTTGAGCTTTGAACAAACAAACTCCAAAACGTCTTTGTCAGTCTTAATTGGTTCTGTATACACATTATCATCCTCAACTGCAACGAATTTTTCTCTCTCTCTGATGTACAATAGGACAGTCCAATTCGGCTGGTCTTTTCAATATTTTGTTCATTACCAGAAGGAAATCTTTTCGTGTTGAGCGAGTTTCGTTTCGTGTTAAGAGAAAAAAAAAATGCGTGAAAATGCATAGTAGTTTGTCGGGACCGTTGCATTATTTCGTGTTAACAATTATTTCATCTTAAGCGTTTTTGCGTTAAACGTATTTCACTATACAGTAAGACCCCGCTTAACGCGGGGTATACGTTCCGTCAAAGTAGAGCGTAATATAAGACAGCGTTAAACGAGGTTATCTCATCATGTAAATAATGGGGTTTTATAGAGAAAGATGGGCAGAAAATTGGCCAGGTATTTTACCATTAAATTTATTAATTATGTGTTTTATAACAAAACAAAAATGTATTTCTTACAAATATAGAAACATAATAAATGAATAAACATATAAAAAATAAATAAAATTCTAAGTCTCTCAGTATGTTTTACATTTCAGATAACATCTTCTGTATTTACAACCCTTTATCAAAAGGCATCTAATGTAATTTGCGTTTTCCTTTTTCACCTGTAAGAAGTTGTTGGTAAGTGGGAAAAGGGATCCATAACGCCCCGTCTTGTCTTTGAACTCCTGTCAAAATTTGCTTCGCTTTTTTTTCGCTGCTTTAATTTCGTGTTTTTTATTATCATCCATGATAAAACAAAATCATAATATTTGTCACGATAGCAATCTTTATATTATATAAATTTATACTTACAATAACGTTAACAAATGTTTGAAACGATAAAACTACGTTCGTATAACACCGCTGGAAAGAAGAAACACAGATAAACTGCTTTGGATATCGGGAAGCCTACCGCTAATTCGGGGAATCCCACAATTCAAATAAAAGAGCGTTAAACCGAAACAGCGTTAAGCGGGGTCTTACTGTACAAACTCATAAGACCCTAGATACGACGCAGAAATTTGCCAGCCAGTAATATTCCTTTCCATTCGACGTAAGCTTATAAAATTTGTATGAAATACGAAACCTAATTTACTCTCTCTTCTTTTCACATATTCCCTCTTCTATTCTTTTAATATTTTTTCGATTGTCGTAAGCAGAGCTATAATTAATAAAATTAATGTGAGAAGTTCTAACTGCTGGCTTTTGCTGTTGATATAGATATCGTTGGGTGCATCAAACGGGCAGAGAGTTGTTGAGGCTTTTGTCTCGCTTGAGAAAGAAGCAGGGAAGATGGGTTTGACCATTAATGAGGATAAAACTAAATTCATGATTGTATCAAATAAAACTGGGTGGATATGTTCCCCCTAAAGATAAATAATTATACTTTTGAGACTGTGAACCAATTTAAATATCTAAGAACAATTATTTCAAGCAGAAACGATATGAAAATTGTAAGCGACTTCCCCCTGAAGTCGCTTCCTCATTATCTTGTCTACCTAAAGCTGTGAGAGGGAACGATGCATGACCAAGACTCTCCATGATGCATCTAATTTATTATTATTCAATTACAACATTCCACAACAAAGTTATCTACAAAAGGAAGCCCTAGAAGTGATATAAAGAAAGCAACTACCTTAAGTGAATAAGGGGTAATCAGATTTAGTTTTAGCTTAATCAATCCTAACCTATGTAACTTGATCCACTAATTTAGTCTGGTAGCCAAAATCCGTCCTTTAGTCAAGATGCGTAAATTTCTAATTCTCACCTTAGTAGCTGCATTCAGATGCTTCGCTCCTTCTGACCTACGATTATTAAACTCTAACTTTATATACTCTAACTAATTTGCATCTCAGGGTCTTCTTGAGAGGGATAACTGTGAAATAAACGCGAATGCTAGCTCAAAGATTCCCCAAGAGGATTAGTTGGTGAAGGTCGCGTAAAGACCCACGTCAAAGTTGAAATAAAAAAATTGGTTATCTATGACTAATAGATGCTTCTATGGCCTTAGAAATTGGACTCTCAACAAAGCATAAATGGACATGCTGTTGATCCTTTGAACCAATAAAACACAATGACGTGTGGGAAATACTATACAATTATGAAATATATGAAAAATATGGTGAACCCAACATTTTTTGTAAAAATAGCCAAAACTTCCCGCATTAGATGGTTGGATATATAAGGGCTTACATATTGTAAGGATGCCCCCCTCGGGTGCCCTTTTCTTTGATTATCAGCGTGAGCTAGAGGTGTAGGAATAAATGAAGAACTAGAAGCTGCCATGATCTTAATATACTTTATTAAGACCTTAAACTTAAATCTCTAACAGATTAGATAATAATGTTATATGTGAGAGAATCTACGGTGGTTAAACACACAATATATATAATACCGATAATTTAATCCGGACCACTACAATAACTAATCTACCTGACTCAATTTCATTACTATCACAGATCCTAATATTAAATAGTCACTCCTACCTTAATTTCGATCGACTGATCCAATCTTACTGGAAGTTGCGTCGTTACTGCAGTGCAATGGTATGCATCTTGACCTAATGGCTCTATGTCAGGAATAATTCTGTTGGCTGACATATCTTCAAAACTCTTCACATTGAATCATGGATTATCATAACATTCCTCAAATTGTCACCCCACTTACTCTAACTTCTGATACTTAAAAGCTTCCTAATTTGCATCTTTCCTTCACGCTTCACTTCTTGGTTAGGTTGGAAAAGAGTTGCCATTAATTCTGGCCCCAAAGAACCCAAAGAACATGTTAATGAAAAGACGCGTGAGCCCGTCACAATATTTGCAACTTAAAAGATAATTTTTTCAAGAACTGATGGAAAATGAAAGAAAGGAATATCATCTAGGTTGCTGGATAACGTTAAAAATAACTTAAGGGTAATTGAAGTAAACCTTTGGACGGTTACTGCGTAGAATAGGGCTAGATGGAGAAGACATTAAGATGAGAGGTGGGAGGCCCTTCGACCCTCCCCCAGGGTGTTCTCCCTCAAAATTGGATGGAACCGAGCTAAATCATACTGTCATCTGTATGGTGCTCAAGGCTACGGCCAACGACAGGCGTACATCTAGCCCCTTGCCACGATCTGACTACGTCAGACAGGCGACATTAGCAACTACAACAACAGGAACAGACTTTGCAAAACAACCTTGGCATGCAACGGCCTGCAGTGGTTTAGAAGAAAAGAATATGAGAAGTTATACTTTATCCAAATACTTAAAATCAAAAATGAAATTCTAGATTTTAAAGTGAATAGAAATTAAACGCTAAGGAAAACTAAAACTTGGACGTGATAGAGGTTTTTTTTTTTTTTTTTTCAATTTTAGAAAGTTAAAATCTATAAGAAAAAATTAGCAAAGCATATTCCATTCAGTTTCTTTAGTTGCAGACCTGCGTTATCAGAACTCGGCAAAATAG
>BMAV01003751.1:273049-363580 GCA_019973955.1 Trichonephila inaurata madagascariensis | reverse complement strand
AAAGACGGAAACGCCCACCCTCGATAATATTTATAAGGAGGAGAAATTTGTACAGAGTACATCTTATCTACCTACAAATATCAGAATCGTCGAGTCTTCAACCAAGGTAGGAAGGTTATATTTCGAAAGCTAGTATAATATAGAAAGTGAGATTAGGTAGATAATTAATTATATTTTGATAAGTGATCTAGTTGCGCGATCTAAATTTAAATAATCGGCATACTTTTGGTTTATTCTCACTTAATAAAAGTTTGTTCATTATATATAAGTATTTAAGTAAATTCTCTAATAAAAGTTGTATTAAGAATTATAGAATGTCTCTTTCCTTCCGATAATCCCACACCTCTAATTTTACGCGGACCCACCACGTCATAGCATCGACAGATGGCTATGTCACATTGGCGCCCGAACATTTATAATCCTGGGTTAGGTAATGCAGGAGGATTTGGTATATTACCTGAAATGTGTTTTTCCGGGTCTGAGAATGTCGCGGAGTTTTTAGAAGCAATAGATAATCAAATACAGTTACTTGAAATTCCAAGTAATCTGTCATGTGCTTATTTGAAAAGTCAACTCAGGGAAAGGGCTCAAGATTGGTACTCAATATTTGGATCGGTGCTAGTGCAAGATACAGCCACGGATTTCGCGCAGCTCAAGGCTGAATTAGCGAAAGCTTTTCCCGCAATCAAAAATAAGAAAGAATTGGAGGCTAGGTTTTTCGCGTCACAGCAGGGAAGAAATCAGGAGCCAACAGACTTTGTTTATGATTTGCTAAAAATTCATAAAAGCTTAGAGCTAAGGATGTCGCAGGCGGAATTGGTTGATCACATTTTTGTTAGACTCGAACCACAAGTCCAGGACTGCGTGGAAGTTCGCAATCTGCAGAACACCGTACAACTTTTGGAAATATTGGCTAAATTTGAAGAGAGGTATTCTTACAAATTAAAAAGGGGTTCGCAGAATAGTGATAATGTGGAAAGACGAGGTCAAAACACGCATAGGATGCCTAATTTTGATACTAATCGCAGAAACTGGAGAAATTCTGAGATTGGGCGTAGACCAAATAATGGCAGAAATGATTTTGGGAGGAATGTATGAGAATAGCCGTCAAAGAATAGGTGGCCCGGGAGAGGAGGAATATATTTCAGAATAATGATCAGAGATTCAACGAAAGGGGACACCAATTTCGAAATGATAATTTTAATAGGGGGGACTTTGGGAAATGGGGGTTCGAGGAAAATTTCATGAGGCGATAGGATGGGGGAGATTGAACGTTGTAAAAGTTAAAGAAATTCATCCTCAAAAGAATCGGCAAGGATATACTATTAAACTTTCTCCGATATGTATATCACCCGTAGAGTTTCCCCCACGTTCCTATTTTATAAATAACACATTTTTGAAGCGCTTAATGGACACGGGAGCAGATAAATCATTTATATCGGAAGAAGTATATAGAAAATATTTTTTTATAAGCAAATTAAAAAATCGCGAGCCCAGGTAATCACAGACAGGAGCGAAATGCCAAAATATAGGGAATTGTAGAAAATTTAATATTCGCATCAGACAATTCGAAAGATCTTGGTCATTTCCCTGTTTTGACGGATTTGGAATACCCATGTATTCTTGGTGTTGATTTTATAAGTGGATCAAGGATCGTTTTAGATTTTGATCGAAAATCGTTGAAAATTCCCGATTCTCGGATAAATAGGGTGGTTGAATCAATTGAAGAGGAAAATGTTGAAATAGATTTGTCTAAGACAAAATTGGGGGACAAAACAAGAACTCAAAATTTGTTTAGTAGTTTTAAGGATTATTCTCAGACAAACCAGGTCTACCTCAAGTTTTATACCATGAAATTGACACGGAGATAATCCAATAGTAGCTTCCCGGCCATTATAGGTACGACCGGACAAAGCAAGCAATAATTGATTTTTACATACAAAAAATGTTACAAGAGGAAACGATTGTTCCAATTCAATCGTACCCGTCACTCGTTGTGTTATGTAAGAAAATAATGGATTACCACCGGATAATCCAGAAGCATATGATTTGCAGTAGACTATAGAAAACTAAATTGATCACAAAGTATCCGCGATACCCTTTACCGTTAATAGATGATTTAATAACGAACATCCCATATACAACAATAATGTCATCTCTTGATCTAAGAAGTGGGTCCTTTCAAATGGCAGTAAACCCCAGTGATATTGTTAAGACCGCATTTGTAGTAAAAAGTGGCACTTATGCTTTCAAGCGGATGCCAATCGGTTTATCAGAGCAGCTCCCAATTTTCAAAAAGGCAATTGACATAATCCTAAAACCGGTGATAGGAGGTTTCGAGTGCTTACATGGATGACGTGATAATCTCGTCTCCATCATTCACTCACCATGTTGAGCATTTAAGGGAGGTTTTTTCGTTGTTACAAGTTGCAGGATTGACATTAAATAAAGATAAATGTAAATTTGGGTGCGATGAATTGAAGTATTTAGGATTAATTATTAGTAAAGAAGGAATTAAAACGGATGAGACAAAGGTTCGAGCCATAATAGAGATGAAACCACCCCGTAACTCAAAGGAAGTGTCGAAGTTTTTGGGTATGTCCCAGTGGTACGCGAAATTTATTAAAAATTATGCTGATCTTTGTGAACCCCTTTATAATCTTAAACGAAAATTAAAAAAATTCGTCTGGTCCACTGAGGCGCAAAAGGCATTCGAAGCGGTCAAGGCGGCCGTAACAAAGGCGCCAGTTTTAAAATTGCCGAACTTTCAAAAGCCCTTCGAGTTATTTACAGATGCCAGTTTAATCGGTTTGGGAGCACTGCTTAATCAGGAACACAGACCCGTTATATTTGCTTCACGTACTCTGAACAACGCAGAGAGGAATTATACGGTAACCGAAAGAGAATGTCTGGCAGTAGTTTGGGCGTTGAACAAATTCCGAACATATTTAGGAGCGATGCCAATTAAAATTATTACAGATCACGCTGCCTTAACACGCATAACGCATGGAAAAAATTTGTCGAGTAGGATGATCAGATGGGCACTCAAATTAGCGGAATTTAATATAGAATGGGAACATAGACAGAGAACTCAAAATGCGGTGGCGGATATACTATCAAGGAACCCCGTGGAAAGTATAAAAAAAAAATTTAATTGTGCAGTAACCCCAGAGATTTAGTACCATTTCCCGGGGAACAGTTAATAACGGGAAAAAAAAGCATGACCCAGAATTAGGTCATATCTATAGATATTTAAAAAAACCCGGAAGATAACTCGGGTTAATGCAACGATATGTGAGAATTTTTCCCACGTTTTCCCGTCTAATTGAAGGATTGTTTTTTTTATGCGAAACACGCAACGTCTTTAAAGGTAAAAATGCGTGTATACATTCCAAAGTTTTTAAAGGAACGAAATAATGAGAGAATTTCACGACAAGCCAATTGCAGGACTTTTGGGGTAGATTTAAAACTTATCATAAAATTGGGGACCGGTTTTTTCCCCGTATATGAGAAAAATTTATTGATCAATATGTCTCTACATGCCATTTTGTGCCAAGTTAATTTAAAAAAAACGCGCTACCAGCTGGTCGATTAAACCCGGGATTGTATCAAAATTATCCAAATGAGATAGTTTACGCTAGATTTATTAGGCCCGTATCCTATATCGAGAATAAGACTTTAATCCCCATATTTTAGAAATAACCCGATCTTTTCCCGAAAAATGGGCTGAAATTATGCCCTTAAAAATGTCTCGGCCCCTAAAATAGGGGATACTTTTTGATAACTTTTATATCGGTTATGGAGCTCCAAAAAAAATTAATAAGTGAAAACCGGTCCACAATTTATACCCGGGAAATTTTTTGGAACACTTAAGTGAAAGATTGGGGCATAAGGCATGTGAAGACTGCGGGTATTATGGGGCCACAAGCAAAATCGGATTTAAACGATTTAAAACCCGGAGATATATGCAAATGATTGAAAATTAGGGTTAATGATCAAAAATGATATTTGGGGATAAATTTTTACGTGAGTTTGCTTACGCTATTCGTACGGCAGTGAATGAAACAAGGGAAAAATCCCCTGCGGAATTATTTTTGGGTCAAAAAATTGATTACCCCATTTAAAAAAAATTAGTTATGATTTCGGGGATGGTTTGGGGTTAAAAGTAAAAAAAATTTTAAGAAAGATTATTCGGGGAACCCAGACTAAGTACAAAAACCCAAAACAGGAAAAGGGGGGAAAGATATTATAATAGACGAAGAAGAGATTTTAAAAAAAAGGAAAAATGTTTGGGTCTTATTAGAAAACACCCCTTTAAGTTCAGCAGCTAATAAAGTCTGCGCTAAATTTAAAAAAAAAATTTAAAGGGAAACCTTATAGAGTATTAGAAGTAAGAAATAACAATAATATTGTAATATGGAAATCAGGAAAAGAAAGGTTAACGTTGATAAAATAACAATATATCGTCATAGGAAATGTGACGAGGTCGAGTTGGGAAAAACGGGTTTAGCCCAAATAGTATCAGATCACGTCAGGAAACTAGTATTTGGAAAAAATGTACATCAAGGATTAAATGAGTCACACTAGGGGAAAGAAAGATTTTGGGGTGAAACGTAAGTTAGAGGCAAAAGGGATTAATCGCCAATAAAAACAATAAAAAAATACAGATGGGACCGATAAACGCAGATCACTGGTCAGATCGTTTCCCCTAGTTCATTTAAGAACGACAGGAAAAGAAAAAAAGGCAAAATTCGATAAGGGAATGAAGAAAATCATATGGATCGGGGCAAGTGGACCACAGAGAAAGTGGCACGGGACACAATAATATTAACAAAAAGACCATTATCATCCAAATTTTTTAAAAGTAGGGAAAAAACGGACAAGGGGTTCCAAATTTGGACCGAGATACAGCCTGCGTCCACGCCAAAAAAACCCCAATCAGGAGTCCCGACCGGCCAAGGAAGCAACGGGGAAAGGGAAAAGCCGACAAGGAGATTACAACCCCTTTACAGCAATCATCATAAGGAATTCCAACGCAGATGAGGAAAAAAAAGGAAAGAACAGTGGTAATTCGTCATTGGACGTCATGGTGGGGACTGAAAAAAAAATCAGGTTGTATTGTTTTTTTTTTTACCCTTTCCCAAACCCGGAAGTCGGAAGAATTATTGCAAAGAAAGAAGTTTTGGGGCGGTTTTTGTTATGGGTTCAAATTTTGACACTACAATGAGTGTATATTTTTTTTTGAACTTTTGACTTGTTAAAAATTTTTTTTTTTTTTGGGGAGAAAAAAATTGAAATTAAATTTGTTTGCTTCGATGTATGACTTCGGGGTTTTAAAAATTCCTTTGGTTATTTGTTTTAATGGTTTATTGAAAATGTTTGTAATTGTATAATATGTGTTATAATATGTTGTTGTATTTTTTTCCCGTATTATGAGGCATCGGGTTCAGGGAAACGCGGCGTAGTCGGGGAAATTAACAATAATATTAAAGGGTTTTTGGCCTCTTTGGGGTTTTGTAACCAGATGGGGATGGAGAGGGAAAAATTTTATTGTGTTTTAAAAAATAATATTTAATTTTAAAAATTGTGAAACCTTATTGGTATTATGTAAACATAAATTGGAAAAAATAACTCAGAGAGTTTTTTATTTTAGGGCGACAGACCCCGAAAAATTTTAGCAAAAAGATGAAAGGGCCACCAAAAAAAAAAGGGGCAAGGGAAAATTTCCCGCTCCATATGAAATGATGATACGGATGCAAAGTTTGGGTCTGGGCAAAAAGGAAAAATTCCTAAAAATTTAAGGAAGTTACTTTTTAAAAGTATATATTTAAAAAAATGAGAGTGAACCAGAATTAAACAGCAATTATTAAGGGCCTAGTTAATGGAATAAAAAAAATTTAGTCACGAGTTTAAATTTTAAAATTAAGGAAAATTAAATTCAATTCTAGGGTTTAAAATAATGAAAAAAGTCAAGATAAATATTGGAAATTATAAAAAATTAAAAAGAGTATTCCCAAAATTAAGATTTAAAAAAAAACTTAGATAGCGAAGAGATTCAGAAATAAAAAATTTAGGCACGTAATTTATTAAGGGGTTAAACCCTTTTAAAAAAATCAAAAACTTTTTTTTCTTGGGGGGGGGTTGTGACATTCTCGCGTTCTTTTTTTCTAACATAACCCTAAGTTCTTTTTACGGCCAATTAAGGCAAAACTTTTTTCCCAAACCCCAAAACCAAGAAGAGAAACGGAACGAATATGCAAAAAAGGAAAATAATTAGAACAACCCTTTTAAAAAGGGTAGAAGGTTTGGGGGGAGATAGGGGCGGCGCTTTTAGGGGATAACCTTTTGTGTGGAATTGTTAGGAACAAAAAGGGTTTGACGTCCCAGCTCTGGGAAAAAGGATACGCCCCATCGCAATTGAATATAAAAGGATTAAGAAAAACATGAGTCTTCTTTAAACCCACCATTAAAATAAAAATAGGAATTTCCCCTTTAAACCCAGGGAAGGGAAAGGGACTCTAAAAGGTAATATTTTATATAGGAAGTTAGATTAGACAGTTAAATTATTATAATTTAAAATAAGTGGGTCTGGGGCATCTGGAAATTGAATTTAAAGTTTAATTGTTGGCTTATTCTCACCCTTTAAAAAGGGTTTTTATTTAGAATTAAGTAATTTAAATTATTCTTTAAAGGGTTGCGTGTTAAAAAATCGCAAATGTCTCATCTTTTAGATAATCCCACACCTCTAGCTTACGCGGATCACGTAAGACATGGCTATCGCAGGATGGCTAGGGCTCGGGAAACCAAGAAGAAGTCATCAAAAAGGAAAAAGAAATTTTACATACGTAATGACTACTTTGATATAAGTAAATGATTAGAAAAAACTACGAAAAAAGGGTAATTTTTTTCAGAGAAAAAGCAAAAGAACGGAGGATTTAATACCCTGTTGAACCCCTTTTTATATATAGCCAAAAAGCACGATGCGATACGATCAAAAAAGAGGCATATAAGTTCTGTAGGGTGCCCTTTAAAATTTTTTCCACATTTGATGTAACCAGCCCTTGCCCCTTCAAACTAGTGGGGTGCCCAACCCTTTTCCCAAAAAGATCCCAGATATGTTTTATTTGGGGACAAAACTGGGGTCGGGACCGGGGGGGTAGAACAGTGCGAAGATAGACCCGGACACCCTTTTCCGGGGTGAGGCGGGCCCGTGTCTTATTGAAAAAAGGCTACTGGGAGTCGTTTTATGAGGGGAAAAAACTTGTGGTTGCGGATGTTTGGGGCATAACGCTGGGCCGTCATGGTGCCGGACCGGCTGGTTGACCGTGTATTGTAGTCAATGGCACCCCATTTCCATCCCACCAGCCTGGAGGGGCAATGAAAACAAAGGCATGATTGAGGCTTTTCCACGAGGTCTCCACACAAAAACATGATTGTCACCACTGCTGAGATTGAATCTGGGTTCTTTTCCAAAAACGACCCACCCCCTTCCCCCTGCAGTCCAGTTTTTCGTGCACGGCACCACTCCAAACGGATGCGTCAATGGGTGGGCGTCAAGAACAGAACATGTAATGGGCGCAGCGATCCCAAACATCCTTCAGCCAGGCGCCTTCGCATGGTTCGAGAAGATACAGGGGCCCCTAGAGTAGGTGCTACCTGTGCATGGATGACGGCCGATGAAGCAATTGTCTGTACGCGTGCATTTTTTACGATGTTGCGGTCCTCGACAACTGGTCTGTCGAGGGCGTCGTGAGAGCCTGGTCGTGTAAATGACATCTCCCGGATCCACTGGTCCCAACACCTCCTTATTTCACAATCAGAGCGGCCTAATTGACGAGATAACTCTGCTAGCTGATCACCCAGCTTCCATCATGCCGATGATTCTCCCTCTCTCAAACTGCGACATCTGCTCATATTGTCTTCAAAAGCGGCGTATTGGCATGTCTACCTCAGCTCTTACTTTGTAAGCGATTCAGAACACTCAAACAAGCTTTGGTTACCTATTTTGTACTCCACGGAGAACGACTTTAAACGCCCTCTACTGGCTATACGTAATACGCCTTCAAGCTGCCTTTCTTATCATTTGCATATCTCCGCGACATGTACCTGCACGCCAAGTTTCGTTACAATCCGCAATTATTTCGATGCGCTAATTTTTTGTCCATGAGATATAAAATTTTTTATTCACAGAGCCGATTTAGCTCATCTAGGGCTCCGGCATGAAAGATTTACAGGCCCCCTTAACCCCTCCATTCGAAATTTGTAACAAAATCTGGGTTAAATCCAGTTTATCTTGGCCTAGCCCCGGCGCTTGCTCCGCACCCAATAAATAAAGTGACACTGGTTATATTAATTATTATTATAATTATTGACAATTTGAGGAAATCATTTCCACGTGTTTTACTGGAAAAAGAAGTGGAATATATTTTTATGGATTTCTTTTTGGGATTACTGCGCACACGTATAATTTTTTTCTAGAAGAACAGTCAAACTTCAGTTGTAAAATATTTTTGTGTCATTTTTTCATATAAAAATATTCTTTAAATATTAAAACTCTCACCTCCAGATAAAAAATTCCAGATAATGTAGTACTTTTTACTGAAAAATAAATTTCAAATTGACTTTCCCGCAACGTCACACTTAGAAATAAAACGAGGGAAAATTGCGCAATGGACCTCATAATTTTGAATAAAAAATTTAAAATCAAGAAGATTATACCTAACTCCACTCAACAAACTTCTACATGAAGTCAGGGAAAGGAAGGAATTCTAGCTCAGACAGATATAGCAAGCATGAGCTCTTTATACGGGCAGTTTTAGTGGAACCAGGACTCGAATCTGGTTCGATAGAATCAATCGGCCACGAGTGCCAACCACTCGGCTGTCGTGATTGCCCTACATTTTGAAAGAAATAACAAATACTAACAATCATCAAGAAAGTAACTATGTTTTCGAGGATAAAGTTAATATGATCTTGAGTATAAATTTAGAACTGTATAGATAATATGCTTTAAAAAAATATACGAGATTTGTATATAAAGTAGGGTTCCATATTTACGTTCTGATACCCTGTTTACGCATATCCGATCTCTTGTGACATTCTGGACTACGTTGCTACTACTTTTACTTACAGCCTTTGCAGGTTAGTTATAACATAGTTAGACTTGAGTAATTTATATATTGTCAAACTTAATTTTAATGGATTGAACCATTCTTTTTGAGATATTCCAATGGCTTATTAGACATCAAACACACTTTCAAGGATTATTAATTTATTATATCATCGTTGTGTGCACTGACTGCTAGGTCTATATACCTGTAATAAATATTTTATATTTACGTGTGCATATTTCAGATGTTAAACCACTAATCAGTTTGTTCATTGAAGGGCAAGTTTATAACATTCTTGAGTATAAACTTGGACTCTTAAAAGTTTTAGTTTGAAATGCTGTTTGTAATTCATTGTGGCACTTTTCTGTATCTAGACAGGCAGACAACACATTTTCTTTTCTTTTTCTATATTTCTATTTTTTTTTTTTTAACATTCAACTGCAGCTTTCGTAAAAACGAAGCATTTTTTATGCAATAAATAATAAAATAATATAGAATATTGAGGATTTATTTATAACAAAATATTAAAATATTTGTGAATTTCTCTTAAGATATCCGTAAGTCGTGACAATATTGCATTATCAAGAACTGTATTAATAGAGACTATTAACCAAATTTTAATGAAAGGAACATTGTTCTACTTAGTTTGCTGAGTGTTTTTTTTAACATGACTATACGACATTTAATGTAAAATTACCCTTAAAAGATTTTTTTTCAGTAATAAAGTTTTAATATACAAAAATATTGCTTTTGAAATGCTATACCGAGTTATTAAAGTCTTGAAGGCATTTCAAAAACATACCGAATAAATTAATAAACGAATTTCAAAATTAGTATTAATGAAATTTTAAGTTGTTTTTAAAATATTGGGTGAGAATAAGAAGTTGCTAAATGAGTTTTGGATTACTTCTTTCTACTGTAAAATTGCGTACCAATTAGTACACCACGCTTGTATCTTGTGATAGGAACCGACTTAGAGTTATCAAATCGAAGCAGAACCTGGGAGAAATCAAAGTTGAATTTTTTTTGAGGGTGAAAAATGTCATATATGACTATCATTATAGCATCTGTCCCAGCATTCTCGTTGCGAATTTCACCATCGAAAAAGTTCTGCTGAAGCATCTCAATATGCTCTCTGGAAGAAAATCGCATTGAAAAACACACGCAAATTTTGGTTTCCACAATTTAAGAATGGCAATTTTTTATATTAGTGTTCGAGACCATAGGGGAGCTCCACTGAAAGCTAGGCCTGGAAATTTGTAATCATTGATGGATGAAGATGCATCTAAAACACGAAAGAGAACTTATCGAACCATTAGAAATATTACAAAAAATAATTTCTAATCAACTAAGCGTATGATTCAAAAGACAGGAATATGGGGCAACATGCGCAGAGCCAGAGAAAACAAGAATAAGTGCGTCTTGGAGTGCATGAATCTACTAAATAGGCTCTACAGAAAATCTTATATGTAGAAAATTGTGGAGTTAGACAGAAAATGAATAATATGTTATGACAATCTGAAACGCAAAAAGCATTGATGAACCCATGGAAAGCAACAATATCTCGTTCGAGACGAGCCTTCAACCAAACATTCTCCTACACGCATGGAGGAATATGAAGGGTATGCTCTGTGATAAACTGTGGAACCGTTATAGTTTAACAGCTGAATGCTGAAGCAATAATTGCTTGCGAATGAACCAGTTAAGATAACCTGAAAAGTTTAAGTTCAATGAAATTGTTCCATGATAATGCTTTCAAAACTGGTCACAGGTCCTTTAGTAACGTTTAGCGGGGAGTTATTAGAACTGTATAGCCCAACTTATTTTGTCGGATATTATTTGTTTCGGTCAATTTAAAAAAACAGGATGTTGTGCGGACATAACGCTGGCCAGTCAGTGGTGCCATGGATCAAGGCTGCGTTGACCGTGTATTGTAGTCAATGGCACTTCATGCTACCATCACACCAGCCGTGGAGGTGCGTCAGCTGTAAAGCAAAGGCATGATTGAGGCTTTTCCACGAGGTCTCCACACACAAACATGATTGTCACCACTGCTGAGATTGAATCTGATTCTTGCTAAAAGACGACCTGATTCCATTCCGCTGCAGTCCAGTTTTCGTGCACGGCACCACTCCAAACGGATGCGTCAATGGGTGGGCGTCAAGAACAGAACATGTAATACGGCGCAGCGATCCCAAACATCCTTCAGCCAGGCGCCTTCGCATGGTTCGAGAAGATACAGGGGCCCCTAGAGTAGGTGGCAAGTACCTGTGCATGGATGACGGCCGATGAAGCTAAATTGTCTGTACGCGCATTTTTACGATGTTGCGGTCCTCGACAACTGGTCTGTCGAGGGCGTCGAGAGCCCACGTAAATGACATCTCCCGGATCCACTGGTCCCAACACCTCCTTATTTCACAATCAGAGCGGCCTACTGACGAGATACTCTGCTAGCTGATCACCCAGCCTCCATCATGCCGATGATTCTCCCTCTCTCAAACCGCGACATCTGCTCATATTGTCTTCAAAAAGCGGCGTATTGGCATGCTCACTTTGTGCTCTACTTTGTAAGCGATTCAGAACACTCAAACAAGCTTTTGGTTACCTATTTTGTACCCACGGAGAACGACTTTAAAACGCCCCCTCTCTACTGGCTATACGTAATACGCCTTCAAGCTGCCTCTTCTTATCATTTGCATATCTCCGCGACATGTACCTGCACGCCAAGTTTCGCTACAATCCCGCAATTATTTTCGATGCGCTTAATTTTGTCCATGAGTATATATAATTTTATTCACAGAGCCGATTTAAGCTCATCTAGGGCTCCGGGCATGAAAGATTTACAGGCCCCCTTAACACCTAATTTCGAAATTTGTAACAAAAAATCTGGTTAAATCCAGTTTATCTTGGCCTCAGTTCCCCTGGCGCTTGCTCCAAGCACCCAATAAATAAAAGTGACACTGGTTATATTAATTATTACATATTATTGACAATTTGAGGAAATCATTTCCACTGTGTGTGTGTACTGGAAAAAGAAGTGGAATATATTTTATGGATTTCTTTTTGGAGAGGCACACGTATAATTTATTCTAGAAGAAGAACAGTCAAACTTCAGTTGTAAAATATTTTGTGTCATTTTTTCATATAAAAAATATTCTTTAAATATTAAAACTTCTCACCTAGATAAAAATTCAGATATGTAGTAATTTTTACTGAAAAAAAATAAATTTCAAATTGACTGTTCCGCAACGTCACACTTAGAAATAAAACGAGGAATATTATGCTAATGGACCTCTGGTTATAATTTTGAATAACATTTAAAGTCAAGAAGATTATACCTAACTCCACTCAACAATCTTCTACATGAAGTCAGGGAAAGGAAGGAATTCTAGCTCAGACAGATATAGCAAGCATGAGCTCTTATACGGGGCGAGTTTTAGTGGAACCAGGACTCGAATCTACGGCTCATAGAATCAACGTCGGCCACGAGTGCCAACCACTCGGCTGTCGTGATTGCCCTACATTTTGGAAAGAAATAACAAATACCAACAATCATCAAGAAAGTAACTATGTTTTCGAGGATAAAGTTAATATGATCTTGAGTATAAATTTAGAACTGTATAGATAAAATGCTTTAAAAATATACGAGATTTGTATATAAAGTAGGGTTCCCATATTTACGTTCTGATACCCTGTTTACGCATATCCGATCTCTTTGTGACATTCTGGACTACGTTGCTACTCATAATTTTTACTTACATAGCCTTTGCATCCTAGTTATAACAACATAGTTAGACTTGAGTAATTTATATATTTTCAAACTTAATTTTTAATGGATTGAAATCCATTCTTTTTTGAGATATTCCAATGGCTTATTAGACATCAAAAACACACTTTCAAGGATTATTAATTTATTATATCATCGTTGTGTGTAATTGACTGCTAGGTCTATATACCTGTAATAAATATTTTATATTTACGTGCTATATTTCAGATGTTAAACCCACTAATCAGTTGTTCATTGAAAAAAGGGCAAGTTTTATAACATTCTTGAGTATTGTAAACTTGGACTCTCTAAAGAGTTTTAGTTTGAAATCACCGTTTGTAAATTCATTGTGGCACTTTTCTGTATCTAGACAGGCAGACAACACATTTTCTTTTTCTTTCTATATTTCTATTTTTTAGTTGCTTTAACATTCAACTGCAGCTTTCGTAAAAACGAAGCATTTTTATCCAATAAATAATAAAATAATATAGAATATTGAGGGGATTTATTTTATAACAAAAATATTAAAATATCGGTGAATTTCTCTTAAGATATCCGTAAGTCGTGACAGTATGCATTATCAAGAACTGTATTAATAGATACTATTAACCAAATTCTTAGAAAGAAACATTGTTCTACTTAGTTTGCTGAGTGTTTTTTTAACACACTATACGACATTTAATGTAAAATTACCCTTAAAAAGATTTTTTCAGTAATAAAGTTTTAATATACAAAAATATTGCTTTGAAATGCTATACCGAGTTATTAAAAGTCTTGAAGGCATTTCCAAAACATTCCGAATTAATTAATAAAACAAATTTCAAAATTAGTATTACCGAAATTTAACTTGTTTTAAAAATATTGGGTGAATAAGAAGTTGTTAAATGAGTTTTGAATTACTTCTTTCTACTGTAAAATTGCGTACCAATTAGTACACCACGCTTGTATCTTGTGATAGGAACCGGCTTAGAGTTCTCAAATCGAAGCAGAACCTGGGAGTAATCAAAGTTAAAAATTTTTTTGAGGGTGAAAAATGTCATATATGACTATCATTATTATAACATTCGTCCCAGCATTTCTCGCTGCGAATTTCACCATCGAAAAGTTCTGCTGGAAGCATTCCCAATATGCTCTCTGGAAGAAAATCGCATTGAAAAACACACGCAAATTTTGGTTTCCACAATTTAAGAATGGCAATTTTTTATATTAGTGTTCGAGACCATAGGAGCTCCACTGAAAAGCTAGGCCTGGAAATTTGTAATCATTGCTGGATGAAGATGCATCTAAAACACGAAAGAGAACTTATCGCGCGAACCATTAGAAATATTACAAGCAAAAATAATTTCTAATCAACTAAGCGCTGATTCAAAAGACAGGAATATGGGGCAACATGCAGAGCCAGAAAAACAAGAATAAGTGCGCGTCTTGGAGTGCATGAATCTACCTTTCCAAATAGGCTCTACAGAAAAATCTTATATGTAGAAAATTGTGCTAGACGGAAAAATGAATAATATGTTATGACAATCTGAAACGCAAAAGCATTGATGAAACCCATGGAAAGCAACAATATGTCTCGTTGGAGACAGAGCCTTCAACCAAACATTCCCCTACACGCATGGAAAGGAATATGAAGGGTATGCTCTGTGATAAACTGTGGAACCCGTTATAGTTGTGTAACAGCTGAATGCTGAAGGCAATAATTGCTTTTGCATGAACCAGTTAGGAATAACCTGAAAAGTTTGAGTTCAATGAAATTGCCATTGTTCCATGATAATGCTTTCAAAACTGGTCACAGGTCCTTAGTAAACGTTTAGCGGGGAGTTATTAGAACTTGTATAGCCCAACTTATTTCTGTTTAGACTATTATTTGTTTCTGGTCAATTTTACACACACACAATGGATTGTTTTCTCGCACACTTCGACAGTGATTGAAGTACGAAAATGGATTGATGACTTCTTAGCATAAAAAGTTGAATCTTTCTTTACGGCTAGCATTCTGCAACTTCCCAACCAATAGCGAAAGCGTTAGTTAACTATTTTATTAATAAAGGTATTAAATTCTCAGCTTTCAATGTGTATATTCAATTCTTTGAAACACTCTTTACAACTTATTACTATACCTGATTGTTATTAACAATAACTCTTTTTCTTAAGAATTTTTAAGTTGAGCATTTTCTGTTATTTATTACATTATGATTACGACTTTAATGGTTTGTAAATCACGCAGTACCTTTTAAAACAAATAATTACATTTTTTGAATGCAGTATGAATAAAAATGTATAAGATAATATAATGTTTTCTAAAATAAATATAATTAAGGATCAGCAAGTTTTCCTGTTTTTCAATTTGTGATTATTAGGCAGTATTTAACTATGTGCTAAATGACATTAAAATTCAGAAACAAGTTTCTCCAGAATGGCTTCATTTGTCCATAAGCAAAATTCATTGACAAATTTAATTTATTATTATCTAAATGTTAAATTAATTTATAGAACAGGAAATTTGTTTTATTTCGGAAATTAAATAAAAAAAGAGATATCAAAATCTTGCTTTTTGAAATTAATTAAGGTGTTGTAACATTACTTTTTACAACATTGTTCCGTTATTATGCAATTTGAATGCTGTCATTTGGATTAATATTATTTCATATGATAAATCTAATCTGCATTATAGGAATCTTCAATTCTTAAAATATCTATTAATTTGTGATGTTTAAAGAAACAATAAATATACGGGGAAGTTCAAATGAATTGTTGCCAGTGGGGCACACAAGGGGGGTCCTGGGGGTCCGGACCCCCCCAAAGCCCTTGATTTTTTTCCGATTGGTTAGAATTCTAAGTATATAATACGTAAAATTTAATTAAATATTTGTTATTAATGATTAATTTTATTGATTAATGCTAATTATTTATTCAATAATTAGTTTTTTACTGTGTTTTGTTCCTGAAAATCGACAAAATCAAAAATAGCATGATACAAGAATGGTGAACTTTCAACCCAGGACTCCCCCTGAAAAATTACTCTGTGCGCTACTGATTGTTGCTATATTAATGTATATAATATGTATGTGTATTTGAATAATGAATTTTCTTAAGGAATTCATCTTAAGAGAGTTATAAATATAAAATGTTATCGAAACTTAAACTGTGCATCTTTATCAAAAAGTATTAGTGTTTTGCATTCTCTACTTTTTGCGAATACAATTGGTTTGAATTGTACTGAAATTGTTTATCTATTTTCTGAAGTTCTTCATTAAAAACGCTGGAATAGTTTTAACACTGTTACATAACACTATTTTGTGCAAATAACTTATAACAAATAGAGAGACATATACAGTTGAATCTGTTTTTGTGCGGTAGATAGGGACCGCATAAAAAACGCACAAAAATATTCAAAAATTTCATAAATTCTTACATATAATGAACTAATTCGTGGAAATACTACAAAAAACTTTTTTTATGCGGTGGATAGGAATCGCATAAAAAAAGTCGCATTTATAAAATATGCCAATTATTTACGAAATTTATGTAAGAATACTTCCATAAGAAAATAAATAATTAAATATTACACATGGAAACATTTTAAAAACATATAGTTTCTCATTGTATGCACGGATAAGTTTTTAAAATGCACATACATAATTCATTGCTACTCATCGTAATCCAAAGCCCTGTAATGAATAAGTTCAAAATCGCTTTCTTCACTTAAAGGTACAATTTCAATAGATTTACTTTTTGGCAATATAAAGTAAAGTTTTGGTCTAGTCGGGTGGTCAGTTGTTTGTAAAATGTCACGTGATAACCAGCTATTACGATTGAAGCCTTTTTGGAATTTAATAATTTCTTAATTCAGGTCACCTTTAAGAAAATGCTTTTCTAATTTGTTGGAAAGCTGGATCCATGCATATTTTTATCCGCTCTCAAAGGATCTAGTTCTTCTTGTCCATCTTCATAATCTATCAAATTATTCATAATGTCACTGCCATTTAAAGTTTCGTCGCCAATCTTCTGCTGGAGCGTTGAGAGAAAGCAACTGAATCCGCATTGTCGGGAGACTGTTTATAACAAATGAACAGAACGCGTCTTGAAGTGTCTACATTTCAGTGGCGTAACGTACACCCCCGCATCACGGGGGGTGGGCAAGACTCTAGGGGCCCAAGCCTCGACTAACGCTAAACACGTATTTACCCAATTTAGAAAATGTTAAAGGCGAAACCTGACTTTCAGGGGGAGAGGGTCCCAATGCTCTCCGATACACCACTTGTAAATAGATATAAAACATTGCAGAGGGGCGCCAAAGCCATTGAAAGTCATACGCCGCATAAAAAAAAATCGCATGAAACAAATCGCATAAAAAAAGACCGCACAAAAACAGGTTCTATTGTACTTAAATTAATTTTTCTTGATCTTTAATACGTTGTATTGTCTTAGAGGCATGCGCATCTAAGAAACTTGTCATTTACCCATTCGATAATGTCTATCAAATAACCTTTTCCGAACATTATACTTTTTCCTACATCTTCTTTATTTAAGAGTATTTTCTCCAGTTTTATGGTAGCTGTAACTGAGTGGTGATGATTATGAGTTTTGTGGTTTGTGAAGTTCAAGCCTTGGTTTCATTAAACACACATGGTGCGGAATAATGGAGATCTTCGTGTGTTAAATGGACCGAGCTTTAATAAAATGATGAATTATGAATAAAATTATAATGTATGAAATAGAAATGAGGAAATTTTGAATCGTACTCAGCATTTAACCGAGATTAAGTTTACCAGGTTCATTGCAAAAAACGATCTAATTTTTGTGGAGCTATGTTAATTCGAAACCGCAAAAATAATCTACTTACTTGGACTTTTAAAGGTGAGGCTTAACTCAGAGCAGATATAACCTTTTGTCAAGAAAATGTATGCTCAAATTTTAGATTCCAGCAACATCTTGCCACTCTGTTTCTTGAATTAACCTAATAAATCTAATTGTAAATATATATATATCTATTTTTTTCCATAGTATTCATATTTTTCTTTTTTTGTCTTTCTAGTACCTTTAAAGATTGTTTTAAGTCTTTATATAAGTTTTTTTTTGTGTTGAGAAATGATTTTTCGTTTTCTCAGAATGTACAAACCAGTAGCTTTTTTTCATTTTAACGTATTTTTGTGACTTTCCAAATTTCTTTAAAAAAGCATTATTTATTATTAATGTTAGTAATAATCCTAAGGTAATAATTTAAAACGTTTTTCTTACAATACTTTTTAGGATAACCAGGATAATTTTAAAGTTATTTTAATTCAAGAGTATTTCCTACCAACACATACCTCTTAATGTAGACAAAAAATATTTCACTACCAGAAAATTATAATATACCTACTAATTTAAATATTATATAAACATTTAATTTTCTTTGAATATAGCTATTTTAGCGCATAAGTTATCTCAAAATCTGAATCTGCTGGAAGCTAAATAAGGACATATGGTGCTTGCATTAATTAATTATTTTAATAACATGTTCAGTTAAGACCTAGATGCGATCTACTTGTACCGTACTTATAGTTCACGCAGAGTATTTAAGAAAAGTAATGTATTACATATTTTTAGCAAGAGTGTCAATAATCCAAAAGGATTGTTGTAAAAGATCCTAAAGTGCACCTCACTAGTTGTTTTAGTAGAGGGTCGTTTATTGCTTGCAGAAGGGTCACCTGTAACCGAATAAAAACATTGCTTTGATTTGCAACAAATTTTTGCTTGAATTTCGATTTCGTACACCTCTTTCTACTCATATTATAGTATAAACTGTAAAAAGAATGGTTAAAATAAGATTACTAAAGACTCATTTTGAAACTACAAGTAGGATATTGGTGACGGACGTTATAATTTCTTCTCCTCTTCAAGTGATGAGGAGGGCTTATAAATTGTTATTTGACTCTCCAAACTTCCACACCACGCTAACGGGAGGACTTTGAACCCTGACAAATTTAACGTGCATCAGACTACATGGTGCTTCTCTAGTGGAACCATGTCTCGACATAGACAAAACTGTCCAAAAGCTCTCTACCATAACCAATCGGCTAGTGCGGTCAAATGAGTAAATTTGATGAGCTAATTTTTTGGACTTTCATACCCACCCAAATTGCTTGCTTCAGCAAATATAATTATTTAATTACAATACTTTAGTTACATTTCCGCCAAGGCTTAATTACTGGTATTATTGGGTTCACCCTTGGCGTGTTTCTCAACGATTAATTTTTTGGATAAACTGGAGAAAGAGGCTGTGAAATCTGAATAATGACAACTTAGTCTTTGTTACCTTATTAGACGCAAAATGCTGTTACAAATTTCAAACGAGAGAGTCAATTCCTTAAGGCATCAACTCTGTAATACAAGTATACCGCCCATGGCTTCAGCACCACTGCTAGACTGGGAAAAACAGGTCATTACAGAGGAATAAAGATTGATAGGAAGATAGAAGAACTTATGGGAATTGTATAACTGTTCAGATACAGAGCTAACACCTACTCTTTATTTTGACTGGCTAGAGAGAGGTCGTAAATAGAGTGTCTCAATTTTCATCAACGAACCTCTATGTGGATAATATTGAACAGATTGCCAGAACAATCAATCATCTGGGGCCATGGTACTGTCTGATTTGGTCCTGTCATAGAAACGACATCATCATCATCATCAACGATTAATTTTGATTGCTCTATATTATTATAGACATAAATTTCAAAGCTAATATGAAACTTATGTAAAACATTTATGAACTTGTATGGAAAAGTACAGATGTAATACCCAATAATTAACATTTTACTCTTTGTTAACTATTTTAATTCAAGAATGTCTTGCAATTTTAAAAACTATCTTCATTGAGAACATAAAATAGAGATTGTAAAATCAGGGTTAAGTATCAATGAATATAAATTATAGTATTTCATGTTTATACAATGTATAATAACACACATTTTATGTACATTTATTAATGCAAAGCAATCCGTTTCAAAATGATTAAGCGCATTTAAAATCTAAGCAATCTGTAGTTCTTCTTCAGGAATCATACTTTTTATTTATTTCAGATGTTTATTTGTGGAAGTAACATAAAATCCACAATTTCTAAAGAAGGGTCTTGAAGCAGAGAATTTTCTACAATCTTATCCATAATAGAATAGAAATCTTCAGAATCTTTTACAGAGCAATCTTCTACAGAGGTCTGAACTATATACAGGCAAAATATTATTATAATAAAAGCATTTTTCTCAAAAGGAGAATATTTTGAAAATGGGTCATTCTATATGTCTATTTTTTCTCAAAAATAGTGTACTTAAATAATTTTATTGTAATACTATTCTTGGAAACAACTTATATACACATTTTCTAATCCAAGTGACACTAAATATCATACTATCCATTTTACACGCTTTTTGTAAAATCGCGGTTCCGAACGTAGTCGGATACCTGTCCTCACTCTTTGCGTGATATGGATGTATGCTGGAGAATAAGATGACAGTTCAGGAGTTGTCATTGCTAAGAATTAATAAAGTAGGATCCTACGCTAAAGACCTCACGTGTTACTTTCAAGAGAGACGTTAATAAATAATCAAAACTACTCGATCTAAATCTACAGAAACTTTGTCTTCCAAACTACAAGCATGAATAAATAAGGCTTTTGTAAAAAAAAAAAATCTTTTAATTTCGTTTTATTTTTATAAATGATTTTATTAGATTTCTAATAAATTCAACTTTTAAGAATTCTCTAAACGTAAATTAAATTATCTTAATTTTAATCTAAGATTAAGTGAGATTTGAGAAGCTTCCTATTATAGATAAAAATTCATAATTACAAAGGTGAAGAAATAACTGTGGTTAGTTATAGCCTCAGCTTTTACAAATTCAAAACTGGTAAATGACTATAGATAGAAAAAAAAAAAGCAAAAAGACCAATTCATTTCTAGAAGCACTAACGAAGCTTAAAAGTATCCGACTACGTTCGGAACCGTGATTTTAAAAAGTGGGCATAAATGGATAATTTTCGCGATATTTAGTATCACTTAGATTAGGGGTTTTAATTCGAAACCCAAAAAATCTCCTTGGATTTTTAAAGGTGGGGTTTAACCAGAGCAGATATAACCTTTTGTCAAGAAAATGTATGCTCAAATTTTAGATTCCAGCAACATCTTGCCACTCTGTTTCTTGAATTAACCTAATAAATCTAATTGTAAATATATATATATCTATTTTTTTCCATAGTTTTCATATTTTTCTTTTTTTGTCTTTCTAGTACCTTTAAAGATTGTTTTAAGTCTTTATATAAGTTTTTTTTTGTGTTGATAAATGGTTTTTCGTTTTCTCAGAATGTACAAACCAGTAGCTTTTTTTCATTTTAACGTATTTTTGTGACTTTCCAAATTTCTTTAAAAAAGCATTATTTATTAATAATGTTAGTAACAATCCTAAGGTAATAATTTAAAACGTTTTTCTTACAATACTTTTAGGATAAATCAGGATAATTTTAAAGTTATTTTAATTCAAGAGTATTTCTACCAACACACATAATTTAATGTAGACAAAATATTTCACACAGAAAATTATAATATACCTACTAATTTAAATATATAAACATTTAATTTTCTTGAATATAGCTATTTAGCGCATATCTCAAAATCTGAATTGTTGGAAGCAAATAAGGATGACATGGTGCTTGCATTAATTAATTATTTTAATAACATGTTCAGTTAAGACCTAGATGCGATCTACTTGTACCGTACTTATAGTTCACGCAGAGTATTTAAGAAAAGTAATGTATTACATATTTTTAGCAAGAGTGTCAATAATCCAAAAGGATTGTTGTAAAAGATCCTAAATACCTCACTGTTGTTTTGGTAGAGGTCTTTTTTGCCCCAGAAGGTCACCTCCAACAGAATAAAACATTGCTTTGATTTGCAACAAATTTTTGCTTGAATTTCGATTTCGTACACCTCTTTCTACTCATATTATAGTATAAACTGTAAAAGGATGGTTAAAATAAGATTACTAAAGACTCATTTTAAAAACTACTTAGGATATTGGTGACGGACGTTATAATTCTTTCCTTCAAGTGATTGGGGGAGGGCTTATAAATTGTTATTTGACTCTCCCAAACTTCCCCACCACGCTAACGGGAGGACTTTGAACCCTGACAAATTTAACGTGCATCAGACTACATGGTGCTTCTCTAGTGGAACCATGTCTCGACATAGACAAAACTGTCCAAAAAACTCTCTTTCCATAACCAATCGGCTAGTGCGGTCAAATGAGTAAATTTGATGAGCTAATTTTTTGGACTTTCATACCCACCCAAATTGCTTGCTTCAGCAAATATAATTATTTAATTACAATACTTTAGTTATATTTCATTAAGGCTTAATTACTGGTATTATTGTCAACTTTTGGCGTGTTTCTAACGATTAATTTTTGGATAAACTGGAGAAAGAGGCTAGAAATCTGAATAATGACAACTTAGTCTTTGTTACCTTATTAGACGCAAATGCTGTTACAAATTTCAAATTGAGAGAGAAGTCAATTCCTGTAAGGCATCAACTCTGTAATACAAGTGGACACCGCCTAGTGACAAAGACCACTGCTAGACTAAAAACAGGTCATTACAGAGGAATAAAGATTGATAGGGAAGATAGAAGAACTTATGGGAATTGTGATAACTGTTCAGATACAGAGCTAACACCTACTTTTATTTTTGACTGGCCAGCTATTCTTGCTGCCTTACAAGAAATAGAGGTTCTGTTTTCATCAACGAACCTCTATGTGGATAATATTGAACAGATTGCCAGAACAATCAATCATCTGGGGCCATGGTACTGTCTGATTTGGTCCTGTCATAGAAACGACATCATCATCATCATCAACGATTAATTTTGATTGCTCTATATTATTATAGACATAAATTTCAAAGCTAATATGAAACTTATGTAAAACATTTATGAACTTGTATGGAAAAAGTACAGATGTAATACTTCCAATAATTAAACATTTTACTTTGTTAACTATTTTAATTCAAGAATGTCTTGCAATTTTAAAAACTATCTTCATTGAGAACATAAAATAGAGATTGTAAAATCAGGGTTAAGTATCAATGAATATAAATTATAGTATTTCATGTTTATACACTTATAATGACACACATTTTATGTACATTTAAATCAAACAATCTTTCAAAAATGTTAAAAATTTTAAAAAACTAACAAAACTGTAGTTCCCCTAGGGGAAACATACTTTTTATTTATTTCAATGTTTATTTGTGGGAAAAAATAAAATCCCCAATTTCTAAAAAAGGGGCTTGAAACAGGAATTTTCACAATCTTATCCAAATAGAATAGAAATCTTCGAATTTTTTCAGGCAATCTTCTACAGAGGTCTGAACTATATAAAAACAAAATATTATTATAAAAAAAGATTTTTAAAAAAAAAGGGAGAATTTTTTTGAAAATGGGTCATTCTATTTCTTTTTTTCCCCAAAATATTACTTAAAAAATTTTTTTTGAAATACTATTTTTTAAAACAACTTTTATACATTTTCTAATCCAAACACAAATATCAAAAATTTATCCATTTACACGCTTTTAAAATGGGTTCCCGAACATGGGTACCAAGTCCCACCGGTGGATTGGATGTAGGAGAATAAGAAGTTCGGAGTTTCATTGGGTTAAAAATTAATAAAGTGGGGGACCCTACGAAAAAACTCACGTGTTATTTTCAAGAGAGACGTTAATAAATAATCAAACTACCCCGATCTAAACACAGAAACTTTGTCTTCAAACTACAAGGAATAAATAAGGTTTTTTTAAAAAAATCTTAATTTCGTTTTATTTTTTTATAAATGATTTTAAGTTTTCTAAAAATTCAATTTTAAAGAATTTCAAGAAAAGAAATCCTTAATTTTTAATCTAAGATTAAGGAGTTTTGAAAGCTTCTATTATAGAAAAAAAATTCAAATTCCCAATACTCGATACACCACTTGTAAAAGATAAAAAACATTGCAGGGGCACCGCCATTGAAATTCATACACCGCAAAAAAAAAAATCGCACGAAACAAATCGCATAAAAAGACCGCACAAAAACAGGCTCTGTTTTTAAAATTTAAATTTTTTCGATCTTAATACGTAATACGTTTTTGTCTTAGAGGATCCCATCAAAGAAACTTGTCTTTTACCCTTCGATAATGTCTTCAAAAAACCCTTTTCCCGAACATTATACTTTTTCCTACATCCTTTTTTATTTAAGAGTATTTTCTCCATTTTTATGGTAGCTGTAACGAGTGGTGATATTATGAGTTTTGGGGTTTTTGGAAGTTCGCCTTGGTTTCATTAAACAAAATGGTGCGGAAAATGGGATCTTGTTGTTAAATGGACCGAGCTTTAAAAAATGATGAATTATGAATAAAATTATAATGTATGAAATAGAAATGGGGAAATTTTGAATCTATCAGAAACCCGAGATTAAGTTTCCCAGGTTCATTGAAAAAAAACGATCAATTTTTGTGGGGTATGTTAATTGAAACCGCAAAAATAATCTACTTTTGACTTTTAAAGGTGAGGAAAAAGAGCAGATATAACCGTCAAGAAAATGTATGCTCAAATTTAGTTTCCCAGAAAACATTTGCCACTCTGTTTTTTTTGAATTAACCTAATAAATCTAATTGTAAATATATATATATCTATTTTTTTCCATAGTTTTCATATTTTTCTTTTTTTTGTCTTTCTAGTACCTTTAAAGATTGTTTTAAGTCTTTATATAAGTTTTTTTTTGTGTTGAGAAATGGTTTTCTTTTTCTCAAAATTTACAAAACCAGTAGTTTTTTTTCATTTTAACGTTTTTTTTGTGACTTTCCAAATTTCTTTAAAAGCATTATTTATTAATAAGTAACAACCCTAATAAAATTTAAAACTTTTTTCTTACAAAATACTTTTGGGAAAATCGGGAAAATTTTTAAAGTTTTTTTTAATTCAAGAGTTTTCCCAACACACATAATTTAATGTAGAAAAAATATTTCACACGAAAATTATAAATACCTACTAATTTAAATATATAAACTTTTAAATTTTTTCTTGAATATTATTTAGCGCATATCTCAAAATCTAAATTTTTTAAAAAAAGGATGACATGGTGCTTGCATTAATTAATTTTTTTAAAACATGTTCAGTTAAGACCGATGCGATCTATTGTCCCCGATTATAGTTCACGCAGAGTTTTTAAGAAAAGTAATGTTTACATATTTTTAGCAAATGTCAATAACCCAAAAGGGTTGTTGAAAAAAGATCCTAAAGTGCACCTCACATTGTTTTGTAAGGGTTTTATTGCTTGCAGAAGGTAAAACCCCAACAGAATAAAACTTTGCTTTGATTTCAAATTTTTGCTTGAATTTCGATTTCGTACCCTCTTTTACTCATATTATAGTATAAACTGTAAAAAAAATGGTTAAAATAAGATTACTAAAGACTCATTTTGAAACCATGTAGGATATTGGTGACGGACGTTATAATTTTTTTCCCTTCAAGTGATGAGGAGGGCTTATAAATTTTTATTTGCTCTCCAAACTTCCCCCACCACGCTAACGGGAGGACTTTAACCCCGACAAATTTAACGTGCATCAACTACATGGTGCTTCTCTAGTGGAACCATGTCTCGACATAGAAAAAAGTCCAAAAGCCTCTACCCTCCAACGGGTAGTGCGGTCAAATGGTAAATTTGATGAGCTAATTTTTGGGCTTTCATACCCCCCCAAATTGCTTGCTTCAGCAAATATAATTATTTAATTACAATACTTTAGTTATATTTCATTAAGGCTTAATTACTGGATTATTGTCAACTTTTTGGGGTGTTTCTAACGATTTTTTGGATAAACTGGAGAAAAGGCTAGAAATCTGAATAATGACAACTTAGTCTTTTTTACCTTTTTAGACCAAATGCTGTTACAAATTTCAAATTGGGGAGAAGTCAATTCCTGTAAGGCATCAATCTGTAATACAAGTGGACACCGCCTATGACAAAGACCACTAGACAAAACAGGCTTAAGGGAATAAAGATTGATAGGGAAGATAGAAGAACTTATGGGGTTGTGATAACTGTTCAGATACAACTAACACCTACTTTTATTTTTGACTGGCCAGCTATTCTTTCTGCCTTTAAAAAATAGAGGTTCTGTTTTCATCAACGAACCTCTATGTGGATAAAATTTTAAAGATTGCCGAACAATCAATCATCTGGGGAGGCGTTGGGTTTTGGGCCTGTCATGCAATCATCATCATCATCAACGATTAATTTTGATTGCTCTATATTATTATAGACATAAAATTTTAAAGCTTTAAAATTATGTAAAACATTTATGAACTTTTTGGAAAAAGTACAGATGTTTCTTCCCAAAAATTAAACATTTTACTTGTTAACTATTTTAATTAAGAATGTTTGCAATTTTAAAAAATCTTCATTAGAAAATAAAAAGAATTTAAAATCAGGGTTAAGTACAATGAAAATAAATTTGTATTTCATGTTTATACAATGAATGACAACATTTTATGTACATTTATTTAAGCAAAACAACGTTTCAAAATGAAAAACGTTTAAAATCTAAGCAATCTGTAGTTCTTCTTCAGGAATCATACTTTTTATTTATTTCAGATGTTTATTTGTGGAAGTAACATAAAATCCACAATTTCTAAAGAAGGGTCTTGAAGCAGAGAATTTTCTACAATCTTATCCATAATAGAATAGAAATCTTCAGAATCTTCTACAGAGCAATCTTCTACAGAGGTCTGAGCTATATACATGCAAAATATTATTATAATAAAAGCATTTTTCTCAAAAGGAGAATATTTTGAAAATGGGTCATTCTATGTTCATTTTTTCTCAAAATAGTGTACTTAAATAATTTTTTATTGTAATACTATTCTTAAAACAACTTTATATACATTTTCTAATCCAAGTGACACTAAATATCATAAATATTATCCATTTACACGCTTTTGCAAAATCGCGGTTCCGAACGTAGTCGGATACCTTAAGTCCTCACTTTGGTGTGATATGGATGTATGGAGAATAAGATGACAGTTCAGGAGTTGTTATTGGGTTAAGAATTAATAAAGTAGGGGATCCTACGCTAAAGACTCACGTGTTACTTTCAAGAGAGACGTTAATAAATAATCAAACTACTCTCGATCTAAATCTACAGAAACTTTGTCTTCCAAACTACAAGGAATAAATAAGGTTTTTGTAAAAAAAAAAATCTTAATTTCGTTTTTATATTTTTATAAATGATTTTTATTAGATTTCTAATAAATTCAACTTTAAGAATTTCAACGTAAATGAAATTATCTTAATTTTAATCTAAGATTAAGTGAGATTTGAGAAGCTTCTATTATAGATAAAAATTCATAATTACAAAGGTGAAGAAATAACTGTGGTTATTATAGCTCAGCTTTTTACAAATTCAAAACTGGTACGACTATAGATAGAAAAAAGCAAAAAGACCAATTCATTTCTAGAAGCACTAACGAAGCTTAAAGTATTCGACTACGTTCGGAACCGTGATTTTAAAAAAGGGCATAAATGGATAATTTTCATGATATTTAGTATCACTTAGATTAGAATACATGTATAAAATTGTTTTAAGGACATTTTGCCGAATCAAATTATTTAAATACAGTATTTCGGCAAAAAATTAACTTAGAATAACCTTTTTTCAATATGTTCTCCTTTTGTGAAAAATGCTTCTATAATAATAATATATGTATAAAGTTCAGACCTCTGTACAGAGGCTCAACTATGATTTTTGAAAAATTCACATTATTTTCAGAGTTACAACCAGTCCAAATAATTATCGGAGTCTTTTTCTTAAGGTATCCGACTACGTTCGCGCGGAACCATGATTTCAAAAAAGCGCATAAATGGATAATTTTCATGATATTTAGTGTCACTTAGATTAGAATACATGTATAAAATTGTTTTACGGGCACATACACATTATGACAAAAAAAAAATATTTAAATACAATATTTTGGCAAAAAATTAACTTAGATTATTCTTTTTTCCAAATGATCTCCTTTTGTAAAAAATGCTTCTATTGTATTGATATTTTGCCTGTATATAGCTCAGACCTCTGTTCAGAGGCTCAACTATGATTTTTGAAAAATTCACATTATTTTCAGGGAATGAGTGAGTGAGTGTGAGGTTTTATGGCGCAAGATACATTATTTTCAGTTACAACCATTTGAAATAATTATCGGCGTCTTTTCCTTAAAATTTCTCCCCTCTGTTGTGTCGTAAAACATGGATAAACCCACTTCTAAGTTATATATTTCAAAAATTCTAGTTGAACCTCTGTACAGAGGTCTGAGCTATATACAGGCAAAATATTATTATAAGAGAAGCATTTTTTTTCAGAAGGAGAATATTTTGAAAATGGGTCATTCTATGTTCATTTTTTGTCAAAATATTGTACTTAAATAATTTTTTATTGTAATACTATTCTTAAAACAACTTTATATACATTGTCTAATCTAAGTGACACTAAATATCAGAAATATTATCCATTTACACGCTTTTTCAAAATCACGGTTCCAAATGTAATTGGATATACCTTAATGAAACTCTGACAATATATTTTAATTTCAAATGCTGTGTAAATATTTCTTAAATATAAAAATTAATTTTTTGATGGTGCTGCACTTGTAAAATACATTCAAAAGTAGATAAAATGTTAGAATGTTAGAAAAGGTAATATCAGTTTTTTTCTCTATATAAATCTTTTTTCTTAAAACAATTTTTTTAATTGTGTAATTATAGTTTAGCATCATTTTCCAGTGAAAATAATCCGTTTTAAGAGCATTTTCTTCTAAAGTATGTTTACTGTATTCTTCTTCTGACTTATAAAGTTACTTTTAAATGAATTTACTGAAAGACGGAATATTTCAAGGAGTTACAGGAACTCCTTAAAGTTATTGTTGTTTTAAGGTATCCGGCCACGTTCGGAACCGTGATTTTGAAAAAGCGTATAAATGGATAATATTTATGATATTTAGTGTCACTTAGATTAGAAAATGTATATAAAGTTGTTTTAAGAATAGTATTACAATAAAAATGATTTAAGTGCAATATTTTGAAAAAAAATGAACATAGAATGACCCATTTTCAAAATATTCTCCTTTTGTGAAAAATGCTTCAATTATAATATTTTGCCTGTGTGTAGCTCAGACCTCTGTACAGAGGCACAACTAGAATGTTTGAAATATATAACTTAGAAGTGGGTTTATCCATGTTTTACGACAACAGAGGGGAGAAATTTTAAGAAAAAGACGCCGATAATTATTTCGATTGGTTGTAACTGTAAAAATAATGTGAATTTTTCAAAAATCATAGTTGAGCCTCTGTACAGAGGTCTGAACTTTATACATATATTATTATAATAGAAGCATTTTTTACAAAAGGAGAACATATTGAAAAAATGTTATTCTAAGTTAATTTCTTGCCGAAATATTGTATTTAAATAATTTGATTCATCAAAATGTTCTTAAAATAATTTTATACATGTATTCTAATCTAAGTGACACTAAATATCATGAAATTTATCCATTTATGCGCGCTTTTAAAATCACAGTTTCGAACGTAGTCGGATACCTTAAGGAGCTAAGACATATTTCGAGAATTTACTCTATTTGCCGATTCGTTTCTGAACAAACTCAAGTGCAAATCCTCTATTATTCAAATTAAGAATGTAGCTTCTGTTATTAAAATTAAGGATGGATTATTCAATTAATGATTGTATTAACATATAGCTGTATATAGTATATAGTTCTATAATACAGTGTGTAGAATGATTTGCTCTTGTTTAACGTGTTCAATTGAAGGAAAATGGAAGATTATAGTATTATATTAACGGATCATGATTAGAATCAATTACATGTATGCTTAACTCTGTATCTAAAAAAGTAGAGAATATAATGCAAAATCTATTTTATACCATTTACAGTGACGAAATATCTGTGTTTTGTATTTATCTATTTTTACAACCTTTTCTGACTGAAATGTGCATATTTCAAATGTCCATTTTCCTTTCCTAAAATTTTAAAATATTGTGTGGTAAAGATACATGTATTTAGAAAATTCATTTGAAATTTATATTTAAACTAGCTGCATGACCCGGCGTTGCACGAGCTTTCTCTACTTTTATAAATTTTCCCTTTCCTTCACAAAATCAGCACTTCTAATACTCTTTTTCAAAATGACTGCATGATTAAGGTGCATCGCTGTCCTACACGGCGAGTATTTAGTGGTACTGTGCTCGAACTCATGACATGTCTGCCATGATCCGATACCTTGACCACTGGGATACCGCAGCCCTCTCGCTATCAGAGCTCTCGAGTATGTGAACAGTGGGACTTTAATATTCACTCCCTCACTTTGCAACTTTTTAGGCCCCGGAAACGAAAATGTACCTATATAAAAATAGTTGTATGTTGAAAAAAGTAGAAATTTTTATAATTACAAAATTTCACAATTGTATTAAATGTTGAATTGAAATTGAGAGCATTTTTTAAATGTTCCATACACGGAAAAAAGTTTCATGCAATTATTTTTATAAATGAAAAAGTTATAAAAATTTTGAATTTGATAAGCAGTTATTAAATATTTAAAATTTGAGTATTTTTTTAAAAATTCGTAAGCAAAAGTTTTCGACATTTAATTTTTTAAATCAGTAATTCTAAAAGATCAAAGTATGAGTTTTTTAAAAAGCATTTTCAAATAAACGCATCGATATTGATTCATTATCTTAAATTATGTAAAGTATCGTTGTTTTGTAAAAAAAAAAAAAAAAATTGTATCGTGACGAAGTAAATTATCTTTCCAATTAAAAATTTGCTGGCGAAGTTTTTAAATCCGCAAATAAAATTTAGAGTATTTTTTAAAAAATCATAAAAATTAAGTGATAATGTTGTTTTGAACCCCCGGATCCAACAGTTAGTAACGAAGCCATTTAAGCGATCGTGGGAAATCGTTGGGAAAAAGAAATGAAAAGACTTTCAAAATAAAAGGAAGAGTTATTCCTTTGCAAAAATGCTTTTTTTGTTAAAGTTTTAATTTTTTTTCGGATTTCATTTTTAAGTTAATGCCTTCGAACTTCATATATCGATTACAAACAACAGTAATTTTAAAACAAAAAATGTAACAAAAATAATTCTTAAATGTTTCTCGCAAAAGGGAAAAAATGAAAAACACAATTTTTTAAAAAACCGTAATTTTTAAGTAATTTTTTCAATATTTGTACAGATTACGGATATTATTGTTCTACACACGGGAAAAAAGTTTCGTAAGGATATATTTATAAATAAAGAAGTTATTAAGTATTTAAATAAAATTTTGAGTATTTTTTTGAAAAATCGTAAAAAAAAGTTTTTGACATTTAATTTTTTTAAATGACTGATTCTGAAAGAGAAAAGCATGAACTTTTTAATGTAAAATATTATTTCATTAAATCGAAAGGAAATGCAAGCGGAACGATTTAGAAATCATTTTCATAAAAACATACCAATTTTGAATCATTCTAGAAAAAATCGTAAGAAATAGAAAATATAATTATTTTGTAAAATAAATTATGCCGTATCGTGGAGAAGTAAATGATCTTTCCGATTCTGTAATTATTTTTTGGCTGAGTCTCATAAAAAAAATTACATTGTGTTTTAAAAACGTCTGAAAAAAAAGAGGTCGGAGAATTTGAACTTCGCCGTTCAGGGGTAAAATAACTATGGGTTTTAAGGTTTTTAGATTAATATCTTTTTAACTAATTAGAATATCGGAATATAAATGGTAAAAACGGACTCCTCGGATCATTCCCGACCTTTTGGTACCTTTGACGAGTTTCTGCATCGTGCGGTTCGTGAGAAGATAGATGTACATACGTTTGTTTACCTACGAAATTTAATAGATGTAGATAATTGTTTATTAAAATGTTCATTTAGAACAGTGTTCCCCAACCCTTTTATCGCCGCTACCGGTCAACGTTGGATAATTTTACCGCAACCCGCTGAGGGAGAGGACATTGATTGCTTATATTTTAGACTGTTTTGATTTAATAATTTTAATTTAATTGTATTTAATCGTGACTTACAGAATAAAATATAGCTACACCAAAAAGTGAATATAAAGTGATTTTCATAAAAAGTAGCCCAAACCCAAGAAAAATATACCGTAATAAATAAAATGGAAATAATTTAATGTTTCGTGTGCGGACCAGTAGTATTTGATCTACGGACCGGCGCCGGTCCGTGGACTGGGGATTGGAAACCACTGATTTAGAATATTAGTAAACACAAGTTACGCATATACATTTTAGTTGATACCACATATCTTTTCAATTATTCTGTACCAATAAAACTCAGAAACTATATATGAAATAATTTAAACAATATAAACTGAAAAAAACTAATTAAGAAACATACATTTTAATATTTTTTAAAATCTACTAGCTAGGCAGATTCTTATAATATTTTTTGTCTGTAATATTTTAAATTTCATTCTGTGTGTGTGTTGTGTTTAGGATAATTACAATAGTTATAATACTTTATAACTTAAGATACAGAAGTTAAAGTCCCACTCTAAAAAAATGGAATTGTTAAAAAAATTTCAATCTTTATTTTTTAAAAAATGTCTTCATATCAATAAAAATAAATTTTTTCTCTTAAATCCAAATAGTTTTAAAATTGCTGTATTAAACATTTATTTCCTGTTTTTCGTTTTTATTTACCAGTGTATTTTGTATTTGAATCAATCCTTTTTAATTACTCATTTTGGGAAATCAATTAAAGGTATTACAGAAAATAACACTTTGGCAATTTTAGCAAACAATTCTTTCTGCAAAATATCGCATTAAATGCATGTTTTAAACACAAAGGTGCCTTTCCTTTTTAAATACCCTGAAATTCTCATTTAAAAAAGCAATATTTTCTTCACTTTTAAGAGTAATTACTTTGTTTGACAAAAGTGCAGTATATTTTGCAAAGTGCCTTTTTTAAAAAATTTCTTGAGAACTATTTTACTATTCTGTAAATATATACCAGTAAAATATTTCCTTTTTTAGAATTACTTTGACTTAGCTTTAATATTTAACCTTAGTTTGCTAGAAGAAATGAAGCAATTCCATTGGAAAATAAATTCTGGCATTAGATCTCATATTAGATTTAGAAAATCATTTAAAGATTACCGAGTACAGTTCAATTTATTCTCAGAGAATGCTCAACAAGACAGTTATCTGCTTTATTTTCCTCATGTGAGGACATAGCTGTAGCATACAAGAAAATGCTGCATTTCGAGTTGTTATGTAAACTGAAAACAAATGCTTTGAGCAGTTATTTGATATTATAAGGAGAGAAGCATCTTGTATAAGTAAAGGCCGAACATAATATGATTAAGACAGTGCTTCTCAAACTTTTAATATTGGCAACCCAACATTCAATTATAATTTTCATCACGCCCCACCCCATTCCATGCAAACAACAATGCATTGAATTCAATAATACTATAGTTTGACGCTTAATCTACAATACGACTTTAATCTCTGAAGTGCCACCAGCGTATGTATACGCTTCGCTCAACCATTGCGTTAAATGCCTCGGACATATATATACGTCTTTCCGAAGTACGATTGTTTCTGTGCGCTGATATCCATAAAATTATTCGAAAGGTTTTGGAATGTAATAAAAGGACCTTGATAGAGTGTTTGCGAAGTGTGTTTACTTATATCGGAAGATTTCCTTATTTATGCCTTTTCTATCACCCCTTCTCTAATACATCACGTACGCGCACCTACGGGGAGAACGGAGACATTAGGGAGCGAATTTCGTAACTTTAAATCGGCACAGTTAAGGGGTTAGTTATAAACCGTACAAATTATTAAGATAAATGTTAATTTTTGTATACAATGTTATTTATAACAAGCCCATTAAGGAACTGATAATTATTATTGTTCCTAACTTAGTATTGTTAAATTATAAAATACATTGTGCAGTACTGATATATTTAATATATCAGTACTGCACAATGTAAATGTTAATGTATATCAATGTAAGTATAATGTAATGTATATCAATGAGTATATCAATGTAAATGTTGATTTGATGTTTTATGTCTGAATGTTTTGCTCGTTATTTTGTTTGCTTACTTTCAGTAAATTATTAATTTTTCTAAATCTTTTGTTTTCGACTTTTCAATATGCTCGCGCCTCCTTAGCTGAGTTCCCCCTCCTATGGGGTCGCGTCCCACAGTTTGATCGAAGGCATAGTGTCAGGTGCAGATTGATTGATCATTATTTCAAAATTGGTGAAGACACTTGGATTTTCATGAACACGAGTATTTGAATTCGACGATTTCAGTAATCATGTCCCCATTTGAACCTAGGAATGATAAAAATGTTGCCTGCACTGGTGGGCTTAGATGATTAGAGCCTTTACTAGATACCTTCTTGCTTGTCGGGTCTCTTCAAGATGCTAGAGGCTGCATTCTCGTCTGAAGACTGTTTATGTGGAATGAAATAGAATTCCTGGTACATGTGACAATGGTCCTCACAAACCAACGTTACTGCGAGATTCTTGACAATTGTATGTGTGTCTTCATTACTCCAGCCTTCAGTTGCTATTAACAGATTTCCAATATTGAGGAGATAATGTTGCCTGTTTATATCAGGGCAACTAGTATAAACCAAATTTAGCATGTTTTTACATGTTGCCACATATATATTGCTTCATGGTTTTTAAAGCAATAAGTATTCATCTTTATAAAATGAAAAATCTGTAAAAATTGTATATCAAGAAGGTCTTTGTTGTAGTTATTTATGTTGAGATATACCTTAAAGCAATTTTCTCATTTTTTAATCCTTTGAATGTAATGTTGATCCGATTTTTCGTTACATGGCATCACGGTTTAACATGGTTTGTGACAATTTGCTTTCATGTGACTTTTTGGATATTCTTTCTACATATGCAATCGTATAAATATTTTCTACATATTGTACTATCTACTTATGATTTATATTTTAATTATCACTATAATTATTTATCAACGTATTTATTCATTTGTTTGCTCTTTGCCACATAATTGTAGCTATTTTTAAATGAAATATTGCAAAAAAGCATCGTTTAAAATATTATTTTTTTGGCAACACGGTTTGTGTTTTTTTTTAATGGAGTTGATCATTAATTCAATGTAGGCTTGTTTTATCTGTTTTAGATAGTTTTTTGATTTTAGTATTTTAACTTAATTTCACATCTGCAGTTGAAGGCTGCCTAGTATATTCTATTTATGATAATATTGTATGGTTTATCAATTTCAGGTTATTAGTCCTATATTCAGCATATATGACACTTGCTACAACTAATACGTTTCTGTTTTAAATTTTTATTATACTTCCATTCATTCATATCTAATTATCTTTTTAGCATGTTAATTTTATGTTTTAGATTCAAATATATGATTCTGTTAAATCATTTTCTTACCGTGAGGCCTAATTGCAGTTCACTTAAAATTATTTATAATAAAAGAGCCCTTATTAAAAAAATTATTTATTTATTTTACATTTTTGGATACACAGTTTTGACCGGGTTTTACCCTCCTTAAAGTAACATTCAAAACAGTTATTGGAATTTTAAAAATATATTAGAATTTTAAATTATGAATGCTTGCAATATTATAAACATTGCTGACTTAGGACAGCTCTTACATATAAAATAATTTACACAAAAATGAAGCTTATTAAGTTTTCCGGCTGTATATGTACGAGAGATGATCAGAAAAAAAAGGTTACAAACCGCAGCATTTGAAAACTACATATTGTGTGCATTTTCATGGGCAAAGAATACGTCCGCATCTGATATTCACAGTCAAATAGTGGAAGTTTATGGTGAAGAAGCTATGAGCAGACAACATGTAGCGAAATGGTGCCACCCTTTTCAATCAGACAGACAGGATGTCGAAAACAGCAATATGACAGAGAGTGGACGGCCAAGTTCTTCAACGACAGAAATCAACAGGGCACGAACTCAAGAAATGATTCAAAATGATCAACGTCAGAGCTGGGACTGAGCTATGGTAGCGTGCAGCATATCGTTTCTGATGTGTTGTGATATTCCAAGACAATGCTGTGAAAACATCCGCCGAGACTTAGCTCAATGAACAGGAACAGGATTTCTACCAAGACGGGTTAGACAAAATGGTCTGCGTTCTGATAAATGCCTAATAGACTTGGTGGTTATGTCGAAATGTGACAGATACGTATGCCTCTTAATTTCCTTTTGTATTTTCTGTCTATTGTTAATAAATATTTCTTTATTCGACTTGTAACCTTTTTTTATTACCTCTCGTATATAATAGCAATAATAATATAATAATTAGGGATTATATATATATGAATTTTAAATTTAGTACCTTTACCCTGTGAAAAAAGAGTTAGTTTCAATTTTCTGCTAATCTCCCTTTATGCAGCCATTTTATTCTAAAGATGAGACAGAAATAATCAAAAAGCTAACGTGAGGGAACATTGAAGTTTTAGTTAAGAGCCTTAAAGCTATGTAAACAATTATGTAACATTACTTTTTTTCAAAAGCCTAGCAAATCTCTCCAGTTAAGTTTTTAATGATTTAAATATTTGATTAACATAAGCTTGAAATTTTCATTAAAAAAGGAATATTTTCTGTGTGAAATCTATACGTAGTTATGTCACAAGTTCTGATACAAAAACTTGAGATCGTCTGTTGTGATTCAAAACTCAACAGGCAATTTTAACCCCTTCCAGGCTCAATTTATTTTTGGATTATGGATCAAAAAATGTCAATTTTTTAATACATATTTCCAAATATTAATATTTTTTTAAACACATAAGCACCACTTGCGTACAAAATTTCCTAAAAATGAATACCTAGCTTTTAACTTAAACTTCAAATTTTATTTACGTAAATGATTATGAAATTATTAATAAAAATTTGATATTGTATGATAAATTTGAAAACACGGTACTGCACATAACACAACATTCCAATATGGACAGTTGTAACGAATGGTAATAGAGCGTCCTCTCCTGGCTGTATGGACAAGTAACCAGTCTGACTGCTACCTTGGTGAAGGAAGGACGTGCGAGAGTCAGCCTGCCACCTCGGTGGAGAAAAGACATGACAATGTCCGCCCTCGCAAGCCCCTTAGTATTTGTATAAAGATTAACTGGGTATTTTTTATGTATTTGTAACTGTGTGCTCAATTAGAAAGTACAACCAATTAAAATTATTTGAGCTAGCCGCCGGTGTTATTTTTGAGTACACGTTATACAGTAGCATTTTGTTTCGCTTCTTCCCTTTACTGTCTCTCTTTGATCAGTAAATAATACACTGTAATGTTGGATTAGTTTTCTTCTCTTTTGAGGGAATGTAGTCAACAAAGTGTTTCTCAGACAAACTTGAAGAGGGGGTGCTCAGCAGATGGATGTCCTCTTTTTGCAGAAAATTCCATTGAGTGGTACTTTTCAATTATTCAAAACCATAAAAAGCACATGTGTAATAATCCGGGAAAGACCGATTGCACAGTGTAAATTTTCACTGTGCCTGAGCTACATTCGGGATGAACCAGAATGGTTCATTTCGCCTGCCCAAGCTTGGCTCGGGAACAGCTGGGAAGGGGTTAAATGTCGTCGTTGAAGATTCTCAGCAATAGTTTTATAAAAATTGTAGTCTTTCACGCATGTTATTTAAATCAGTCAGAGCTTTGACTCTTTAAACAGAAATGTGCAGCAGATACTTTTTTGCATTAAGAAAATATGAGATTATCGCAGATTTTTAAGGCTCTTTTAAACCTTTATGCATCAAAGGTTATTTATTTATTTTTTCTTTATCAATTAAGAGATTTACCAAGACTATCAGTTTGTTCTAGAGCGTACTAGAAGTGGACGTCCGCTCTTTTGGTAAGATCACCATCTCTGTCAAAGTGTTTAGGTTAGAATTCTTCGAAATCCTTTTTAGAAGAAGATTATTCTTGTTAAACAGATGACGCATCAAAAGAGAAATAATACTTTATGTAATAAATGAAGACCTCAGACTAAGAGGTTATTGAAGAGTAACTGGCCATTTTCTTACAAAGGAATAAAGTATCAAAAGTACTTTAAAGCAAAAACACTGTTGGAGTAGCATACTCATAACGACTACTGGTGATTCTGCTTATCGACAAGAAAATATTTGACACTGTAGAATCTTTCAAATGCCTTAATAACAGTGTATGCACAATGAATGCCCAAACAGCTAAAGAGAGGGGAAAATGCGTGTGACGATCTCATAATCCGGCTTTATAACCGTTTGGTGTGGGGTCAGTTATGAAGGCACGTCAGAGAAATATTTTTGCGAGAAAGGCATGAAAGCCATGACAAAAAGTTTAACAAGACACTATTTCAGTACAAATAGTGAAACTCCGGAACGTAAACCTGTTAAATAGAAAAGATTGGGGACTTTTCAACAGAATTCTACTTATTCTCATAAGGCAAAGACGACCAACGATGTTTGAAAGAGAATGTGCCGGACTTCATGGAGTACAAAAATTGGCCTTCCAGTCATTGAATTTTAAATCCACTTGACTCTAAATTGTGGTCAGTATCGGAGGTCTTAAGCAGCTTAACAGTCTTAAAACGTTCTTGAAGGAAAGTAACAATGAAAATTCCCATGGAGATACCACGTATCTCGATAGGCGAGCCGCCAAATAGACTTAAAGACTGAGTGTAGTCAAAAGGTGATCAGTTTGAATTTAAAGTGCATAACGTTAAATTTAAAGATAAATTAAAATTTTAAAAGCATTAAATTTTTAATTTTATTACAAAGGTTTTTTCAACTAATTTATAATTGTATCAGGACTTATGGCATGCCTAGGTAATTCAATAAAATCCAAAAAGTAGATTTTAAATCCACTTGTCTAGTTGCATTTCAATCAAGCTATGAATTTTCTTCAAATACCCCACCATGTAGATCTCAAATAATAATAATAATATGATAATAATAATAGCAGATAGTAGCAGCCTATAAAATTAAATCATAAATTTAAGTGTTCGTGTTGAATTAAGGGCTCGTGTGCTGATTCTTCGGAAGAGTTGTGAGTCCCCCGCCCGTGGGGACCTCATTTCTACATAATCTACGTGACCTGTTTCTGTGGGGAAGAACGAAGGATCACTCAAATCATTCATTTTTAAACCTGTTTATTAAGGTCTTAGCTTAAATACAATACACAGCAATAATAATTAAGTAAGTTAATCTAGAATGAGAAGGCGCAACACGTATTACCAAATAGTCGCGTACTTGACCACTGATCTAACTTTATAGGTTAATTTATCTATCACTAATATACGTCCTTTAAGTATAGCTTATATAAAACTGCTTACCGCTATATTCTAGATAATCACCCACGTTCGGTATCTGTTCTGATGTGGCTTTAATCTGTCAGTATTCCTTATGGCCTTGAAACCACCTTTGGTTCGGCAATACCGGCCCGGCTAGACTCTTTCACGGAGTTATCTAACTTTATCTCCAATCACTTTACAGCTAACTCTCCACTTAGAGACTTCACTTCCCACTTAACAAACACTTCTGCGCATAGACATGGATCCGGACATAGACTCCGCTCTACTGCTAACTTCTAGTATATATAATTCCTAATTTACATAACCACGTTCTTCTTCTTGAGTTGGTTGGAAATAATTGCCATTTCGGCCCCAAAGAAACCCCAAGAGGACATTAATAGAAATCGCGATGAAAGGCCCGTCAAGAGTATTATACTTGAATCGAATTTTAAAGTTGTATTAATGTGGCAGTAGGAAGGATAAAATGTGAGGATCAGGTATCGTTTATATCATTTCCCAAAGACATCATATTTAGTTTCAAATGACGTTGCATTACGTTAGTTAGACGTTGCATTTCATCATATTAGACAAATAGAGATGGGAGATAGTAAACTGTATTGAGACGACACATCGCCATAGAACTTGGGGTCTCAAACCCCGTTTAGTCGATGAAAATGGCGATAATAGAAGCTATCGGGAGGACGATAATCCAGACGAGGGGCGTGGCAAAATGAATACAGGAATATACATATTTTAACTGAACGCCTCAATGGCGTCAAATACCTTGTTTCCTACAGCATGCACTCCCGGAATTGCTGCAGGGAATACAGGCCATTGTGCAAGAGAACGTGGGATAGATGCACGATGTTGCACCAGTACATTTTTTGATTATAATGCATGATCACCTCCATGCTACATATCCCGGGAGATGGATTGGATGCAATGGACTTCTTGCTTGGCCTCCACACTCCGAACCTCAATTGTTAGGATTTCTTCTTCGGGCCATCTGAAATCGCTTATATATGAGATGTTGGTTAGGGAGTGGAGGATCTCACGGCAAGGACCGTCATCGCTTCAGCTAACATCGTCAACTCACCGAATTTATTTGAACGTGTTCGATAATCCTTTGGCCGTCGATGTTGGCTTTGCTTTGCCCTACACGGTGGAAAATTTGAACAATTCATGTGATAATCATTTATCGTTGCATTTTGACGTCGGTCTGTGAAGCATTGTTCGTATTGTAAACATGTTTTACGTCTAATAAATGCATTTCTTACCTCTATTGCCCCTTCCTTTTCCACTCGACATCAGACCTTTCATAAGTGTTTTTGCAAACTACTCCGACTAAACGTGGTTTGCGATTTCATGTTCTATGGCTGTTTGCCATCCCCATACTGCCTACTATCACCCCACTAAATGTGTCGGTTGAATTCGGCAACACCCTGTACATATCCTTCATGTAATATTGGAACAACATAACTTAAAGCAAACTACTGGAATATTAATTCACAAAACGTTTATTAAATTTTAGAAAAGACTTTCTTTATCTATAAATAAACACTAGAATATATTGATTGCACTAAATGAGTAAGACATTCAAACAAGATGAGTACAAGATAAACTCACACTCTACCTAACTTTACTAATAACCCTTTTGGGATAATTTAGGTACACACAACGTGGTTATTAACTCTAAAGGGAGACTAAACAATTCTCTCTCAAAACTTTATGGATAATTATGGCTTATGGTCAGATTTGACATTTGAACTAATATTACATTCTCTGTTCTGAAACGGGTCTTAAATTTCGTAATTAGAATACTCAATTACGTGTAATGTGGAAAAATTCATTAACTGAGTTAGAGGTTAAACTTTAACTATTTCCGCTGCTTAAATAACTCAATTTCCTGTGACATATTGTATAGATTAGATTCTAAGCAAACTTAAATTAATCCTTTTCATTCTATGGAGTTTGTTCTTTTATTTGATGCTAACGATATTTGTTTGATGGAAAACTAAAAAAGATCTATGTATAATGAGTAGATAAGTAAAACATGCTAATTTATTTTTTAAGCTATGTTTAGTGCTTTTCAAACCAAATATGAATTATCCATCACTAAAAATCTGGTTTTTCAGAAAAAAATTGAGAAAAATAAGTTAAATTAACTAATGCTATAGTTGTACATTCCGTTTTTATGAATAATCAGATACTGTATATTTTCTGTACGAGAGTAGGAATTGAACATGCTAAAAAATGCTTCTCAATTTAAACAAAAATGGGAAACAACAGAAAAAATTAAACGTGGTCCTTAACGAGTCGCATTATTCGTATTCACTTCAAAATTACCTCCATGCACGCGTATAACTGGTGTTCAAATTCGCAAATCTTTCTAAAATCAAATTTCAAATGTTCTTTCTCAATTATAACAAATGGAAAAATAAGGCTCTTATCTGTCAGAATGAACAGGCCAAAGCAATCAGAAAGACACACATGTTGGACGAACACTTTTATTACATGATAAGGACACAACAGAGACTAAAAGCTAAAACGTAAATTCATAAGTTGATGTGAATAAGCTGATTATAGCGCCGCTGCTCTTAAAGTTTCAACAACTGGTCTTGTTAGCGTATCCTCCCATCATAACGCAACGATTTTTCTACATTAGCAAACATTTTAAATAATTTTTTAACTTAAGAGTTTTTCCGCATTCATGATAGATTTATGAATATGTAAAGCAGTGTATTGCACGCTTGTTCAATAGTTCTGGTTAACACAGTCAGTATACTTCTTAAATTTGAACCATGGTTATTACCGATAGTGAAATCAATACCTAAGTTGGTATCCCAATGATAACATCCATGTTACTTAAACGTAACTGACAGAGGTAGCCGATCAAATAAGACATATTACTCCTCCCCACTTCATAATTTCTTCAGATGAACAAGTACCGAACTGTATTACTGTCTCCCCTACCAGGCTATATATTTTTGGTTCTATTTAACTTTTAAGTGCATTTAAGTACCATTAATCAGACTTTTGAAAGATTAAAAGATGTTCTTAAAAATATTATTTAAAATGCTCAATCGTAGAGTGAGAATGAGGTTCTTATATATTGTTTAAGAGAATGATGAAGTTTCAAAAATTTTTTGTATGCTATCTTTTTTTAAAAACAAACAAAAAATTTTGAAAAAATGAATGCTAAATGATAGGACACAATAAAACGCGCGTTTCATCTGAAACATTAATAGTTCAATATTAATAGTTGTTCTGAAATCATTAATTTTTTCTTTGTGTTAGAAAAATTGGAGTTTATTTTTTTTTCAGAGATAGTTTTGCAAAATATACTATCAAAACAAACAACTTTTAGGTACTCGTTTAAATTATACTTGGGGGAAAAATGGCAAGTAAAAACTTTAGTTTTCGTTGCAAAAGAATTCATTTCGTGACTTTATGGTAGTTCAAAAAAAGAGAGAGAGAAACAGCGATGAAGAAAACGTTCAAAAAACTTTATTTAGCGATAATGAGATAAATCCGATAGCATTGTTTCAGTGAGTTTTTACTTTTTATCCTGTTGTTATTCCTTTCGCTCTTTTAAGCCGCTTTTAATATTGAAAATACTTCTTTCTTTACGACAAAGCAAGGGAACTTAACAACTTACTCTTTTTCGTAACTTTAGCTACTTATATACACGGACTGTAAAAGATTTCTTTCAAAGGCAATGAAAAACGAGGGATTTCTAGAAAGTCGGCTGATTCGCTTTTTCTTTCCAATCTGATTTTCATCTTTCTCTCTTTCACTTTTTCCCTTGCAACCCTTTGGCGATTTTGAAGAAAACTCGTTCTCAATGTGTTATTCTACTTCCAACAACACTTCCTCTTGCGAAATCTAATATTTTCCAAAGTAATATTCTTGTGGATTACATTTCTTTTTATCGAGAGACAGTTTAATCAGTTTTATATTGAGTTGGAAATACCGTTGTTGAGGTAAAGTCATGAACTGAAAAATGAAGGAAAATACCAAAATGTTATGTGTGAAAGAATCAAAACCAAATCATATCAAGAACTGAATGAATTTATTTCACATCGCTCTGTTTTTGTTAGAGAGCTATAATGTAACAACATTGCAAGTCTTTTGACAGATAACTTTTCTGTTAAATATTATTTCTTGTTTATACTCATAAGGTATCCAACTACGTTCGCAGCCATGATTTTGTAAAATACTACACACGAATATTTTTTTTAATATTTAGTGTCTCTTATATTACAATTCAGATTAATAATGTTTTAAGAATATTATTGCAATAAAAATTATTTAAATGCAATTTTTTTGGCAAAAAATTAACATAGAATTACCTATTTTTAAAACATTCTTCTTTTATGAAAAATGCTTCTATAATAATAATATTTTACCAATGTATAGCTTAGACTTCTGTACAGAACCCGAAGTAGGATTTTTGAAATACATAACTTAGAAATGGATTTATCCATAATTTCAATACATCATAGAAGGAAAACTTTTAACAAAAAAGACTCGATTATTATTTCAGTTGGTGGTAACTTTGAAGATTATGTAAATTATTCAAAAATCCTAGTTCAGACTTTCTGAAGAAGTCTTAGCTATACTACTGTGACAAAATTAAATAACCGGACTAGTCTTAAAAATTAGCTTTATTAAAAACAATGTACAAATATCCCTTCAACCTACTCCCCTTCCCTATAAATACATAGTTGCATACGAGTTTTCTACCGTTCAAAGCAGTGCTGTGGCTCATTAGGTGTCTCCATCTTCTGTAAGTGTGCCGTTTTTACTTTCACCTCTTCTACAGACTGAAAATGTATTCCCATCAATGCATTTTCACTTTAAGAAACAGATAGAAGTCGTATGGCTCAAGATCTGGTAAGCACGGAGGATGCTCAATTACAGAAATACGTTTGTCTGCCAAGAACTATTTTACAGAGAGCCCAATGTGCTCCGAGACGTTGTCTTGATGCAAAATCGCATGTGTTTTTGCTCTACAGATCTTGCCTTTTCTTCCTCACTCTGTCTCTAAACTTTCTCATGACCTCAATGTAATACTGCTGTTTTACCGTTTGATCTGTATGTACCCAATCAATCATGATGATGCTACTAATATCGAACAAAAACGATGAGAATCACCTGTTCTTAACGTCTCAGGTCGACGAGAACGTTCAACATCTTCAGCAACATCCCGATTTTCTGAAAATCACTTGTGCCATTCAAAAATTTGACGGTGTGACGTGCAATTATCTCCAAACACTATTTTAGCAATGTAAAACTTTCAGACAGAATTACTTTAATTTCACGAGGAATTTCAAATTTAGGAGCAGCTTAATTTTACGTTTATCATGATCGCGGCACTTCAACTCAACAACGCCTTACTCGAACAAGGATAAAAAACTAACTTAACTAGATAGAGGATGGGATAACGTCCACCAGCACCGGAAAGATCAAGGCTAACTGCATTCCATTCCCACACCTTCACATCAAGCCTAAAGGCTAGGCCACGCGCAGTTAGGGAATTTAATTACCACACCTTATATATGAGTAAAATATATTATTATAGAAGCATTTTTCATAAAAGAAGAATGTTTTGAAAATATGTAATTCTATCTTCATTTTCTGCCAAAATATTGCTTTTAAATAATTTTTTTATTATAATAATATTCTTAAAACAATTTTATGTGATCTAATCTAAGTGATACTAAATATGTAAAACAATATTCATTCGTACGCTTTTGCAAAATCATGGTTCCAAACCTTAATATATTCGTTTAATGTACCATTTTTTCTTAGACTTCTACTGTCTTTTGTTGATAAATTAACTTGGTGATTCCAATCATCACAAAAATCCACAATTAATTACTTATCTAATATAAAATAGTGTTTATAATATTTTTGATGTGTGTAAATGATTCCTTCAAATTCTGAAAATGATACATTTTCTTTTAGTCATAATTAATAGTTAAGTGAATAAAAATGCCATTGTAAGATTAGGAATTTTTTTCCCTACCTGTTTTATACATTTAAGGAAGTGAAATAATTTTGATATACTCCATAATTTTTGAAACTCTGCCCACCACGTACCCTAATACGAAGAAACATTTTAGAGGATAACATATTACATTACATAATATTGCTTGTCAAAAGTATTTCTGCTATGAATGTTCTTCAATAGCTCTATAAGAAAAATTACGTTATTTTGTTAAAAGATTGCCTATTTCCAGCATTTTTCTATCGATACTATTATTTCAAAATATATTTATTAAATTACCTCCTATTAGTTGTGTGTTTTATCTTCATAAAGACATTTTTTTTTTAATTTTATATTTTTTTAAACTAACTCATGTTTTTATGTAATAATTCACTCTAAGAGATTATTTAACTATTAACAATCAGATGTTATAATTAATTATTAATTTTTAATTTGGGATGAATTCACACACAAAATTCAAATATTATTTTTGTATATAAATACCGGTATATATTACTCATTATAATATATTACCAAAATTATCGTCTTGAAGAAAGAGGGATAAATGAAAAAGTAAAGTTAAAAATGAAATGTAGGTGAAGGATGTATTTAATGATCATCATAAAAATATAAATTTTGACTCCATATTTCATTTCTAAAAAGTGTTCTATGAATGAAGTTATAGAAAAACTTATCAACTTTCACTGATCCATGAAATCTATAAAAAGTGCATATTTGTGTATTAAAAGGGGCACAATAACAAGAGTATTTGATTAATGAACTCGTAACAGAGATAATGAGATCGAGTTTCGTATTTCAAAAGACCATTCTTTACTGGGTCTGATGAATGTTAAATGTGTAAGGGCCCAAAGATCTCTCATTGGCCTAGAAAGATGTGAAGAATAGGATGCACTTCAGGTCACCCTATTCTTCACATCTATGGTCTGGTCTTTTGTTCCAGGCACCAAACTATGAGGCATTTTAATTGGATCTTTCTGTAGGCGCGAAAGAGATGTTCCAGAAGCAAACAATATATGTGTTAAGAGTCATCCCTTAAATATAGTAATATCTGATACATAGATTGAGAGACATGTAGATTAAAACGAGAATTGGAGCATGACAAGTTGCCCTCAGAAAGTTTTGTTATCGTATGCGACTACGTTCGGAACCGTGATTTTAAAAAAGTACATAAATGGATAATTTTCATGATATTTACAGTCACTTAGATTAGAATACATGTATAAAATTGTTTTATAGGACATTTTGACAAAAAAATTACTTAAATGCAATATTTTGGCAAAAAATTAACTTAGAATAACTTTTTTTCAAAATGTTTTCCTTTTATAAAAAATGCTTCTAAAATAATAATATTTTTGTGTGTGTGTGTGTGTGTGTGTGCTTGTGTGTGTGTGTGCTTATATAAAGTAAAGACTTCTCTAGAGAGTCTGAACTATGATTTTTGAATAATCCACATTATTTTCAGAGTTACAACCCATTGAAGTAATTATTGCATTTTTTTCTTAAAATTTCTCCCCTCTGTTGTCGTAAAACATGGATAAACCCACTTCTAAGTTATATATTTCAAAAATTCTAGTTGAGCCTCTGTACAGAGGTCTGAGCTATATACAGGCAAAATATTATTATAATAGAAGCATTTTTTAGAAAAGGAGAATATTTTGAAAATGGGCTCATTCTAAGTTCATTTTTTGTCATAATATTGCACTTAAATAATTGTTTATTGTAATAATATTCTTAAAACAATTTTATATACATTTTGTAATCTAAGTGACACTAAATATCATAAATATTATCCATTTATACGCTTTTGCAAAATCACGGTTCCGAACAAAGTCGGATACCTTAAATGTTAAAAGAAGCAGAATTAAAGCAGAAAACTCCAAAGAAACATGTTTTTATCAGAGAACCTTTTGAAGGTTAAGAACGAAGAGCTACTATTGAGAATAATGAAGCCTATTACATTTGATATTACTCAACAAATCTATCATAAACACAAACAAGTAATATAAAAAAAATAAGTCAATTCCTACTTAGATCAACAAAGAAAAATTTTATTTTATCTACCTTTTATTAAATAGTTACAATTAATATAAATATGTATGTACATATGACAGAATCACAACATTAAGTGGTAATTAATTTTTATTGATTATCATTAAAGGTATCGTATTGTCATCCAGAACAATAGTGTATATAAAATTTCAGTTCAACTGAATGCTTTAAAACGTGATAAAAATCCTTTTCAAGTTTTGACACAAGTCGCCAAAATGGTTGCTAAATTGCCAAAAATGGTACCAACGTTTCTGTATTTTTCTTTATATAATGTTTTAATCAATTAATTTGCATTAATTATAATTAAATTTTGTATTGTCATCCAAAATAATCATGTATATAAATTTCAGCTCAATCAAGCGCTTTAAAATGTCTTTTATAAACGATTGAAAATTCCACCAAGATAAATAAACACAAATATATAGAGAGTGTGAGTTAATAGTAGGAATTGAAAAACATGACTAAATCTTTGTGAAGTAACTTGAGTTTTGATGGATATGTTGTGCTCTGATATAATGAACTTTGGCAATATTTTAAGATAATTTACTACTTTGAAGTAGTTTCAAATATCGATGTAGATATATGGGCACATTTCTATGCATGTATGCATTACATACATTGAAATTTTACATGTAATATGCTACAAATGAGAAACTTGAATACTGAATAAAAACTTTAGTTTTCCCACTTTTTCTTAAACAAATTAATACGTACTGATAAAAATATGATTACCAGGTACTCGAAATCTCTAATTGTTTTGAATATTATCCTTCTCAGAAATTAGAAAAGATATTTCTATGTAGAAAATTTTCCAAAATTAAATTAATGTATTTTACGAATTATATTCTTTTTCTTGTTAATTTATTAGGCAAGGTAATTTATTTAAATAATACAAGGAAATATTGAAAATTCATGCATTTAAAAATCATTATATGCTCTTGTCAGCCTATATGAAAAAATTCTATAATATTTCAACTCCAAAAAAATCATATATAAAAATGAAAAGGAGTATAGTACTATTTACAAATAAATTATCCCGAATTTATAATATTCTGAGGTTTATAATAGTGATAAAAGAGGGTCGCCTAAAATCCGAAAAAGAAAATCATTGTAAATTATTTTTCAAGAATCATCTCAAAGAACACATAAATGCTTAGTTAAAATCTTCATATCACAGAATAAACTAAATTTCCTTTCATAAATCTAACATGCTGTATCATTTAGTTAAATTTTATATACTTATAAAAATAACGAGAAAAAACTCCCGATGAAAAACTAGAAAAAATAATAACTTTCTCTAGTAGAAGGCATAATAAAGGGGAATGGTTCATAAATTAGTTACATAAGAAATTCATGCAAAATAACTTCATACCTTTAAGGATTAAAACAGAAGAAATAACCTTGAATTACTGGATATATTTTACTGATATCAGCTAAAGTATTTTCCTTTTATGCAGCAGTGCGTTGATTTTAGCGACTTATCTTAAGGTATCATAGATGGATCTCAAAAATCACTTGCGAATCTTTTGAAGATAAGGGATTTATATTCGCTTCAGAGCAGCAGCGGAATATTGAAAGAGTCGCATGGGATGACTTTTACTCTGATCTTAAGCCACTTCTGACAAGAGCCGTTATAATGGAGGTTTAACTTTTTTTCCACGCTCCACTCATAAAAAATAAACTCGGACTATAAGTCTTCGAGCTAAGTAAGCTGAATAAATCTTTCAAGACCAGAGAAAAATGATAAAAAGAAAATCTAATTTGCATATATAATGAGTTAATCGAATGATGAGACACATATGGTAACGGTTCGTAATGAAACTGACTCGATAAATATTAATTTTACTTTTAGGGAAATGGGTTCAATCTTTGTTGTGCAATTAGAAGAACAAGGTGAAAAAAGGTTTCGAAAGAATTCCTTTTAACGAGGTAAAAACTAACGCAATAAAGAATTTAAATTGAGAGTAAGTATAGAAAGAATCAGATCGTTATCTGAAAATTGAGATTCAAAGAAGAGTGCGTACTCAGATATAAACAAAGCAAGATACGGATAGATGTTGGAAAATTATTTGCCATCATTTTTAAAGCACTGAGTTTAACTTAATGAGAAATAAAACATTTTGAAGAAGAGTTTATTATTTAAGAAAATTGCAACGTATTTTAATTTTATAATAGTAATTAATTTCCTATTTCTTTCATACAGAGATTACCGTATAAAGTCTAAAATATTTAAGTAAATACAAAACAATTATTAATTTACCTATTTTGAAAATAATATCATATCTAAGATAAGCTTCTTACTGATGAACGTACAATAAATTATAAAAAAATTCAAATAATGCAAACTAGTATTTTTGCTGCAACTGTATTCTTACAATATTTAAGCGTATTATTGCGTAAATTCTTCTGTTACAGAGATTAAAACACTAGAACGTCCAAGATTTTGATTACCCTTAAACGTTCACCGGTGTCATTTCGACATCCTGAGATATAAAATATATAAAGTAATTATTTTAACTAAAAACAATTGCAGGACTAATGTTCAGTAAATTTAGCTTTCAGACTTTTTAATATTATTTCATGTAATTATCATATATTATGACCCTTTATATCATAAAAAAACTGACGCTGACATAATGTTTCTGGACTATGTTTATTAGACTACTGCTTTGTCGCAAAACATTTCGAGTCGCAATCACACACACAAGTTATAGTAATAATTACTATAACTGAGTATCCATTCTGTGTCATCACTAGTGACATATATATCAGGATTTACTAAAATATTATTAATTACATCTGCACTTTCTTCAGATGCTTAGCAGTCACTTTCATTCAATCTTATGTCTTCATCGAAATCCAAATCAGAGCCTATTCATTATGACAAAGCTCTCGCAACAAATTAACAATTTTATCAGGGCTTAGACCTTTTCTAAGAGCCTCGTTTTAGGGTTCAAAAATTGAATGAAATATTTTAATAAGTAGGAAAGCAAATACTACTTAACGAAACACTTAGACACAATCTTAATATAATTGATTCATTTTCACTGTGAACTTAATCACACTGCATTCAAGGTAAAAAAATGTGCGATAGAACTTTGGGAAGTTTGTTTTACTAACAGTACCTTTTTAGTGAACTATATTTTGTTGAATGACAGTTTTTTATAATGATAGATTGCCTTGGTGTTGAAATGACACCAGCGGACGTTCTAGGTATATTTGGATTTAAAATCACTCCTAATTGACCTAGAACCATGAAACTTTTTCCCACGAAAAATAATTAAAAATCACGAAAATTTTCAAATTACCTGAAATATTGCGGGAAGGAGAACAAAATAAACAGGCTTCGATGTCCAAATGACACCGACGGACGTTCTATTGTTAAAGAGTTGCGTTTCGAGTTTCATTTAAATTTTAAAGTATATAAAATTTTGATTTGGTTTCGACTTAATGATAAAAGATTATCTAAATTGTTATGCTTCTTGGTTCTGTATGTTAGGATTACGTTTTTCTCTTGCAAAGAAGTACTCTTTAATTTCTTACAACGTTGTTAAATATAATATACTATTTTTTTAATACACATTCACCATTCAATACTAAAAAGTTCTTCCTCAAAGAGAGAACATTTGATACAAATTTTGAGCTAAGTCATAATTCTTACAAGGTGTTAAAATTTATGAAGAAATTTTTAAACATTTCCATGCTTTTATAAGTAATATCTTCCATTTCGACTTTCAATATGTAGAGAAAAATGTTAAATAGTAATATTCCTTTTATATTGGATTATCAACATAAAACATCAAAGTATTATAATTGATTTCTTTAAAAAAATTATTACTGTATATACGAGGGCTGTAAATTAAACAGCGGCAACTTAACCTGAAAACTCACAGAAGAGAGGACAAGTGCAAATAGGGTATGGGAACGGTGAGATGGCGCTATTGACTATGTGTAGAGTGCAAATAAACTGTCGATCTAGATAGAAGGGTAGTTGTGTGGCGTTTAAGGGAAGTGTTTTCGTTTTCATCACTGTAAAGCATGTTTTCAAAAGTTGATCAGTGGTCAGGGCTTCGAAGTTGCCCGTGTCAAAATGCAACATAATGTTATCAAGGATTATAGTTGCTACTAATGCCACCTGATTGGCAAGGGCCAGATCGGAGCCCACGAAATTCATCATGGTAAAGGGCTAAGTGACGCCTGTTGTTAGCCATAGCTTTGAGCACAATACAGGTGACAATGCGATTTGGCCCGTATTCCACCCCAATTTTGAGGGAAGACACCCTTGGGGAGGTCAGGAGCCTCCCACATCTCTTCCCTTTTCACTAACCTCAAGAGAGGATTTGCGCCTCGACATCTATTTAGAGTAGCCCCCATGGCGAAGGCACTATACTTTTACAAACATCTATGTTTTCTCCGGGATTTGAACTCAGGCCCTGACACGACAGTCAGCGTCACTAACCACTATACCGTGTGGGCGACGTTATTGAGAGTTACTGGAAGTACGTAGCAAAAATCCATTACAGTACAGGACGGTTGCACGAGGGGTTAAAGCGTTTCGATCGGATCGGAATGGGACTGCGGATTCGCAACGCACAAGTTTGCCGTCCATTCCTCAAGATCAGATTGATATCTTGAGTGATCTCCTTCCCACAGACTGTCGATAGACTCTCCTGGAATTAGCCTTAGAGGTTGGTCTCAGTCATCAAACGGTGTGACACATAACAAAGAAATGTCTGAACATGATTAAAATTGCTACCAGCTAGGTTCCACATCAAATCACCGTACAGAACGTCCACGTTTATTAAAAATAACTCTTATTGTATTGTATGACAACAACTGTTATCATGTTCCAAACAATGTCACTTTCTCACTGCGATGGTGGCAGTGGGAAATCTTGAACACCCTCCCAACTCACCTGACATGAGTCCTTGTGACTTCAATATTTTCCGGAGTTGAAAGAAGCTCTCCGAGGATGCCTATATCATGAATTTTCGTCTGTACGACATGCATTAGGGGGCTCAGTCACAACAACAACAATTAACACCTTGCCAATAGTCTCCAACGGCTTCCCGACATTTGGCAAAAGATAATAAGTTTGCTGGCAATTACGTAGACGGAGTGTACTTCAATTGTACTTCTAAGTTCATTAAAAATTAATTTATACCTATGTTGTCATTACTTAATTTACAACCATCACAAGTTTAAGCTAATTCCTGAAATATTAAAAACAACAAGCCCAAATTGTTAAAAAATATTAGAAGAGAGCGAAAGATTACCTTCAAAGATATAAGATAAATATGTTTTAAAGCAACAAACCTCATTTAAAATGTTTGTGAATAAAAGCAGATGTATTTCTGTAAGAATGATGTTTACATTAATAGTTATTTGAATCGAAAAACAATTGTTAGGTATAATTGAAAAATGATATTTCATTCTTTCACTGAGTTCTAATCATTTTTTACTTTAGAATGGAAGAATTTATTCTTATTATTATCAGGAAAAAAAACTAATCTTGTCATTGGTCGTAGTTTTGGACATTGTGCAAAGAAATTGTCTAACGACATAACGCGATTATTAGTAAAATGTAAATCATAAACTAATTTATAAACATTCTTATATAGCAAAGAGTTTTAGTTCAAAAATTAATATATTTTGAGTGCTTAGATGAAATATTAATACAGGAAAGTTTTTATGATTTTAAAATTATATCCATTTAAATTCTAAGAGGGGATATGAAAATTGCTTGATACTCTCTTGCCTTATTTCTGGCTGAACTTTCATTCCAAGTTATTTAAGGAATATTTCACGCAATAAAAGAAAAAAAGTTTTGAGCAAAGTATTTTAAATACTTTTTAACTATTTCACAAAGTATTTTAATACGTTTTTATAAAAATATTTTTATTCCTTTTTTGTGCTATATAATTTTTAAAACACTTTTTTCTTTACTTGTAACACGGAATACGGCAGAAACCAAGTTTTGAAATTCAAACATTACAAACAAACACTTAGACTTTGAAATGACAAGTGTATGCGGGAATTAAAAGTTTACATGAAATAATTTTCATAAAAGTAGCTTCTCTTTTCACTTTATTAATGTTTTCTGATATTTTTTTTAACCGTAAAATCTTAATCTTCATTACAGAAGTCGCACCATACATTTTCAATGACTTTTACAGTACTTTACGTGGTTTTGTATTCCTTATTCAAAACTTCCATTGGATCATCATAACTATAAGTAACACAAAACACTCCTTTGGCTTAAAATCATATACGATTTATTTTTATTTTCTTTGTTATTGCAGAAAAACTGAAACTTGCTTATATTAAATATAAAAAAATTTGAACGCCATCTAGAAACAATACAGTTTTTCCTTTTCAGGGATAAATTGGCCAAATTTTACTCTTTTATTTATTAAATAATGTTTTAAATACTATCCAAAAATTAGTCATTGAAAATATTTTCTGACTTTCTAAATATTTCAAATGTTTCAGTTTTAAACAGCGATCTGTAAGTTATGAATATGATGCTAAAAATAAAAAAATTATGCAAGAAAATTCTCAAAGGCATTTTTTTTCGGGGGGGATATGATGAATTGTTTTAAGATTTTCAGATTTATTTAGCAAACTATGTAAGAAATTATAAAGAAAAATATAATTAGTATGAAAATGGGACAAAAAAACATGAACATTTTAAAAATATAACATAAACGCGGCCCACTCAGAACAAAACATTTATGAGAGCATTAAAGAAAAACCATTTTTTTCTACATTTATATGTAAGATTACTATCAATTTTTGAAATGATTTGAAATGTAACAGATATTTTTGCTTTTTGTCTTGGTCACTAGAAGAAACTACTTAAAATAATCTCTATTTTATTTATAAAAGTGGTAATACTCTTTTTATAAATAATGCAGTATTTTAAAACAATGAATCAAAACTAATATAATTGATAATGAAACCTCAATTAATCATCTTCATAATTTTTTAATTTTTCTCCCTGTTTCAAATTTTCCAATAAACCATAATTTTCATAAAACACTTTTTAGTCATTAACTGCGTACTGAATGTTGCATCCACTTTTAATAAAATAATTTAACTTTTGAACTTATATAAACTATTTTAAACGAAAAATTAAAAAATAAATTAAAACTTGGTAGTTTTACAAACCTAATAAATTAAACTACAAAATTAAACCATTAAACATTTTTGTTAATTTTTGAGTAAACCCATTATTTTAAATGTAGTCAGGTACCTTAATTGATTTCCTTTAATATATGATTTCATTCTTTTAAAATTGCATGTAAAAATTATCGAGAAAAGTTTTATCGCATTAGAAGATTTTTTCATAATTAAATAGATGAGTTTTTATAAAAGTGACTTTCAGCTTTAACAATTCTCGCGAGGCAACGAGTAAGTATAATGTAGTAAATCCATCTCATTTCTAACTATAAAAGAATGTATGTTATAATATAGTACATTGAAGTTCCAAATAAGCAAAACAACAACTTGATACACAGCCAAGTTTTTCAATGATCTTCTGCTTAAGTCACTGGATTACCAATTTGTTTTCATTTTTTTAATAGAAACAAACATTTCCTTGAAGCTAAAAAAAGGCAAAAATTCTTTACTCTAATAAACCATTTCATAAATATAATCAGAAAAACTCATTATAAAATTTATTAACGATGAAACTATTTGCATTTATTTATTCGAAACTTATTGATATAAATAAAATTAGAAGTTCAGATACAGTAAATTTTCATTGCGTTGGACGGAATATATTTTCTCAATGAAATGCTGTTAGTTCAACATTTATATCATTATATAAGAATGCAATGGATTAACCAATTTCAAGCATATATTTCGAAGTGAGTTCCGACTCTCAATACTAAAAAAACATAATAACATTCGAAATGGATCGATTTTACAGGATGTCCCAGAGGAAAAGGATAAATGGATTTAAATGATGCTCCGCCAAAAGGAGTACTTGGCATAAAGGTCATACACTTACAAGTAAGATAGCTAGTGGGTGAGTGAGTATTAACGTCGCACTGTTCAGCTTTACGAGGGCTTTTGGCGACGGACCACGTAATTTTAGACCATGGTCAAGTGACGTGGACGACACCTGAGCTGGCACTTCCCTCTCCTAACTACCACACCACACCAACGGGACAAGTAAGATAGCTGACTACTTTCGGAGTCGTCATTTTGAAAAGGCTTATAAACGACTTCTTTATTTTTTTTAACATTTAGAGTTACTTGATTTAATATATATATATATATATATATATATATATATATATATATATATATATATTCAGCCTAATTCAGCGACAGCTTTAGAAATCATAATAGGTCTCCAGTTTAGTCCAAAGACTTTTTTTGTACTCATTTGTTGTGTCTGGTGAATTCCAATTTCTTCCTGCTTTAGCACTGTAGGTTCTTGTACTTCTTCACTTTTATTTTATATCACTATATATATATATATATATATATATATATATATATATATATATATATAATTGTTTCATTAGAATAAAAATTTATTTAAATGCTTATAAAATAATTTCAGTACAATAAAAATTTATTTAAATGCTTATAAAATAGTTTTAGTACAATAAAAATTTATTTAAATGCTATATAAAATTGTTTTAGTACAATATATTTTGTCTATATATAGCAAAGATTTTTCTATAGAGCCCAAACTAAGAATTTTGAAGAACTAACATTATTTTTAGAATTACGATCTACTAAAATAACAACCGGTTTTTACTTATTTATTTATTTTTTTTGATTAAATTCTCTACTCTCCTTGATATACTAAAATATGAATAAATGCACTTCTAAAATATATACTTCAAAAATCATAGTTCAAGCTCTATAGAGGCCTTTGTATTTATAGGCAAAATATTATTATTATAGAAGCCTTTTCATTAAAAAGAGAATGTTTTGAAGCAATGTTATTTTTCTATACTTTTGCTAAAAAAATGCATTTTAATTATTTTTGTTACTGTAATAATGTTTTAAGAGATTGTATGCGTATTTTCTAATTCAAGAGACACTAAATATCAAATATATATATATATATACATTTTTTAAGCAGCCATTTTTAAAACATAGTCCTTATTTTAACCTGATGCTTTTTGCTATATGCTTTTTGAATGTTTCCATGCAAGAATATAATTTATAATTTGTTTTTAAAAACTATTTTAAATTTGATTTAATTATACACTGGTGTCAAAATTTAAAGCAACATGGGTTTAGCCAAACCCAAAATCATCTGAGAGACATGAAATTTGAAATGGGGGAGAGTATTATGATAAGGATGACGGATCGGCGCTAAAAAAGGAATAAAAGATACGGTATGGAATCAAACAAAAAAGCTTTATTGAACGCAAGATCGTGACCATGATTGTTACCCAACGGGAAAACAACAAGCAGATTTTCCCCTAATAGGGTATACCCCCCCTTACTAAAATGGTTGCTTTGACCGTCCCATACTCAGAACCAGCTGGTGCAAATTTCTTGGGTAGGAGTGCCCTTTCCCCTAAATAACATCTTTTGAGTTGTTGGTTGTACCCGGGATGATGTGAGCGTGGGCAATACGTCTCCCAAAGCACCCCAACATGTTGGGGGAATTTAAATCGGGGGGCACGCCCCAACCCTTTCGAGGATATCTTCCTTTCCAGCAGCCCTCAACAGGAGTGCGGGGCGTCATTGTCACCCCAAAAGATGAAGTCTGGGCCAATGACACCTGGGAAAAAGATGGGTGAGGAAAAAAGTCCCCTCATAAAATGGATCCCCGGTTACGCCTCTGTCAAAAAATGGGAAGCTCAGTTCCCCCGTTCGCATAAGCCAACCCCGACAAGAAAACCCCGGAAACCCTAACGATGCTTTTTTTTGATGTTACGGGGTAAAACCGGGTCCCCATCTCTCCAAATCAAAACGCGTTGGAATCGCTTCGGTATGAAGACTTCATCCAAAAAAAACACTACTCCATTGATCAGGTCGTTTTTTTGCCCCCGTCCCCTTTAAACGGGGTTCGGTGGCCATCTTTTAAAGGGAGGGAGCGTTCAGGACAGGGGGGAACAGGCCCCTTTGTGAAGGCGTTGGCCCAAAACCACCCCTTGTCGACCTGTTGCTGTACAGAGTTTCTGGGGCAATGGGGCTTTTCTGACTGCTTGAAATTTTTTCGCCTGCAGGGGATATATCGGGCTCCCCGCAGTTGTCGTCCCCGGCGGCCCACCAACCTTTTTAACAGCGTACTTGGGTTTGGGAAAGCTTTTCCCCAAACGCGCGAAACGACACTTTTTTTGGGTTCCGAACTCTGCAGCTACCTGGTGACAGTACGCCCCCCCCCTCCAGCTTTCCGATCCTTCCCCGGGGAAGTCATCCCGATGATTTCTTCACCATTTTCGAACTGACTCACGGCACTTGCAGAGAATATGGTGAATTGCGTTCCGTCCTTCATTTCATTCTACGTTGAGAGCGCGCCGACATCACGTTTTGGGACGCCCACATCGCTTCGACGTTTTGTTCCTGATATTTGCATACCCTGACGTTTCTACTGACTTTCGTGTTCCCCACTGATCTCCGACCTCCTTTTTTGCAATTTATGGTTTTCTGCTAAATTTTTACATTGTTGTTAAGTTTTGCACACCAGGAATAAATAATGGTTTTAAAAACATTGAAACTCATACACAAACACAATAAACAAATATTTTATATATATATATATATATATATATATATATATCCCTTTTGACCCAAATTTTCTTTATCTTCAAATAAAATTTTTACTGCTTTCGTATTTCAAACGATTTGCGGACCTAAACCTTCACAATCGTTTTTATATAATCCGGGCCCTTTTTACCCCGGCCCATTCCGGATAAAAATCATAAATTAAAAGCGGTGGTTATAACGCTTCGATCTTTTCCGGTGAAGTTAAACACTGTTGTCTTCACATCAGTTAAAATATTTTTGTTAGTAGGTGGAGAGGCTGAAAACGCTTCAACTATCTCTAAATTAAATTTTAAGCAACCCGTTTTGATTTTTAGAGGAATTTTATTTAATATTGCATCTTGTTTGCACAGAAAGCAAGAATTTTCAACAGTTAAATTAATGTATTGAATGTGTTCAAGAGACTTTTATGGTAAAAGAATGATCTAAAATTGTCTTTCCATTTCAAATATTTCCATGTGTTTCTTCATTGCTGTCATCTGAACTTAATTCTCCTTCCAGTACACGCGATTCATATGTTTTGTTCGCAGCGTTGTCATCATCCGAGAGATCACTAAGTTCTGATTTAAATTCAATCTGATTTATTTATCAATTGAAAAATTTCTTCTGTGAGAATTATTCTCTATTTAGACACTTAAAAAAGTTTTTGAATGACCATGAAAAATAGTAAAATGTATCAGAAAATTTTATTTTTTGAATATGTATATATATTTAAACCACACCATACTAACTGCCATCGGAAAAACTAGATTTTTTTTTTGGGGGAAGAGATATGGATGCAGATATCTGTGGAGCGGATAAAAAATGCCATACTCCTCAACAAATGTATGAAAAAGAAATTAATTACAAAAAAAAAAGATAGAGAAAGAAAAAAACGGCACTCAATCCTTGGCGAACCCAAGAAAATTTGGTATTAATTATATAACTATACATTTTATTTTTATGTAGGCTTTCATACCAAAATTATTGAAACAGAAAAGAAAACTCCGCGCATGCTAAGTACTTACCTTTACAGCTGCAGTGACTCAACTAACGCCCAACCAGCACGATCATGCGGGTAACGAAATCCCGAGTCCTACAAACCACATTAATAGAGTAAAATTAATATTTTTTCTATTTTACAATTATTCAAACATTATTACAAAAATTTGTATCTAAGCAATTAGAAATATACAGATAATTACATTTTTACGACAGATTAAAAGAATACATGTTTTCGCTGTATTTGAAAACAAAGCTAGGTTTGCCATCTGAAAGTACAACATGGACCACAACCATCGTCTGTTGATAAAAAGTAACACTAACACTTTCTGCAAATCGGCTGAATTGTTAGATTTGCGATTTTCTTACATACGACTATTCCAGAAGCAAAACGAAAGACATTCTAACCCGCACGACCATGGGTTAGATAAATATATTAGGTTGGGAAAAAAACCATTATTTTTTTCGGTAGATTGCTGTAGTGTTGATATCCCATGAAGTACCTATCAAACATTTTCAAATTTATGCTCGTTGTCAAAGTGACATTTCACACTAAAAATGTTATTTTACTGTGTTTTGTTTGGTCTATTTAGTTAAGAGTTACAGGGTATTAAAAATGGAAGTCAACAAAGAGAAAATTCCGTACATTTTACAGTTTTTCTTTGATAAAAAGCAAAAAACTCCCAAATTGAATGGTTTTTTATGGTGCTGAACTGTAACAGCAATTACGTGCAATTTTGTTTCGTCGATTCAGTTCGCATTTTTGATGTTAAAGATGCCCCTCGCCAGGTAGCAAATGTCGATGAAAACCACAGAAATAATCAAATTTATTCGGCATGTTAGTATTAGCATCACCCACGAGCTAAAATTGACCATAAAACAATTTTAAACCATTTGCGAAAAAGTTGGAAAAAAAGCCTTATTTTTGGGTGCCCAATTAACCCCAAAAAAAACATGATGGACCGAATTTCCATTTTGGGAAGCCTTGCAAATGGAATGAAATGCCCCCTTCTTAAGCGAATGGTGGTGGGGATGGAAGGGGTCACATAGACAATATTGTGCGAAATACAAGTCAAGTATGATGCAGATCAAACGGTGACCAAACCAAGACTAACGGCCAGGAAGGTTCTACTGTGTATCTGGTGGGATTGGAAAGGAATAGTTCATTATGAGTTGCTTCCATATGGCCAAACACTAAATTCATATCTCTACTGTCAACCACTGGACCATTTGAATCTAGCGATTGACTAGAAAATGTCAGAATTGGCCAACAAAAGAGGTGTTGTGTTCCATCAGGAGAACGCCAGGCTACACACGTCTGTAGTGACTCGCCAGAAACTCTGGGAGCTTGGCTGGGAAGTTTTAATGCATCCACCATATAGTTCGGACTTGGCACCAAGGGATTACTACCTTTTTTTCGCATTGCCAAATTTCCTGGGTGATAAGAAATTGGGATCAAGAGAAAATTGTAAAAATTTATTACTAGAGTTTTTCGCCAATAAGGATCAAGACGTCTATGAGAGAGGCCTTATGAAACTACTTTTAAAATGGCAACAAATTATACAACAAAACGGTGCATATTTGACCGACAATCTGAAGCATGTTAAATAAAGTCTTGAATTTCTTGCAAAAATAATGGATTTCTTTTTCTCCAACCTAATATATATATATATATATATATATATAAAAATTATTATATATATATATATATATAGCAAATACATGCACATACTTAAAACCGAATGGAGTAGAACGGAGTGTACACATACCTTATGATAGAATAAGCAAATGAGTAACTTTTGGCGGTCAATAGCTGAGTAGCTGGAGCTCATTTGAGCTTACGGATGTTGTATAGAACGATAGAGACATTCCTTTCAGCTAAGGTCAAACTTCGATTCGAATGTGCTTCCATCGACCCAAGTGGCTTGGAATAACGCCTCTTAGAGGAAATCAGAAACAGTATGAGCAAATATCACCTTTTTAGAAAGGACATGCAATTTGTCTAAGCGGTGCAGTCCTGGTGCCTCAAAAAACCCGCCATACAGAGGGAATGTAAAGGCTAAATTTGTCGAGGCATAAATTCTGCGCTTTGACGTAGAGTGGAAATTTAGAGAATTAGGTGCAAGTTCAGGTGTCATTTTTGCCACCGGAGCGTGATTCGAAATTACTTAGTCCATAGCTAATAACCCTCGTTTTGTTTAGTAGTGTGATATTATTAAACAATGAATAAATCAAAAAGAGGGGTAGACAGGATCGCTTGACATTAGAGTCGGAATGAAGCTTCCAATTACTGGTGTAGGCAGAAAGGGATGAACCATTGCCATACAGCAGTGCTTCTCAAACTTTCAACATTCGCGACCCAGTATTCAATCATAATTTCCATCTTCCCCCCTCCATACAATAACAATGTATTGAAATTAATAATACTACATTTTGATGTTAAAATTACCATACGACTCACCTCTTAAGTGCTGTAAATGTCTCATTCAGCTAAAGTGTTAACTGCCCCGGGATCTACATATATGTCTTCCCGAAGTACAATCTTTTCTGTGTTCTGCTATTAATAAAATTATTCCGAAGATTTTGGAATGAAATAAAAAGACCTCGACACTGTTTGCAAACGATTCACTTATTTCAATGGATTTACTTATTTATTCATCCCTCTCCCCGAAAACACGTCATATACGCGCGCCTACATAGAAAACGGTGCCACTGGGGAGCTAATCACGTAAATTTTTACCCGCAGTTAAGGGATTAATTATCAATTGAACAAGTATTAAGATTAGTGTTAATTTCTGTATATATATATATATATGACATGATTTGAAGTCAGAAACAGACTTAGTTTTTAAAAAGGATATTTATTTGATGCCAGTTAGACATCACCTTACGCTAAGAGGCAGAGAGTGAAATGAACGCCACTCCTAAAATCATAAGTGGGTTAACACATACGACGCCGATCGCGGATTTCATGAATGCACTTGAAAGTTAATGCTTACATATAGAGCTATTACATATAACGACTTGGAATTAGACATGTTTATTGGCTAGGCCATATGTTCGGAAGAAATAAATGGGTGATTAGTTTGATACTTGAAGAGGCAATGGTAAAAAATAAAAGTTAAGTGCTAGATAGGGAATTTAATTTTTTAATCTAATTTAATTATCCTTATATATATATATATATATATATTGACAAGCCCATATGGGGGGCACTGTTGATTATTAAACTTGTTCTTAACTTAGTTTTGTTAAATTAATTATAAAATGCGTTGTGCATTACTGATACATTTGTAAGTGTATTATATCAGTGTAAATGGGTATTTTATTTTTTATTATGTCAGAATGTATTTTGTTTGTTTAATTTTAGCAAATACGTATTTTTTTTTTAAAAAAAAATAATCTTTTGTTTTCGACATGACCGCGTGCCCCCTTGTAGAGTTATCCCGCCTCCCAAGGGGGCCGCGCCTCACAGCTTATGAAACACTGCCTTACAGAATGTCAAGAAGACAAAGATTGACCGAGAACGACGACAGAGCACAAGTACAATAACATCGTCAAATTGGAGCTCAAAGACTCTAATGCGTCCTAATTAATGATCTGATGAGTAATTTGGGGGTAAAAACCAGTAACTGCAATTATCTTTAATATGTGACTCAGTGAATGGGAACTGAGGTTAGGTACACTATTGCACCGATAGTCTTTAATATGATGTTGCACAGCGTTACCCACTTTTACAGTGGTGGCTATCGTATTTAGACTGGAATTTCACTAACTAGAATAAAAGTGTTTTCATTGATGAATCCTGCTTTGAAATGAGTCATGTTGACTAGCCAAGATATGTCTGGAGACGTTAAGAAGGTGGTAGGATACTCACCTTGGTATTGTCCTCGACACGACTCAATAAACAGGAGTTATGATAAGGGTATCATTTCATTTGATAATCGGTTACCTTTTTTTCAATCTGTGAAGCAATTAAAGCACTGTGGTAAGTCGACAATTTTCTCATCTCCATTGCGTTATTCTTCATTTCATGGACTCCCTATACATGCCTTTCATTAAGATCATGAAAGGCCGTAGGGTTACTTACAGTTCCTTCATATTTCTCATTTCATCTCAACTCGACCTCCAGATCTCACCTCGATAAAGAACATTTTGTCTCTGAGGAATAGGTATCTCTAACCGTCTCTGGATCTCGCTAACGTAACTGGCCAGTTGATGTTAGGTGTCATGGAGAGCAATCCCATAATAGCATATCCACCAACGCTACGAATAAAAGCCCAGCAGTTAAATAGCTTGCATTAGTGGACCAACACAATATTGATGTTCTCTAGACAATACACGTACTTCACATCTACCTATTTTCATTCCATTCGGATAACAGGTTGTTACATTTTTATGTTATATAGCAGGGATGGCGAACCATTGGCACGCGTGCCTTTGATGACACGCGGTGCAATATTTTTTGCATCCACCCATCAAAACGATCAACCGCGATTGATTCTTCAATCAAGGAATTTTCAGTGAGATTTTGGCTGTTCAAAGAATTTTCAGAAACGCTCAAGTTTATTATGTACCTGATGTGACATCATTTTATAAACTGAACTTGCCCAATGCGATTGGATTGAAATTGAAGAATGAGAAATGCAACTTATTAATTTCTAGTGTAGTTGAATAAGGATTCAAAAATTTATTGAAACAAGGAAAAAGTTAGAGTTGATTGAAACAGAAAGATTAGCAAGCAATGTAAGTAAAAATACCAGTAAAGAAATTTTGGAAACATTAAACTCGATTTCAGACACGTTTAACTGTTTGAAGGAGCAGGCTCCTGCTATTTCAACCATATTTTCATCTACCTATGCCTACGAGTCATTATTTTCAGAGATGAATAGCATTAAAGACTCGCTTGGAAACCATTTGGCAGATTCCAATTCAGCATGCATTCTGCTAAAAGTAACATCTTACCCAATTCTAATATAATTTGTTTGTCATCTGATCTGCAACAGCAGAAATCACACTAATGTAACTTTATATAATTTGAATTACTCGTTTAACTAAAACATTTATACTACCATAAAATACAATTTTTTTTTCTGTAGTAAATAAAGAGTTCTGTGTTGTTAGTATTTAGTTTTATTATTTTCCCAATAATCACAAGTCAAAATTATTTGATGGCACGTCTATACCTGATTAAGCATTTCTTTAGAAAAAATGGCGCGTTGAATCATAAAGGTTCGCTACCCCTGTTATAGAGTGTATACTAATAAACAAAAAATATGAGTAAATTTTCTAAGTTCGCCATAATTCTAAACAAAATTATTTGGGGGAGATGAAAAACTTAATAAGTAGTAAGCATACGCCTTACACCACCACGTTTTAACCCTCGAAAGCACTCTAGCAGTCATTCTCTTGAAAGCAGTAGTCAACCACCTCCGATTCTCGTTGAATGGATACATTTGCATTCTTTTCTTCATTGTCTTTTCAGTTTCATTATCAATTTTTGGAACAAAATTCCAAACAAAATTATTTGGGGAGATGAAAAACTTAATAAGTATTAAGCATACGCCTTATACCAAAACGTGTTAACCCTCGAAAGCACTCTAGCAGTCATTCTTTTGAAAGTAGTAGTCGACCACCTCCGATTCTCGTTGAATGGATACATATGCATTCTTTTCTGCATTGTCTTTTCAGTTTCATTATCAATTTTTGGAATAATGCAGCTACATGGATTTAGATCCAGTAATTAAGGTGGATGGAAAACAACAGTTATGTTGTAGTTCAGCTAAGAACTGTGTCATGTTTTGGGAGGTGTGAGCCGGTCCTTTTTCGTAATGAAGGAGACAGTGTTCGCCTCCCCAAAGTTCTTTTCGTTTTCGTCCCACATGTCTGAAAGTTCCTGATACCAACTTTCATCAAAGTCAGGTGTCAAAAAATGAGTGATGAAGAGGTTAAATGCAGCGTCGATCGTTTTTTGACGTGTTCTGATGAAAAACCGAAGGAAACTCAACTTTTATTTACTTTTTTTCTCCTGGTCGTATTGATGAGCGTGTTATCTAAGGCGAAAAGTCTGCAATTAGTTTATCTTCTTTATTGCATTCTCCCGTGAAGCCAAAAGGGAATTGTTTCCTAAATCACGTTTAGAGCCGGTAGAAACTTAGGTCTTTTTTCTTTCCTTTCTTTTTAACCTTTTTTTATTCTCAAATCTCTCATGTCGCTTAAATTCAAACTGGCATTTCCGTTTATTTAGGCACTTTTTTTAACGCCTTCGAACTAAGTAAGTTTTATTTATACAGATAGATACAGATCGGAAAATCCTCTCTCTGACTGAAAGTAGTTTATTGTCTAATTTACTCTTCTATACGTTTTATTTATTTTTTAGAGTAGGAAGAAATATCACAACTATTGATTTTTCAGACTTGCGTGAGCAACAAATATACTTATTTTATATATATGCACAGAGTAAGAAATAACTATGCAACTAACTTTAGATAATAGTAATAATTTGAAAAAAATCCTTTTGATTATTAATAAATTGAATAATATATCTTTTTAAGAGAAACGCTATCTGTGACGAAAATTCTTATTCTAATTTCAGTTTTTATCCTGATCCCAAATTGAAGTTATCCTGAAAAATATGTCAGGAACTATATATCTGAACGGTAAAAATTATTACATATTTTTCATCAGAATTGTGAATTTTTAATTAAGCTTTCTAATTCATGTAAATTTGCAGTTTTGCTTAGATATTTTATTTACTTTTTAATTCTTTGAATGTTTGACAGATTTATTTAGCTACAGTCAAATTGATAAGATTACAAATGACAATAGATAGAAAAATTTACTGAATTCTTTAAATTAGATCAATGAAATAGAAAGATTGACAAAAACTTAGACGATTAAATCATACTTGCAATGGGATAAAAAATTGATATCACCAACCGATTGTGTATATATATATGTATATACCTAAGAACTATAAAATTAAAACAACCATTCCACAAATGGAGCAAAGAGCTCACCCAAAAACAAAACCAAGGCGCATGCGCGGGTGATGTTAGAGTATATAAAGTGTCCATTCAATGCTTTTTTATGGGTAGAATGTAAGTGACATATTGGGAAACGAAGATGATTAGTCAGTTTTTGAGGAAGGTAAAATTAAGATGGTTTGGTTCCATGAAATATAGATTTCAAAACGGCGCCTTTGGTCGGCTGTTCATGTATAGATGTTGCGAGTATTTATCGAAAGTAGTGTGTGCATGGTGAAACGACAAGTTACCAGTAAACGGCTTGTTGAACTTGGCGTGTTGATTTCAGAGGAGAGCGGAGAGGGTTACACATAGTTCGCCATGACCTCAGGGCCATACAGACCGATATCATCAGCAGTTACAATAGTGGCAACCCAACAGATATGTCTCAATATGAGTACTTTGTACGGGTCTACGCCACCGAAGCGAATTCTCTTCAGTGGGCCATGGAAAATTGGCATTGGACCATCGAAGAATGTAAAAAGATCGCCTGGTCTGAAGAATCACGTTTTTTGGTCAATCACATTAACGGAAGAGTGAGAATATGCCAATTTTCTTCAAACTCCCTGTGCCCGAGGGAATAGTTGGCTGGATACAAGCTGGTTGAGGCAGTATTTTGGTGAGGACGATATTTTCAATTAGTTCATTAGATAGCATTATTCCCATTGGACAATCCCTGACATCTGTGCTCTGTGACAACGTTATTCTACACTAGATGCATTTCTTCATAACAACAATGATCCTGGCGGGTGAGGGCATTTACCAACAAGCTAATGTACCATGCCATAAGAGCCAAATCTTCAAATCAATCATGCCTCTAGATTCCTCCGACCACCTGGAAAACCGAATTTGTGCTACCATGTTACCACCTCACAATATATGAGAATGGCAGAATCAGTTGACGCGTGCCTGGTACTAGATACGTCAGAATACGTATCGGTATCTTGACGAGTGAATGACCCTTCTGGTTTTTGACGGTTTTGAGGACGAAAAAAAAGTAGACATACTTAATATTAAACAAGTAGTCATATAGTGGCTGTTAATGTTATAAATTAATGTTGGCACTTTATATAGGAGCTCATTTATTTATGATATTTGTTTAATTTTAATATTTATTAACCGTATAAAGTTAATTTTGCCTCATTATTCAAGGAGGTATTTTATGAGGAACATTTAAGGAAAGAAAGGTTTCCTAAAAAAATTTCAATTTTTAGAGTGTTCTTTGTTTCAAAATTTTTTTAATTCAAATTTAAGTCAATTAATTATCATCATATCCAATGAAACTTAAGGCAATACTGTGCACATTTTGAATCTTACTGAACAACAATTTCAAATAACATGAATACGAAATTATGATTGCTTAAATTTTATTAATAGGATTGAATCGAGAAATATATCTGAGACATATAGTAAAATAACTTATTAATTTTTAATATTACCTTGATTAAATTTAAATGATCTTCTCCTTTATAGAAGTTGAAAAAAAACACTTAGCTTTGATCATCGTGAATATGCTTTATATTTGGTAAAACAAGATGAACTGTTGAGGAACATTACCTTTTTTTGTCTATTTCCAGAAGCTTTTTGTATCGTCATCTTGACTATGTAAGAGGACGAATGTTATTATCATTAATCTTTAAATTAAATTTTAAGACGTAGATAAATTTTATTCTGAAATTTGTATTAATTTTTTAAGTAAGTTAGATTAATCCACAACTACTGTGGCTTTTCTTTCATGCATTCATATAAAATATTGAATTAACTTCCTATAAAGGCGACATACTTTGTTACATTGTGACGGGCTCACTCGTCTTTTCTTTAACATAACCTCTGGGTTCTTTGGGGGCCAAGATTAATGGCAACTCTTTTCCAACCAAAACCCAAGAAGTGAAAGGTGAAAAAGAAATGCAAATAAGATAGCTTTTAAAATAACAGAAGTTTCAGTAAGTGAGATGGCAATTTTGGGGAATGGTATGTGTGAAAGAGACTAGTGTGAATTGACAGCCAATCGTGAAGTTACCTGGAAAACAAGCCATTAAAACAAGGTGCATACCATTGTACGCGCACCCAGACGTTTCCACATAAAGATTGAGTCTAAGTTTGGATTAAGGTAGGAATGATTATTTGATATTAGGACTTGTAATATTATTAGAAGTGAGAGTAAGTGGATTAAATAATTATAACTTAGAGAAAGTGGTCTAAATTACGCGATTCGGTTTAACTATCACTGTGTGTTTGTTCATGATAGATTCTCGCTTAATTAAATTTATCTAAACTGTTAGACATTTAAGTTCTATTCTTAATAAAGTCATATTAAGAATCAAAAATGTCTATTCCTTTTACAAACCCTGCACCTCTAGCTCACGCTGACAGTCAAAGATACGGTCACCATAGGGTGGCGGTATCACAACATGTTATCACATTTATCTTTAGCTATTCGTCAAAATAAGTCAGTTCCTAGAAAATTAGATTCCTTGGTATTTTTTGTGTGTGTAAGTATGGCCTTATTAGTAGAATTCCCAAAGTCACAAGCACGTGATTGGGTATTTTAATGTTGTGTCTTTAGCTGAAGAGGATAAAATATTTTAAATAAATGGAGGGTATTCAAGTCTTCACGTTGTGTGGTATGGTGTAGAAATTTTCTTAAGAAGGTTACTACCTCAAGTGTCCTCTATAGTTAAGTATGGTTCAGAATTATACAAAACTTGCTACCAATACCTCTCGTGATGTTTATAAGTATGACTTTAATAAACAATCAATCAATACATATTTTTTATTGGTATAAAATCATAACTAGAAATATATAGGACTTTCAATCGCTAAAAGCATTTCTTAACATTTTATTTAAGAATAGATATTTATTTTTGACAACCCATTTAAAGTATGTTCCTTAAATTTAAGAAAGTGAAGGGAAATATTTTATCAAAGTAATTAATGTCAATATAATTTAACATTATCTTTTTAGTGCTGATACCACTTGTGTTTATGATCTCTATATTTTAGTCAAAAAGAAAAGAAATTTACTTTACTAAAAAAAAGCGACTAAAGAAAGTTTTTCTGATTATAGGAAGTGGCTCTGTGAGACTCATATTTTTTAGAAAATAGGTCAAATACAACTAAAATTATATCGCTTGCAATAAAAAATTTATTTTATGCTTGTTTACTGTACTTCCATTACTGTAACTAAATCTAACTATTGTTGTTTTCAATATTAGCCCAATGTCTTGTAAATTGAATTGTTAAGGAGTCAGCATAAGAATATCTATTTTAATAATAAGAATATTTTAGAAATAATATTTTATATGTCACTCGAACTTACGTAAATTCGAGAATTTCTTCATATATATATAAAGAAAAAAGAAGATAAAATTCTGTTTCCGAAATGAAACATGAAGAAACAGAATATTTTAAAATGTTCAGCGATAAACTTTAATTATCATTTTAATTATGTGTTGCTAAACATACTGCAAAGTTTTTTTTTTTCAGACGCGAAATGAAAATATTCAAAGCTCACTTTTTCGAAAAATTTATTTTGCATGTAATAGCACCGCCTAAATAAATATATTCCTAATATTATGAAAACCAAAATCTTCATTTGCATTTACTAAAAATTCAACTAACGAAATCTAATCTACTAAATGTTTCTTCACAATTAATGAAATATGGTAAAATAGGAGAGAAATCGTAAAGATGAGTAAAATAGATTTCGAAAAAGTAAGGATTGAATTCAGCGAAACAGTTCAACAGTACAAAAAAATACATTTTCAACTAGTAAATCAAAACAAAAACATGAAAGTTCTGAAATTAAAAATATAAAGCTAGATATATATCAAACACAGTCTTTATCTTTTAAAAATGCATAATAATGAGTTAAATTACTCTTTTTAAGCCCAAGCTCTTTACAAATGCGGTCTTTCTAAAACAAGTACATTTAAACTGAATTTTTGAGTTTGAATTAAGAATCTAACTTTTAATAAACGCAAAATAAGATCTTAAAAGATATGATTTAATGCTATTAGATTTTATGTCAAATGCAGTTAGCTTCAGAGTAAACATAACTCAATTTCAGTTAATTCAAGCTTCGTTAAACATATATTTCATGTTACCTTTTCCATTTATTTATCTTCAAAGAAACGCGATTTAATAACATTTAATTATGAAGATTTTTTTAGCATAAGACTCTGTCAAAACAAGTCGCAATGAATTGCCTTTTTTGTTAAATATTTGAACAATATTTATTTAATACATATTTCCAATTATCATACGTGATGGTAAATTACCGCTAAGATTTTGTGCGCGTGTTTTTATTCAGATTTTTTTCTTTGCTTTTTTTTAAATTTGTATGTTTTTATGGTCTGATCTCTGTAGTCAGACATTTTGTAGTTTATGCATTAACTTTTTGCTCAGAATGCTTGATACTCTCTTTTTGACTGAATGCTGAATACTTTTCCTATCAATTTAACATTGACGCATTTCGAAGTATATCTCGTCGTTGTTCTTGATGAGTTAGCTCGATGTTTTCTCTTTCAAATGGGGTTGCAGATTGGAAAATACCATTGAAGATCCAGTACATTCCTTTGGAGCTAGTATCAATTTTTAGTGTGGCACCATATACGTGGATACCAATTGCCACAATGTAGTTTTTGCTCCCAGTTTCTTTCCTAGAGGGAGGCACCTGAGCTCTGAAGATGTGAATTTGAACTATGAATTTAATTTTGCGGACATTACGAAAGCCAAATAGGCACTCAAAGGATCTTTAGCACCGCATTTTCATACGACATGGACACTGTCGAATTTTATCATCATGAAAATTCACCGATTAGAGCCGGGGTTGAAGCCTCGACCCTCTATGCTCTTCAGAAGGCAGAAATAGCTAGATAACCCTTGTTGATACATTTACTAAATTATCTCTTTCAAGTTGCTCACCTGTGAGTTTAGATTTCTATTCAGGAGGAAGAAACAAATTATTATGAAAAAAAGAAAATTATGAAAAGAAGTCACAGTTGATGATTTCATAAGGAAGGGGGGGAGGTGTAAAACAACATTAAGAAATAATTACTTGTATGCCTTTACTAGAGAAATGTCCCAAGTACAACAGTTTGTTCCACAATAATTATAATAGAAATATTGGAATTTTTAAGTATATCAATTTCAGGGCTTTTGATATACGATTATTAACAAGATATATATTAATAATCGTATATTCATGAATATAGTTATATTCATTCAGTCATCCCATTATCAATAATGATAATAATTTAACTTAAACAACCACTTTTTTAAAATCTATCTATTGTTTGTAAGAAAATAAGAATAAATTTTACTTTTTAGAAGTTGCGATATCCTCGGTCACTGAGCTGCAGAACAGAAAGTGCACTGTGGGTCGTGAAATTAAGAACCTCTGATTTGGGTGAATAGAATCAAACCTGAAAAATAAATAGGTATAGATATATTAGCATTTATTTCAAGCAAATATTGTAAGATAAATATAAAATATTTTTTTTAAATTTTTTAAAAAGTTCTCCAGTCAATTGATGCTAAAATATAGTTCAAAACATATGTATTTGATATAAATAAATGTTTCATAAATACTCTTCTCTTAATATACAAGTAATTATTTAATGCATTTAAATTAATTTAAGAGGAATCTTATTTAAATAATTTATTCACAGAACATATCAGTGATTTTTGCTTGGAAGTAAACAAATCTCACGGTAAGGAAAATCTCATAAAAGTTATAATTGGTAGATTAAAGTTTATTGTATTTTTTAATGTGTGTCAACGAGTTGACGCTATATCCTATAATTTAAAAAAAGACATAGAACTTATTAGTGTAAATGCAAATAATTTTACGAAAATAAGCACAAGAACGTCAAACATTTACATTAACAGTAAACTATCCGTTTGAATGCTGTATCAAAAATTTTGTCAGCGCGTTTTAAGTAATTTTCAAAGTTATAAAATTTCAATTACAATTCGTAATTGTAACATTGCATTTGTAAAAAAAATAATGTAAATCAGTAAAAAAGATGATTACTTACCATTTAAGTTTATTGACAAAAGAAGCATGTATTAATTGCATATTTCCAAAAAAAAAAAAAAAAACTATCACAACCATAAAACTACTCTGGTTTAGTGTTCATCTATTTCTGCGTGCAGCTTGTCTCGTATCAAAAGGTGTTTCAGTGACTTTCTACTCCCCTGATTACAATAAAACACTAAAATATTAAACGCTATGAATTAAAAAATTCATAAATAGATCTTTATTTAAATATCTTTATCCTAACTTAAGTCATTAATACGTTTTCTCTTGGTAGGAAATATATTTCAATAATAAAAAAAAAAATGTTTAAGTTATACTGAAGAATAATGCATTACCCAGCAAGTAATCATAATAACAAAAAAATTAAATGTTTACTTAAAACAGAAAACATTCATCTTATTTTCGACAATTTTTGTTGTTTATCTATGTTTTGTTTGATTTACTTATTCCTATATTAGCTATCCAAAATGATGCATTATAAATAAATTAATGTGTACTTACTCTTATCTGTAAACACAAATCTAGTTTCATGTTTGTGTTTCGAAGACTACAAAAGCAATCATATTCTGTTTCAGAGAAACAATCGTATAATTCAAATAACTGAAGTAATTTAAACATCTCAAATATATAGGAATGTTAAGTACGTTATGAGCATTGTTGAATAAATAACTGAAGTTACTAAAACATTTGCATAAATAGAAAACATTTATCTAAAATACTATATAATTCGTTTGATACTAAATACGTGTCTTAATCCCTTTGATTTGTCATTTCCATGAATATTTTATTAATGTTTATTAATGTCAACAAGCCGAAAGAAACTTATACCACATTTAACAATAATTTAATGTTGAAAATTTCTAAATTCTTGCAAAAATTTTTACTGAATATTTTTACTGAATATTCATGTTATTTCTGAATAACTTTTATATTAAGTTATTGAACAATTAAAACTTAGTATAAAATATATATTTTAGTGTCAAAATGCATCTTAAAATTTCATGAAGTGTACCATATAACTTGTTTTTCAAAAAGTATCAAATACTTAAGTTATACGTACATTTTTAGGAAATAGGGTCCCAACATCAAGAAAGAATTGTGCCATATAAGCGAAATTTGGTAAGCATGTTTGCGACCTGAAAGATGAAGTCTATTCAAATTTTACTCTAGAAGATTAAAAATGATGCTTCTAACTCCGTTTTGAACTTTCAAATCACTTCTGCTTTAAGTATGCAATGTAAACTTCGCTAACATTGCTTTTTTTTTGGATTGGACATTGTGTGTTATATTGGAATCAAGTATTCTTTTAAGAAAACAAATGCAGTATCAGCAGCTTATTGAACAAGAACATATAATAGGGTTATGAGAAATTTGATTTTCTTTTTGCGATGGTGCAGAAAGACTTGGTAGGGATGAATCCACTGTGTGTGGTTATTGACAAAAGGTGTCATTAAATGTACTGTCTCCTGAAGACAAAGGTATAGACGCACATGTGCCACTACTGAGCAGGAAGATGCCATAACCACCGTATAAATGTGGCACATATTACTACATCTACAGCAGACATTCAAGTTTCGCTTGGAAAGAGAGCGGCACATTCAACTATAGCACATCTATTACGTGAAGGAAAGATCAGATTCATATTTTCTGAAGCTACTAACTTTAAATCATTGCTATCTTTGACTTCAGTAGTGTCATACTAATGTCTATTGGAGGGAGGAGAAAGAAGATTTGTAGTTTTCAGATGAGAAAGATTTATTTCTGTCTTGGTGCCAGTGATGGCCATATGTTGATTAAGATGAACACTTAAAATGTTTCTTCTGCAACATAGGTACACTAGATATATACTAGTAGAAAGGGTCTGGAAAGAGTAATCTCTTATAACCGTAGGCGTACTCTCGTTGTTATCTCAAGCATCTTGATTACAAATTAATAGGTCAAACTAGTAGTTGAACTGGTTGTGCTACAATGCTTGATTATTAATTATTGAGGCATTTTCCAACAAAATAGTGTCCCTTTCCGTGATTCTGCTGTCATCCAACGTGATTTACAGATTGCTGTCTTGAACTGCAGGATCAGTAAATCTTTCTCTCAATGAACATGCATATGATATAATTAAATAACAATCCAGTATCAGGTCCAATCATATCCTCATTAAAATGACAAATTTAACAAGAGTGAATCTGTATGCACAAAATGACATACTGCATCAGCATGGGGCAATACATATAAGTTTGCATACTGTATTTAATATCATGGAGATTACAGCGGTAATTTATGTCCAATTATTTCACTTTTTAAATGGTTCTTCTGATGGAAAACCTAAAAGCATGTAACTTTGAAACTTTAATCAAATAAAAATGTTACACAAATGTTTTGCCGAAATTTCATTCCACTAAATTAGTCTTTCTTTTTTACTAGTATATTTCTGAAACGTATTTTCTTTTTGTTTAGAAACTATACAACGAATAAAATTTTAACTACCCCTTTAAGTTATATACATGGTAATGATAAGCTACATAAACTATAATTATTTCCCCATTTTAATAAATGTTTAACTGAACTTTACAAAATTAGGGGTTTTAATAATTTTATTCCCCATTTATATCCTTCTAAATAAATTTTGCTTTTTGTTTTAAAGCATAAATATTTTAAGAGAATCCCAAATTATTCGAATACTTCATATTCTTAGAACTTAACAAATTTAAAACGTAAACTGCTTCATACATTTAAAACTTAACTTTTCCACAAACAATTTTTCAAGGTGCACCTACTAAATTCTTTTAAAAGTATTCCTATTTTTAACTCTATCCACTTCATCAGAATCGACTTGAAATATCCCTTTTCAAATGCGTCTAACGATCTAACTCCTGAAGAAAGCAAAATGTTGTTTCCCTGATCATTACTATTTTAATACTGTCAGATCTTGAATGATAGTTGTTCCCTCGAGAGTTGGCAATAATTATTTATTATCCCGAAACGAGAATCTCCCGGAAAGAAATTGGATTGCGTATCATATTCAGATTATCTGAAAATGATGGAGTGTTCCATTTTTCAATCATTTTTAACTTATGGTCGCAGCCGAGGTAACTCTAGTTACGGCAGGGAATTGGAAATAAATGCTTTAGCTCAAGAAGTTATAATTGAAATTTCTAGTAAATCATGCACCGATCCAAAAATTTGTATGTATTTTCAATGTAATAAATTCCATTAAGTTATATAAGAGGTATATATAATATATTAGTTTAAAGAATATGATTTTCTTTACAAGGAATCTAGACATTAGTGAAGATTAAAATAAATAAATCTCACATTTTTGTCCCATGTAAAATTTTTGTACCAAAGCAAACATTAAGAGTTTCTAAAGGAGACTGTTTAAAAAAGAAATTTTTCCTTGTGGAATTGAGAAATTATCATCTTGGTAATAAATTTAAAAAATATTCTCTAAGATGCTATTTGTCTCCATTTAAAACCGAAAATAAAGAATAAATAAGAACAGAGTAAAAGCATAAAAAGCACATAAAATGCTGTCCCAGGATACTGAGGAGTAAATTAAAATTATTTTGCGGTGTGCGCTATTAAAATTTCATTGCATTTATAATTTTTTTCGCTTAGGTTTTAATTCCAAATGGGAATTGTGACTTTCATTTCACATGTGTGAAACTGGTAATTTAAAACACACTCTCTTAAAATAATTAAAAAATTTAGAAGTTTTTGCTTGCATTGTCTCTTTATTATAAAGTCTATTGAGAGAGTAAATTACCGCTTTACCATTCAACACCTATAACAGATATATATTGGATATTTTAAAATAAAACAAGAATATTTTAGATAAAAAATACACATAAACACAAAATGTGATTCATTTCTGTAAACACAAAATACGCAAAACTATTTTGAACTGAAATAATCTATTTAAATGCAAAAAATAACAGATTTATTAGAAATAAAAAATGTACCAATATCTGTTTAATTCGAAAAAAAAATATGTATATAAAAAGCGAAGTATATTAAGTGTTATTTATGTAGGGAAAAAAGCTTTTTTTTTCCACTTAACTTATGTATTAATGTATTTCTTTTGTTTATTTCTATTTCTCATAATTGTTATGTTATGTAAAAATTCATTTCACTACTTTTATTATTAAAAATAGTTAGAATAACATATTATTATCACTATAGCAGGCCTGATGTATAACTTCTATGACTTAAATTGATTGTAAAAATTTTACTATGACTATATGTAAATGCACATGCCCCCTAGCGCCAAGTTCACGTAAACTGAGTTCGGCACAATAGGCCTTGGCCCTCATGGGCTGTTGCGCTACTGAGTTCAGTTATATATAGATGATGTAATACGCTGATAAATATATGTTCCTTAGAGCCGATCAGATTAACTGAACAGATTTCTGTGTAGTAAAGTATTAATCAAAATTTTATGTCTGAACTATCATAAAACTAAATCGAATTTCAAAATATTAGAATTTTTTAACCCGTGATCACTCGCGCAGGGTGTTCTGTGCACCCCAGCAACAAGAAAAGATTCCCAGAAGTAGCCTCCTCTAAAAAGAATGCGAAAAACCACGATTTTTTTGTTCTGTGGCTGCCCATTTTAGATCATTGGACCTTCAGATCTGATGCAATCACTCTCCCTCGGACGACTGGAACATAACGACTCCAAAAGTTTATCTGGGGTGTTGAGAACACCCCTCCCGTTATAATTTCGTACTCGAAGCATATAAAATAGAGAAAGTTTTTCTCTTTCCGTTTACATTTTTTTTCAAATATATTAATATGCATGCACATATTTTATTTAAAATTTCATTTATTTAGAATTTTACTCACATCTGAAGTATTTTTTCAAAATTTAATGAAAATTGCTCAAAATGTTATTTTGTAAGAGAATACGTCACGATCAATGAATATTAGTTAAAATTTAAAGGTGGTTTTTCTTTCCTACAATACATGCCACAAAAACCAGGAAAATATGGTTTAAAACTATTTGCTTTGTGACTCTCAAAAACATTTTTCACTCTAAAAAAAACCGTATGTCAGGACACAGCCAGTCTGCTCTGAATGTTTGGAAATTTATTAAAGTATTTGTTTTCTACTTTCTACTATCCTTAAAGTTGATTACAAAGTAAGTTTATTTCTGGTATATACGTTTTATTTTTTGGTTTATAAAAAAAATATAAAATAATGCATTTTAAAGTGAAAATTTTGTAGGTTTAGTTTAAATTAAAGCTAGTCTCATTTGTATGCAATAAATTTAATAATTGTATTTGTATAATACAAAAAAAAATGTTATACTTTATAAATATGTATCATTACTAACTGAATTTTTTTTTCATAATTAAATACACGTGTTAAAAGTTTGGAGTACTCTACACCCCGCGAGCAACGACGGTAGCAAAAACAGGCTCGAGTGACCCCGGGTTAATATAGTGTGATAAATCTATTAAATAAAAATTTCATTATATATAAAACACGTTATTTTTAATAGCTCAAATATTTTATTTTTTGACCAATAAAATTAAAGAAAACAAAATCTTTCTACAATTTTTAATAAAATTAAATACAAATATATATATAAATATATATATATATATATTTAAAAACAATACAATTTCTTAAATTCTGTCTTAACTATACTTCATGAAACTAGCCATATTTTTGTAAGAAAATAAGAATAACAATTGAAAGATGTCTGAGTTAAGTCTTCTTAGGTACCTCTCTCAAAATAGCCTTCGTACCGAAAATATCTGAAAGACAGAATGCAAGTAAACTCTTTCTATTTAAAACAAATACGAGAAATCGAAGTTCAGGTTCTTCTTTTCAGCAAATGCCTTTCGTGGAAATAAGGACTGAAAGAAACGCAATCAGAAAACTTGAAATAACTTCTCAGCCGCCTTCGGGTTATTTACTTAAATTTCTCTTTTCTCTCGGAATGATGCATTTCGTTCCCCCGTGGGAACCAATTATGTAACTTCTTTAGACGGTTACCTTTCTGAACGACTTTGAAGTAAATTATCGTGTATACCAATTCCCATTAGCATTGAGAATGTCGGATATAGAACGAACTTACAGAAAATATCTCTGCCAAAAATAATCTTTGAAGTTCCTTTTTTTTTTCTTACTGTTAGCAAACGTTGAAGTAAACTACACTGGAGAGTCAATACTCGCTGAAGGGTTCTAATGAGTTGTTAAGTAAACCGTAAACATCCCGAGTTTACTTATCTAGTATTGTAGTTAGCGAGAAATTCTGTCAATATTTTTTTTTTAATTTTGTTTTGCATAAAGATCTGACTTAAATTCTTAGCTCTCTTGAAAAATTCTGTTTCAGCATCTATCTTTTCAGTCTAGATTTTACTGGATATAATATCATATTGCAGTATAATATTGTAATTAGGTTTGGAAAGTGAATGTTTATTAGTATGCCATGGGTTTGGAAGCCCAGTGGCAGAGTGGAAGCTTATCGTGCTCCCACGCCACAGGTCCGGGGTTTAAAATCTGGACTAGCCTAGGTCGACTCAGCCTTTTATCTGTTTGGTGGGTCGATAAATGAGTACCAAGCTTGCTTGGAAACTAAAGATTGGGGTTTTTGCATCAGACTGATCATCTAACCCGAATATCTGCTCATGCACTTAAGTGCCTATGGTCACGAAAACTGAGAGGGGCACAGTAGGCCTACACTTACATGAGGTGTTGTACCACTGAGTTTAGCATAGTTAAATTATTTATGTTTTAAATTTTATCAAATATTTGCATTCGAATTTAGAATTATACAGAGTAGAAGAATTGTCTGAAATAAAAGTAAAACGTTTTTAATCCCTTAAGGTATCCGACTACGTTCGGAACCGTGATTTTAAAAAAAGCGCATAAATGGATAGTTTTCATGATATTTAATGTCACTTAGATTATAATACATGTATAAAACTGTTTTAAGGACATTTTGACAAAAAACAATTAAGAGTGTACTTATAAAAAGCAAACGTTTTGGGTTTTGTGTTCCATAATTATAAAATAAGAAACACACAGAGTGTGAACATTTTACAATTAAAAATTAAAATAAAATTATTCTATTTTCGCATTCTGTTAAATATTATACTTAATTATATGAAAGAGAAAATGTGCCTTTTTTTGGAACATTTTGGGCAAAAAAATTTACCGCTAAGGGGTTATAGAAACTGAATTTTATATTCAAATTTTTCAAAGTAATTTGTGGCTTAAAGGTTTATAGCGCGATATTTTGAGTGATATAACTGAAGTTACGATAAATTTTCGATCACAATAATTTATCTGTTGGAATTAACTATTGACTATGGTATTAATTAACTATTTAACTATAGTGTAATTTTTAATTAAGGGTAAAGCTGCTTGTTTTTATCACCTAAAATTATATTTAAATCGATGATTATTTAATAAAACAAATAGAATTTAAGTGGAAAATAGTAAAACACCATAAAAAGTATTAAAACGTTAAACAGCTTAAGAGTCTGTTAATTATCAACATGTGTTTTCATATTACTTTGTTTTCCAACCAATTCATCTAGGAAATAAACTCTTGTTTCTCATAGTACATTAATATTAACTGTTTTGTTTTTAATCTAGTTCAGTTTTCTTTATACTCAAATGACAGTTAATATCAAATGTGGCATTTTTTTTTTTGTCTAAAAAATTGATTTTTGCCTAAATATTTAAGTATACAAGAAAACTACCGGTAAAAACAAGTAAAAAGACGTAAAACATGATGCATTCTTATATTTATAATCTTCATCAATCTATACTATAGATTTCCTGTTTATTTTCCCATACAGTCGTGGTTTTTATCATTCTCCCCATTCAGCATAGTTTATTTAAAGGTAACTCGGTACCAGAGAGAGCATTTCCGACAAATTATCATGAGTTTCTGAATTCTAGAACATATTAACATTTTATTTTCCCGTAATTTTTATAATATTTGCATAATTTCTGGAAGATTTGCTCCGTTGCATTACTTTTCATAAGAATAACTACATGTCGCAAACAGAGATATCATCTTTACCTAATTGTATTATTTACGATGAATGATTTATTATGTGCTGTACCTTCTGTAAATAAATTTGATTTTCGTTGAGCTGAAATTAATTAAATATTCTCAAACTCAGAAACCTGCGAAATAATTAAGTGTTGTTATCCATGTTTTAACTACACATGCTGTGTCACAGCGAATCAGTGCCAAATCTAAATTATTTATATGCTTTATTTTCTTTCAGTAACCCTTCAGCGAATGAATTTTAGATTCTTTTGGTCTAGGAAAGTTATTTCGTCTGAGCGTGTTATTTTAATTTGCGGCTTCCTACTGTTTACAGATAAATGGTTGCGTCTTCTTTTTTAAAAAATATGCTCTCAATTTACGCTCCTCTGCACCACAAGAGTTAACGAAGCGCTCGTAATTTAAAATTAAACGCTCTTAATTTATGAAGCGTGTTAACAATTAATCAGTTCTCCTTAACTTTAAATTAATATTGTTATGGCTCTTTTTCTGTTCTGAAGTTGTATCGGTATAACTTTTCCAGTTTTAGGTTTATATAGGGAGTGAATAGTTACTACCCCTTCCTTATTGTTCAATAATTAATTAAAATCTGAAAAAGTCATCTATTTTAAGAACGGTTAAGAATTTTTAATTCGTGATATTCATAAGTAGAAGTTATTCATAATAATTCTGTGCCACCCATCTGGTATTGTGTTTAGTCACGCTGACTGCGGTGCAGTAGGACATGTTTTCGAATCCCAGTGAAGGCATGGATGTTTGTAAATGTATAGTGCCTACGCGGCATGCGGGTACTTTAAATAGCCGTCGAGCCGCAAGTTCTCTCGTGAGGATGATGGAAGGGGAAGAGAAGTGGAAGGCCCCTGACCGCTCCCAGGGTGTCCCTCCTCCTCAAAATTAGGGTGGAACCCAGCCAAATAGTACTGGCACCTGCCTGGTGCTTAAAGCTAAGGCTAACGACAGGTGTAAAATTCTAGCCCTTAGCCGCAATGAATTTCGTGGACCTTGATCTGATGTTACTGCAGTTCAGGTGGCATAAGCAACAACAACATAACAATTCTGTTAACAGTACATTTATATTTGTTCCTCTAGCCAACATAGCCTAATAAATCTGAGATAAAAAAATAAATATATTATTGTTACTTTGCTTGGGTCGACTCGGTGGCTTAGATGTAGCATACCCCCTTTGTAAGACTAAGGTTGCTGTTTCGATCCCTGTTGGGGGGGGGGGCCGGGGGAGCCTAGTGGTCAAGGTATCGGTCGTGGCTGGCGTGTCATGAGTTCGAGCCCAATATCACTAAGGACCCGCAGTGTAGGGGCGCGACGCGATGCACGTTAAATCTATCGAGAGCTCAAAAGTCCTCCTGTGGTGTGTGTGGTGGTTAGGAGAGGGGTGTGCTAGCTTAGGTGTCTTCCTCGTCACTTGATCATAGTTCAAAAGTGCGAGGTCCGTCGCCCAAATCCCTGATGTAGCTGAACAGTGCTACGTAAATATTCGCTCACTCTCTCACTTGATTCCTGTTGGACTTTCTGGATGCAAAAATCGTAGACCCGCATGTCGTATGGTTATATGACATGTAAAAGATCCCTTGAGAGTATCAACTTGGATCTGGTACTTTCGGTAAAATTAAATCATGGTAATATTTAGCATAAGACTAGAGCTAGAATTAAAATTAATTCGAGGGTCAAAATTGGTAGCGACAGCCACCACTAGATGGTGCCACCATGAAATGGCATGGCAATCACATTTGGGGACTAGATGTGTCTGTAAAGGCTTAGTTGCCAATATGCAGCTCATTAAGAGAGAAAAAAATTAATTTGGAATTATTGGGAATATTTAAATGATTTTCTTAATAGGAATGTCATAATTATTCAAAAATAATCATTAAAATTTCTAAGTAAAACAAAAATAACTTGCAAATATAATTCGTATAGTCGAGGGGAATTAATGTTTACTTTTTACAACCTACACTATTTTATTATTCCCCGTATTGTGGTGAGATATTTCCAAAGAGAACCTTTCGTAAAATAAACAAAACAAAGTATGTTTTAATGAGACAAAATTTAAATATGCATTAATAAATAAAGGAAAGTATTAGGTTTCCTATAAAATTGAAATAGCGGTAGAGAAGAATAAAATGTAATTCTTTTCACTTGTAAGAAACTCCCATGAGATCAAACAATACGGAAGTGAGTCGTACGTGATATCATGGTTGAACGCAAATAATAAGAAATCAAATTACGAAGAGGAAAATTGCTCCTAGGAGATTCCTTGATCAACAAAACTCTGAAACCTTCAAATATCTAAATTATATCAGAGCTTTTCAGTTTGCATTTATACTCACTTAAAATTATAAATGCCATCGTTATTTCACATGTAATAAATTCATCACACGCTGTTAAATTTCAAAGTTTAAATGTTTAATTTTTGTCATTATGTCTTTCTTTTTTACGAACTTCTTGCTTTAATATTTGTTGTAGGAAAAAATAATTAATATAAGAAATGACTGTTATGTACAAAAGTTAGTATTTTAACTTTGATTTTGACAACATTTTAAAGTTGAAATATCATGCCAAGTTAAAGAGAGAGAGAGAACATTTTTATATAATAATTCTTTTAAAATGATATTCATTTTTTTACAAAATTTATAACTAATCATTTCTCTTTGATTTTTTTTGACATTGTTTAACTACAGGTCCAATGTAACTTCATAAGTGTCAGCTTTTGCACAACATCAATGAATGATTAAAGTATATAATCATTAATATATTTACGGAATATAATATATATATATATATATATATATACTCTCTGAACACGAATGCAAATTTATTTTTAATTGCATTTACAATAATTGTTTGTTTAAAGTATATTGAATCTTCAAGAAATATAACATGTGAATGTTTTTTTTAAATAATTGATGATGAAATATTAAATGTTTCACAATACACATTTAAAAACATATCTAGAGGATTGGAATTAATCATTTAAATTATTAAAAGGCAAGAGCATTGCTTTTTCTTCAGAAGTTGCATGGAAGTACAAGATAATTTTACATAAGCTTATGAACATTGATATTTCATCTAAACGACATATTGTTTCTAGCAGACTTCAGAAAAAAAAATGTTTTATCTTTGTTTTTTAAAGTGATAACTATTTATACCCAAATTACTTCAGTTCTTATAAATTTTTTATTAAAAGATGAAAGCCCTCGAATTTAGTAAATGAAAAGTCTTGAATAGTAAAAGCCGTTAGGTAGCGCTGTTGTAATGAGCCGCTTCCATTTAGAAGTAGTCTTGTGGCAACAGACAGTACATGTAACTTTCTTAAGATGTAAACACACTCGCAAGTGAAATATTCTTGTGTCGAAATTATAACTTTTGAACTATGCTATAACATGTGAAATATTTTATTCATATTGAAATATTCTTCAGCATTGAAATATATCCAATAATATCAAATTGAACTTGGACTTTTCATTGAATCAATTTCTTTCAACAGACTGGAATTCGAAGCCAAAACCTTTAGTCTTAAATTACAATTTATTAAAGTCCGCTAAATTCGACGCTAGTGCTAATATACAAAAAGATTTCCGGATAATTTAAATTATATTTTCATCAGTATATATATATATAATTATCTTAGCTGTTGATTATTCGAAGTGGTTTTGTATTGAGATTCTTTAAAAGTTTATGAGGCATTGAGAATGCATTAAACTATCGATTATCTGAAAGATATCCCTTTCAATTATCTCAATCTTTCTAGTTTTCTTACATACCTAATATAAACATTTTCAGTCAACAATCAAGTCAGTCTAGAAATATCTTACTGTTTCTAAAATTAGCATTTGTATGAGAAATAAGCAACCATAAGATATATTTTAAGTGTAACATAAGTATATATTTTAATCTTGAAACTTGTTTTGAGAATTTATGTTGGTAATTTAATTTAATAAAAGCGGAGGCATTCTTACCCTCCTATTTCAATTAAATACAGCGGTAAATTGCGAGATTTCACGCAACTACTAAAGTTACATATGTAGTGAAATTATGCACAGCTTAAGAATACAAACACATTCTTTATTATAAACTTCCATCTTACCGCATTAGATATTGTTTCTACATTGGACATATTAATTTTAGCTACAGTAGCATTTAGCATGATTTGTTTATTTCATAAATAATAAATTGAGTTATCCGGGAATTTATTTGGAAGATAATACCATTCTCAAAGATTAATTCTAAAGGTATAATTATTTTAATATATTTGATTGCGAAGAGAGAGACGACTGGTATATTTTATGAAGCCTCTCCAATAAGATTAATTTATATATATATATATATATATATATAGTTCCTCATTGTTGTGTGCCGTCTTGAAGATCATTTAAAAAACAATCGGAGTTAAGTATTTTAAACTGTTCTTGTGACACTCTAAAACAAATTCATACACTGTATTGCTTTGAACAATCAAAATGTGATAAGCAATGTTGCTTAGATTAAAATATTTTCAAACTGAGTTAAGTTAATCTTACCAGAAAATATATTAGCATGCAACCAAGTGGTATTTTTTACTCATTTTTATTACAACCATTCAATATCATAGTACAAAAGTGTGATGTCTCTTTTCTAAATCAAACATTTACTTTTACATTCCTCTAAATCTGTTTCAGGTTTATCACAAATATGTTCAATCATTTCAAGTTATTTTATTTGCTTTCAGATTTATGCATTGGAACCTTATTCTTAGAGACTTTCATAAATACTTTGGACGCGCGAAAAGCTTATCTATCATCAAACATTAATATCTTTTACATTATTCGAGACGTTTTTATTTACTTTTTGACTTATTCATCATCCATAGTGTTCGAGTAAGCTTTTCATATTGGTTTCAAGAAAATAAGTGTGTTGAAATTCCTACATAATCCTAAAAATTAATTTTTAATTTATTTAAATAAGGAACGTAATATTTGCATTCATCTCAAATAGGAAGATTTTTAAAATTTTCTTGAAAACTGGGAAAATGTATGAATAATTTTTTTTAATACCTCAAAATTTTAACAAATAAAGAGATCATTAATTCATAAATTCTATTTTCCGAGTTATTATATCGTGTATTTGAGTTGCTAAAGAAACGAAATTACCGTGTATTTCGTGTATAAAATAACGTGTATTTTCTATCACCCTTTAAAAATTTATCGCTGGAAAAAATTTTAAGCATAATTTTCATAAAATACTTATAATGCAACGTAAACATTTAAGGAGACTATTTTCCCACAAAATTGTCTTGTGTCAACATAAAGAAATTTAATAGATTTACAAACCTAATATGACTGAATCATGGAAGATAAGGACTTATTGTGCTTGAAATTCATACTGCGTAAGAGAAGTTTACAAAGCATAATATTTGCTGAAATAGTTTAAAGCGATCTGAATGATAAAGCCTTAAATGTGTATCTTGTAATATTTTTTTATTCATAACCTGATAATATATATATTCTAATATTATATATATCCAATAAATTACTTAGGTGCTATTTTTGCATTTACAACTGAAATTATATATATATATATATATATATATATATATATATATATATATATATGTATATATATAATCCATAAATATATATACACAGATAGGTATAGAACCTAAGTAGAATAAAATAGTAAAAAGTAAGATTATTTGCAATAGCCAAAATTAGAATCTGTTAAGAATTAAGAATTAGGCTATAAGCTAAATTGCTAATAATAATGAAAAAACAAAAGTAATTCATAAAGTTCTTCTATATTTAGGCACAATGCAGCCACAAATATAAAAGTAATCTAATCTAATATATATATATATATATATATATATTAGATATATATATATATTAGATACATATATATATATATATATATATATTTTATATATATATATATATTGCACTTTACCTGAAACTTTGAAATTTTTTTTAGTGTTAACTATATATATTTACTGATTCCTTTTTTCTGTCTGGTACAACTTTTCTTTTATGTTCAATATTGTTTTTATTTCTTATGATAGTCGATAACCATATCATTTGTAATGTAGAAATGACTACAACAAATTTATGACAGTCCTTGTGGCACTTGAACAGGATCGCGACTAGGAATACATTCTCAGTTTCAGACAGAAAATGTCTTATGATAAATATAAAATTGTGGGATTATAATTTGTGCATCTACTTATTGCTCCCATTACGTCAATTTTATAAATATTAATGTATTCTTATTTATGATGTTTGAAACAATATTTCACTTAACGTAACATTTTTTACAGGAACACACAATCGGAGATAAAATATTGAATATATTTTATACGTTTAAAATATATCAATGCAAAATGTAAAAGTAACAGTGCTACAAAATATAATGCTTTCTACATGCTTTTGAAATTAGAATTTGGTATTACTATTCATACCGAAGGAATTTCATCAATCTAAAAATATGTTATGAGTTTGTAGTTTTTATTTTTTTAACACTGGATGAATACATTTTTTAAAAGAAACGCGCCACATTTATCTAATGATTCCTAGGGTTGTAGGCTGATATAAATATGTTTCACCAATTTTTGGATCTTATTTTTTTCTATGTTTACTACACAGATGAGTTCTGGTTCTATCTTGAAAAAGTCTTAAGCTATAATGTTCATCATTTTTGGACACGGTATTCAAATAAATCTTAATATTACAACTTGAAAGTACTGTCCTAAATCATTAGGATTTTTCATAACAATAGTTGAAATTGCCTTAAATGAATCCGCAGTAATGTTTAAGGATGGAACGACTGATTTTCTATGTGTTATGAGACTTCTTGGTTTTAAGTTAAGTCTCTGTCATTTTTTTTTTTGTTTCAGACTGACAATGTGTGAATAAATGAAGCCGGTCTAGATCTTCAACACTAGAGACTTGTAGGGATCTGAAAATGAAAAACAATAATGCATGAATATTTAATAAAAATAGGAGACCCTATTTATGAGGTATATGACCCTTTATATATATGAAGCGGAAAAAAATTATTTTATTATAAAAAGAGTTCATTTCGATCTTTATATTTCATATAACAATTTCAAAAATTTTCACACTTTCCCACATTTTTTTTAAAAGTCACTTCGTATATAGTGTTATGTATAACTATTATTAAATATATTGTATTTGTAGAATTTTACTTTGTATACCTCAGAGTCTTCTAAAAGGAATCAACTGATATAATTTTATATCATGATAAACAGAAGAAACAAATTACAATTTTTAATGCTTATGACTTTAAAATAAGTCTCAAATAAGCGATAAATATAATATATTTGATGTATACATAAAAATATATACTTTAGCTTTGATTTGATATAAGAATGTTGGTACTACTTAACATTTTTCAAAATTTATTATGTAGTACAAAGAACGTAATCTAATTTGTTTTTATTATTTTTGTCCTCATATTTCATAAATTAAAAATTTTAATTTCATAGCAAAAATTTATTCGATATTTCAAACTGTGTACTCTTCAGAACAAACTGTTAAAAACTTTCCGTAAAATGGACAAAAGATACTGATTTATAAGGTATCAAAGAAATATACCAAAATATGCAGTTTTTAAGACTTATAAAAGGTACTATCTTCCCTTAATCATTTATTTACACGGAAATAAGTACAAGATTTTGAATTTTAGAAAGTAAATGTACACACAAATTGTACTTCTTGTACTAATATACATGCATAGTAATGTAGATAGCGTAATTTCATGTCAATACGCTTTATTCAGGTTTTGTATGAGTTATGAATTTTAAAAGTCAAATATATTTCGGCATAAATAAAAAACTCTGAATTATTCCATATAATATAAGCAGTATCATTCCCTTATCTATATTTTATTATATTTTTTTACCCCACAATCGAGCAATTATAAAAATTATGTTCACCACAAAGTCTATTTGCCTATTTTACAGCCTTCTGAATAGTACCCTTGCATAAATATTTTGATTACATAAAATAACTTAATATGTTCCAAATTAAACTCAGTCTATATATACATTGGTTATATTGACTGAGTCTATTTATCCATATATTTAATCATTGGTTAAACTACCCAACGGCGAATGCAGAGGATGATGGTTTGATATTCTGTAAAATCTATTTAAACTCACAATTTAATTCATAGTTTTATCTTGTTGCTTGATTTACTGGATTCCCGTCTTTATTTGGATATTTATTTATTAACTATTTCATATTTTTATAAAGACACATTACTTTACTAGATTTAATGATTTATTTGATATGTGTGAGGTAGTTTATTCATACAATTCATTCAGTACAATATATATATATATATATATATATATATATATATATAATAAAATCAAAATGTATAACTAATAAATCCCAAAACAAATATGAACTTAATTATTTGTAAAATCATCAAGAACATGAAACATGGGGCTATTAAAAATGTAAAAAAATAGTCATTATACTAAAATGGATAACTATTATAATTTATAAGGCTGGCACTAATTTAGGACAGTGACATTGGGTTAAGCATTAATTTATAGGATCTTAACTTTCTCCATTTATATAATACTTCATTGAAGTTTTCTCTTTCAGAATTTTAATGCATAATGGTCTTTAGCCATTCAACACTTTACATAATAATTAAATTTTATGATATTGAAATTAAATATTCTTCTCTTTTATCATAAATATTAGTAACTATAACAGTATCTTTTAATCTGATATGTATATCAAGGAAATTTGCTTCATTGTTGTTACTATTTGTTTGTATTAAATTAAGATATTGTGGATAAAAATTAGTGTTAGGTTTAAAATTGTCTGGCTTGCCAAAAATGATTATGTCATCTATATAACAAAAAATGTAATATTCAGAAATATTAATAAAACTATTGCCAAAATAATGTAAATATAAATTGGCGTGACAGTTAATAGCAGGGCCCCCTTCTGGCAAACCCTTAATCGGGAGATAATAGTTACCATTATAATATACATTCTTTTTAAGTACAAACCTAAGTAGAGAGCCAAATCTATCATAATTAACATTATTAAGGTATCCGACTACGTTCGGAACCGTGATTTGCAAAAAGGTATAAATGGATAATATTTCTGATATTTAGTGTCACAGATTATAATACATGTATAAAATTGTTTTAAGGACATTTTGACAAAAAACATTATTTAAATATAATATTTCGGGAAAAAAATGAAAGAATAACCTTTTCTTCAAAATGTTCTCCTTTTATGAAAAATGCTTCTATTATAATAATATTTTGCCTGTATATAGCTCAAATCTCTGTACAGAGGCTCAACTAGAATTTTTGAAATGTATAACTTAGAAGTGGGTTTATCCATGTTTTATGACAACAGAAGGGAGAAATTTTAAGAAAAAAAACGCTGATAATTATTTCAATTGATTGTAATTCTGACAATAATGTGAATTTTTCAAAAACCATAGTTTAGGCTCTGTACAGAGGTCTGAGCTATATATACAGGTAAAATATCATTACAATAGAAGCATTTTTCACAAAGGGAGAACATTTTGAAGAAAGGTTATTCTAAGTTAATTTTTTGCGAAAATATTGTATTTAAATAATTTTTTTTTCAAAATGGGGGGTCTTAAAACAATTTCATCCATGTATTCTAATCTAAGTGATACTAAATATCATAAAAATTATTCATTTATGCGCTTTTTTTAAAATCACGGTTCCGAACGTAGTCGAATACCTTAAATTATCTTTATGTAAATTTACAAGTATATTAATAATATCATCAATATTAATAGAGTTAAAAAGATCTTCGAAATCTAAACTATAGACTGAAGAAATCTTCTTATCTTTCATTTGTTTATTGAACAAATAGTGACTTTCTATTTTTAATTATGGCTGTGGATTTACGATTATTTATTGTATTTTGTAATATTTCATGGAGAGTCTTGCCTGATTTGCTGATATATGTATTAAAACTATTAGTCACTGTCCTGTAAACTTGACTGAGTCTTAATGAAATTTGGGAGTAATAAATATATGTCGAAATTTAAAATTATTATTAATTTGAATTCTTATTTGTTTATATAAAGCCGAAATTGGATTATTTATTTCTCTATCAGAATATATATATATATATATATATATATATATATATACGATTGTTTGAAAGAAGAAGAAAAACCTTTCGATGTAAAGCTTATATGTTAGAATGAAGTTCGAATGAGATTTTGTGAAGTGAGCCTACAACTTAAGACCCGTCATCAACGCAAACCGACGTTAACTGTATTTGATTTGAGTCTGGTTGTATAATCATTTTTCAATTCTCGTTAATTTAACATCTTTTACCTAAGATTTCGAATAGAGGATACCAC